>JAMZRA010000006.1:2657430-2745527 GCA_024499935.1 Tyrophagus putrescentiae | reverse complement strand
TTAGTATGAAACCGTTTAGCCTTTGCATAAAATAAAAACAGGTTTATAAGCCAAATTATAAAATAAAACAGAATAAAACCCCTGTTCTACAACAGTTTACTTTGAGACCACACACAAACAAAAAACATTTTCATTTTTCACAAGCTTATCAGCGGCTTCTCAATCTTTCTGTTCAATATACCGTGCCACCTGCCAGTTGGTCTCCGGGGCGGACCGCTTTCCCACCAACGGGTCAATGTGGTTGGCCTGAGGATTGCTCAGCGCGTAGAAGGTCCGCCCCGGAAGGTCCTTCTTCAGCTGTTCAACGCCATCTAGCGGGACGACCCAATCGTTTGGGCCGTAGATGACCAGAATCGGCTGCAGGCTGATCCTATCAAGGGGATAGTCCGGGGCGGTGGGCGGCAGCAGCGGATTGGCGTCAAATCGCTTAAAACGGTCAGTGTCCATCAGTTGTTTGTAGTGAAGGAGGTTCCGACGGGAGGTGCTAGTGGGCATGTGGCCCATGATGACGCCCAATCGAGACTGGAAAAAAGTTGAAGTTCTAATTGCCTAGTTAATTAATTAATTTAGCTTATCAACTCCTACCTCATCTAGCTCATCACAGTTTGGTCCGGTCAGCGAGAAGAGCACCAGCTTGCAGGCAATCCGGGAGCCAAAGGCGTCACAGGCAAGCGAAACGGCGCCATCCAGCACTTTATTTGGCGTGAAGATTGGTCCATCAAGTTCACTGGAAAAAAAATGAATTTGATGAGCAATTTTTTTGAGTTGTTGACCAGACCAAAAACCTTTGAGAATAAAACTTACAGCAACCGCTCGAAGATGTTGATAAAGGCCCGTCCGGTGGTGTTGGCACTGCCTAGCCTGGTGATCGGCGAAATGGCCACATAGCTGGCCAGTTTGCTATTAATCGTCTCATTGGTCGCCAGCAACGCCCACATCAGCGCCGTTCCCTGCGACTGGCCTACATAGTGCAGTTTATCAGCGCCGGTTTTTGCGAGGACAAAGTCGACGATGGCCGTCGTGTCCTGCTCGCTCATCTGCTCAAAGGTCCACTTCCAAAATTTGGCGTCCTTTGCTGAGAGTGACTCGTGGGCCATGCCGTACTTTCCGCCCGATTGTTCGACAGCCAAACGTCGTAGCCTCGCTTTGCCAGCTCCAGCCCGAGGTTTCCACTCATCTCCGAGGTGTTGGTTGCATCAAAAGTGGCGGAGCCGATGATAAAGTCAGCGGAAGTGCCCACCAGGCCTGCCTGAACAATGACCGGTTTTTTGGTTTTGTTTTCCGCCTGAGGACCTTGGGCGGGAATTCGGTGCAGCTCGATGATGTAGCCGCCGTAGGTGGTCACATTGTGCCGCTCACAGGGGAAGCCCTTTGCCTCGATTATTTCGCACTGTTTTGCAAAAAGAATTTTTGAGATAATTGTTAAAACTGTTAGTTTCTAAAAACTAAAAACAGGATTTTTTGTACCGTGGATCGCTTCTCATCCGGGTCATTGGTGACCAGGTGCTCCAGGTCAATGCCGCAGAGGCCGTTCTTCATCAGGTCGGCAAACTGCTTGAAAATGTTTGTCACATGGGCAGCAAATCGGTTGGATTGGGCAGCAGTCTGGCAGCCTCTGGCACTGCTGCTGTTGGAATTTTAACTCCAGCATAAGCCGCTTCAATCAGGCTGAAACTTAAACAAACTAAAACAAAAGTAAGTTTTATCATTTTTAAATATTAGGTTTTTTAGAAAACATTAAAAACGCACCAAAGAACTGCCTGCCTGATGACTACCTTTTATAGCTGCAACATTGTACAAAGTGTGGCTATATAAAAACAGTTAGTAAAACTGCCAATAAAAGTTGTACTAAAAGTGTTGTACACCACAGTTGTCATCATCATCACCAGCATTAGCAGAGTTAAATTTTTGATAATAAGCGTGCACTGCTTTTAGTCGGAAAAGTATTGGCAAGTGAATGTACTCAGTAGCAGTTTTTTGGTTGTTTTTATCAAAACCACCTGTTGCTGCTGTCGATGATGGTGGCTCTGTTGAGCTCAGTTAAAAAGTTCACTTTTCAGTCAAAAATGTGAGAAATGCACTTCCCTTGACACTTTCGGCTAAAACAGCTGCCAACTTTTATTTTTCAGTTTCCTTTACTTTTATTTTTATCACAACAACATTTTTTATTGTTAGGACCTTTCTGATAACATCAAGATCATTACCCAGTCCTTTGCCCTTCATTTGCACTGTGTACACTGTACTTTATTTTCACAATTTTTACAACCTACAAAAATTGAACCTTGTGTCGTCAAACCGACACAAAGGGGACAACCGTACCCTAACCTTCTCTTCTCTAATTGTAATTGTATCTTTAGAAGTTTCCTCAACAAATTTTCGCTTTTTTGGTACATCAACTTGCCACTTTCATTATCATCATTTTATTGAGCACTTTATTGCAACAACAACAACAAAAAACCACCGCCGCTACTCCTCATCGCCGGGAATGTCCTCCTCGGTTCGGGTGCAGGTGTAGGTCATGTACATGTCGCCGTACCAGTACTCGGCCTCATTGTTTTTGTAGCCATTTGTCAGCAGCTGAAGCTTGTTCACCGTCTGCCAGTAAATTTCATCGTAGACGACGATGAGGCTGGAGTCGACGGTGCACCTGCAGACGCCCGCCTGGTGGTGGTAGCAGCCCCACTTGGCGGTCACCTTCCCGTTCAGATCGGCCAGACAGCTCTCGACCAGCGGTCTATTTTTGCTGTGAATGTTCACGCTCTTGCTGCTGTCGTACTTGCCGTTCTGCGCTCGACACTGTCCAGCGGCGGCTAGGCAGAGAGGGTAAAAATACAAAAATTAGTTATTTTTAGGTTTATTTTTTATTTTTTTTGAATAGTCAAAGAACGCCTACTACCTGATGATAGGCCAATAGTGGCGGCGGTAATGGCCACCAAAAGTAGAAGACAAAGAAAACTGGTGCAAATTTTTCTGCTCATTTTTTTGCGCGTTTTTTGTTAAACCTGAAAACAAAAAACCCGAAGCACAGAAGCGTGAAGTGATTTTCTTTTTGACGCAGTTTTGGTATTTTTTGTTGTTTTAGTTTGATGATTTTTATTTCTGCCATTTATATCTCCTATTGCCGCAGACATTGTTTGCCTGATTGCGCTGATTAGTTTTTTTCCGACAACAAAAAATTAGTCGGTAAAAAGATTAAAATCACACATTTTTTTCAAATGCAAAAAGGGATTCAGAGAAAACCTATTGATTTTGCTTTTTTTCCTGCATTTGTTTTTTTTCCAGTGCACCTAAAGCCTAGGAAATAGCTTGAAATCGCACACAGTTGCAGTGTGTAATAGGAAAAAAAGGTACGACAGTAGTTTAACTGAAACTTTTTTTAGCTGAAAAAAACAAACCTCCTAGCCAATGGGTACCCCCTCCACTAAAATGCCGCCTAAAACTGGTCAACTCCGTCGACAGCAGTGGCAGTGAACGCCAGCTGCTCCAAGCTGTCAATCACGATGAAATCGAGCAGATCCGCGCCTTGTACAGCCGGTTCCCGGGTCGACGGACGATAACCACAGTTAGGCCCGCCGCCGCTTCTCGGGCCACCCGGCCCTTGCTCGGCGAATCGGTCAGGTACAGCAGAGAGCCTGAATCTTCGGATTTTATCCCCAACTTCGCCAATACCTCTCGGTACAGGGCGGAACTCTTTTTGGAAGTGGAAACGCCTGAAACCAAAGAAGAGGCATCGAAGAAGGAGGTGATCAGGTCGGTGGCCAGGTCGCCGGCCGCTGAGGCGGCCAGAAAGAGGCGCTGATTCTCCGGCGGACCCGAGGCGAAGCTGTGCAGCTGAAGAGGACGAAGATTTGTAGAAGAAGAATTTGAAGCGGTCCACTTTCGAAAGGCGACCAGACGTCGGGAAAGGCGTGCGTTCGAAGGCGTTTGCTTTTGTAGCTGCAGGGAGAAAAAGATGAAGATGATTTTAGAAACCGAGCTTTTAGAAATAAAAAAAAACTGACCCTCCATCCACACCAGATTAAAGAGCGCCTCGATGTTTCCGTCCACCAGAGATGGGTCCTTCTTTCGAAGTTGAAGACGAAGACGGAGGTTCTTCGCCAGGCTGGCCACCTTGGAGCGCTTGTCGTCGCAGCAGTCGGCGAGGCCGATGATGGGCAGCTGCTGGTATCCTTTTTCACCTCGATCCGAAATGTTCTTGAGGACAAAGGCCTGGAGGAAGCGCTCCACTTCGGGGGTGTGAAAGCTGGCCTGGAGAAAGGACTCCAGCACGTCCTCCCTCTCCAGGTACTGGTAGAGATCGGTGCGGAAGGTGTGCGAGGTGATGACGCCCCAAATGTCGAAGAGGATGTGGTGAGGTTGCTTCAAAGGAATGGTGGTGGTGGTGGTGATAATTGGAAGAGGTTGTGGTAAAGGTAGTGGTGAAGGTGGTGAAGAACTTTGAAGAGGAGGAAGTTTAAAGGAGGTCGTCGGTTTGGGAGATTGTGTTGAAGGCTCTTCGGTCATGTTTTCAGACAAGTCCATGACTGCTGTTTTGTCGCTTTTAGTAAACTGACAAAGTATCAGCATCTTTAGTTTAAGTGACACATCAAACTGAGCTCAAAACACGCCGAAAAGAACAGTTCGAAAAGCAGGTGCAACTTTTAATTTCTAGTTCAATATTGAGAGAGAGGGAGTTTCAATAAATAAATCAACAATCAGTCCTAAAGATCATCATCCGCTTGAAGATACACTATTTACAGCCAAAAAAAACTATCATTGAAGGGTGAAGGTCAAGTAAGCTCGAGAATGAAAAACAGAAAGCGTAATCACTACTGCTGCTTTTCAACTTCTCCTTCGCCGCCTCAATTTCCGCTTTCAGCTCGCTGGTGAAGCGGTCCTTAAAAGTGAGCAGACGGCTGCTTTGCGTCCTCACGGCACCCGACGACTGCATCAAGTCCACCGATCGGTGGTAGAGGTAGGCGACGAACTGCGCGGACCGCCGAATGGGCCGCGACTCCGCCAGCCGACTGACCATCTGCTCGTTGTTGGCGAAGTGAGAGAGAAAGCGGAGGATGAAGCGGACGGGCATTTTTTTTTTTTTTTGGTGAAGAAGAAAGGAGTTTAGTGGTGGTAATGAAACTCCCGTTTTGTTGATGATAATGTGATGCGCACTTTGGTTAGAGACTGACTTGTGCGTTTTAATTAAAAGATAGATCACCTAGCAAAAAAGTATACAGTTAGAATGATTGCTAGATGAATTAGAATTTTCAGATAAAATCAGTTTACCAGAAAAACGCTGAAGGTGACCAGGACCAGGACGCCTGAAAAACTGAACCTTGAAAGCAAAGAGAAAGAGGTCGTTTGTTTTGATTTTCACTCGACGGCGATTTTAACAGCAGCAGCAGCAGAAGCGGCTACTCGCACTCAGTCGGCCGTTTGTTTTGATGTTTTGCCTCGCTTTCTTCGCTTTCTTCTGTTGCTGACAACTTTTGCCGAGTTTTTCTATCTTCCAAACCAACAACTCCCGATACTCCCAAAACATGTCCACCAGCAACACCGCCGAAGCTGAGCCTGGACCAGGACCAGGACCAGAGCAGGAGGAGCAGCCTGAGCCACCACAGCAGCAGAAGCCACCGAAGAAGCCGCGTCTCAAGACAAAGCTCGCCGAGGCGAAGGACTACGTGTCGGAGAGGAACAACGGCGGCGGCCTTGTCAATGGCGGCGGCCGCGAGGAAGACCTGAGCGAGCTGGTCTTCATCAAATCGGAGCCACCCAAACCGAAACCCGTAGATCCGAACAGCACCGATGACGCAGAGACTTCTGTTCCCGCCGCCGCCGCCGCTCCGATCACCTTCAACAACACCAAGGTCTACTACCGCTGCGCCACCTGCGGCCGCCTGGTGACCAGCATGGGCAACCGGAAGCACAAGCTGCGCCTCCATCTGCGCAGCAAGTACCACCGCCTGCGGGCGAAGGCCACCGCCGAGGCGCTCGACACGGACCTGGTTCGAATTGTCGCTAATCTGCGAGCCAACAACGTCCACTGCCTGGAGCTGAGAGGTGGCGGCGGAAATATGGGAAATAATGGAGGTGATGGAGGTGATGGCGATGGAGCTAAGGATGGCCCAACAACCTCCTCCTCTGCTTCAGGCGCCATCAAAGCTCCCATCCAGCTGTACTGCAACATCTGCGAGGCGGAGCTGCTGACGCGAAAGAGCAGCAACATTCGCCGCCATCTCGAGTCGCGCGCCCACCGCCGCAGCGCCCAGCTCGTCGCCGAGTACGTGCCCATGGACTCGACCACTTTCCACTTTGAGCTGGTGCAGTGGCTGACTGACCATGACATTCCCGTGGACCGGCTGGGGACGATGCGTCCCTTTCTGGAGCGCCACTGCCGCCGGCGGATTCTGGAGCCGGCGACGCTGAAGCGAGACTTTCTCCCCTACGTCCTCGCCGCCTCAGAAAGACTGAAAATGCCTCTGGGCAGGAAAACTGTGGCGCCGAGCTGCCGAAGGGGCCGCTGAAGAAGCGGGCGGTGCAGTGGCTGCGCGACAAGAAGGAACAGCAGTTGAAGGAGGCGGCGGCCAAGGCTCAAAAAGAAGAGGAGGAAAAGGCTGCGGCGGCGGCCAAGGGCGGCAAGGCGAAGGCGGCGAAGAGGAGGAAGAAGACGACTTCGGCGACGACGACTCGACCTAAAACCACGGGAGTGAAGCGAAAGCTGCCGCTCAACCTCGAGGAGGAGGCGGCGAACGCCTGCGCCGCCGCGCTAATCTCAACTTCGACATTGGAAATTAAGGGAAATCCTAGAAGCGAGGAGGAAGAAGAGGAAGAAGATGTTCAAGAGAATGAAGCGCAGGCGCAGGAGGGAGAGAACTCCACGGCGGTGATGGCCATCCTCGAGGAGGGCATCGACTACGAGGTGGTCCAGGTGGAGCAGATGGAGGACGGCGTGACGCGGGCGGTCATCAAGGAGATTGGCTTGAAGGCGCAGCAGCAGGCGCCCATCCTCGACCTGCAGATGGTGGAGCAGGTGGAGCTAGTGCCTCAGGAAGAGGAGGAAGAGGAGGAGGAAGTAGAAATGAAGCCTTCTTTTGAAGCCTTTGAATCGCTGGCGCCCAAGCCCGTGAGGTACGCCCGAGTGGCCACCGCCTCCCACACCGCCACCACCGCCACCAAAAAGGCCAAACTGGGCGCCTAGGAAGGTGCTTCTTCATCATCATCATCATCACTATCATTATCACCAGCTGCGAGCGCGCGCCACTATCCTATCAGGTCAGTGGCAACACTTTCTTCTTCTTCTTCTTCTTCAGTGTATGATGATATCAATAACCACTAGTAGAGTAGTTAGCAAGTTTTCAAGGTCAATGCTGTGAATTTTTATTATTTTTGATCATTTCACTCACCAAAGTCTGCGATCATTTTCTGCTGATAATTCAGGGAGAAAAGGCAGTTTTGCTCCATCGTCACCTCCTCCTCCCTCATTTTCGTTTTCTCACCTTTTCTGTGTCCATTTTGTGTTGCTGCATATTTTTTGTTTCCTTTCTCCTTCTTTCACTCTGTGTACTCTTCCAACTGTGCGCTGTAAAGACAGAGCAAACTGTTTAATTACAAGTTTTTTTAAAAGTTTGTACAAAGTAGGTCAAAAAAAACTTGGTTGCACTTGTTTGTTTGGTTGGTTGGTTGTTTATGATCGACGGCAAATTCTAGCCACCAGTCACCTGTTGACCTAATTCAAAACGTTTTCCAAAAAACTTTAGAATGAGAAAGGAGGCTCCAAAAACTAGGGCACAAAAGGTAACAAAAGTTCCCTTGTCCTACAAAGATTGTGCACCACCAACTTTTAGGGACCTTTCCGTTCTTTTATGACCACCATCACTGCTACAAGTCATAAAACAAAAAGAGCTAAAAACAATATTTTTGATATAAAAACTCCAAGTCAAACACACAAAATCTCATCCCCTAAATCAGCAGCTTACATTTTTCAAAGCTAAAAAAGAGGATTAAAATTGAAAATGTTACTTCCTAAACTTCTTATCCTCTGCTGCCTTGCTCTGGCAACTCCGACTTCTTTTTTTGTTGAAGGCAAAACTTTCCTGCTGCCTTCACAAATTGAGCGCCAGCACTTGCAGACAACTCCTGAAAATCTCCAAACAATCGACGACATTCGCGACCGAGCCTTTCAGGCCTACCTGAGACGGCACCGCCTCTCTGAACTTCCATCCTCCTCCTCCTCGGTTCTAGAAGCCTTGGAATCCTCAGCTAACAATGACCAGCCAACTCGCATCGTCGGCGGCCAGGACGCCTCTGAGGGGGAGGCGCCCTTTCAGGCACAGCTGTTCCGCGTCACCAAACCCTGGCTTCCGCTTCCCTGGCTGAAGGAGAAGCTGTCCTTTCTCTGTGGCGGTTCCTTCATCGCTCCCGATACGGTTCTCAGCGCCGGTCACTGCTACTCGGAGTCAATTAAGTATCGAATTCGCTACGGCAGCAACAGCCGCCTCAGCTCGCCCTACCCCGCCCTGGAGGTGGCCAACATTACCGTCCACCAGAACTTTAGCATGCAGACGATTGCCAATGATTTGGCCTTTTAAGCTGAAGTCTCCCGTCAAGCCGGCGGACAATGTCGCCATCATTTCGCTGAACCGCAATGAGACCCTCGAGGCGGGCACCAATTTGACCTCTTCGGCTTTGGCCTGACCAATGGAATGCGCCCTCGGCCGGCGCAAAGCCTGCAGAAGGCTTCGCTGCGTTCGCTCGATGAGGAGCAGTGTCGGGAGTTTGTGGAGGAGCTGGGCCTGAGGAAGAGTCCGGGGATGATCTGCACGCAGACGGACGGAAGGTCGGCGTGTAATGTGAGTCATTTTTATGAGGATTTTGTTGAAATAGGTTTTAATTCCTTTTGATTTTAATTTTGTTTTTTAGGGTGACAGCGGTGGGCCGCTGGTGCTGGGCACTGGATCAGATGCAAAACAGGTGGGCATCGTCTCCTTCGGCGTCATGCTCTGCCCGAAGGGCGCCATCAACGTCTACACCAATGTCGCCCACTACACGGACTGGATCAGTGAGAATATGGGGCAAAGTTAGAAAGGGCAAACTTTTAAATTGCCGAATATTCTGTTTTGCTTTAAAGTTTTACTATTCTTGATTCAGAAGCTGGGCTCTCTTCTCTTTCCTTTCTAAAATCTAAAATTAAAACTTTATCTTTTTCTAAACCTAATGTTGCTGCTGCTGCTGCTGCTGCTGCTGCAAGAAGACGAGAAGACGACGTAGGCAAAGTAGAGAGGCCTAGTAAGCCTAGGGTAAGATAAAAATGCGTTTACAGATGAAAAAAGTTAGGCTGCTTCAGAAATTGTCGTTCATTTTTAACAATAAGCTTTTGGTAGGAATGAAAAAATAAATCGAAAAAATGAATGCACTCATTTTAGACTCGAAAAAAGTACGGAGATGAATGTTTTGCTAGTTTTTTTGTGCTTTATTATTTATAAGTTTACAATTTTTACAGTTTTTTTTCCAAAAAGCTTTTACTATACAACAAAACAGTAACAACTTATAACTTCAGAACGGCACTATTAGTACTTGGGAGTTATACCTTATAAATTGTTTCTACCAGACATCGAAACTGTGCATTCGAGTAAACTGCTCTATGAACAGCTGCTGCTTTTGCCGTCGCTCCAGCATCACACTGTCCACTGCCAGGGTGAAAGACCGTTTTATGCTTTGCCTAAAAGAGTATAAAAAAAGATTAAAAAATTATTAAAAAAGGATAAAGCATTTAAAAGAACACTTTCTTCCTGAACATGCTTTTTACTTCCGACGTAGCAGCTGTTGCTGTTGCTGTTGTTGAGGCTTTGCCTCGACCAACGCCTCCAGCCAGTAGGTCTTGATGGGAGTTTTGCCCTGTAAAAAGCAGATAAACTCCAGTTAAACTCCTTAAAATCGTTTCAAATTTTTTTAAATTTCAATTACCCCAACATCAACGCCCTCGCCGCCGCCGCGTTCACTGAACTGAAACATTCCAAAGCTGTCCAGCACCTCTTTACAGGCCTTTGAGACGTGAATCTTCATCGGCTCTCCACTCGCTTCCATCTTCTGCGCCGTACTGACCGTCTCCCCGAAGACCAGGTACTTGGGCATCTTCAGGCCGACCACGCCCGCGGAAACCGGTCCACTGTGCAGGCCAATTCGCAGGCGAAGTTTCGTCTTTGGCAGGTGCTTAATCTTATACTTCGCCACCGTGTCCAGCATCTCAAAGGCGAGCATGGCAATCTCCTTCGCGTGCATGTTCCCATTTCGCATGGGAACTCCCGAGGCGACCAGAAAGGCGTCCCCAATCGTTTCAATCTTGTGGGCGTCGTAGGTTTCGACGATCGAATCAAAGTTCGAGTAGAGGTCATTGAGCAGGGCCACCACCTGCATGGGGCTGCTCATAGAGGCTAGGACGGTGAACTGGACAATGTCCGATACGAAAACAGTGGCCGACTCAAAAAGTTCCGGCGGAACGGATCGACCCACTTTAAGTTCGGTTGCGACTGATTTAGGGAGAATCTGATAAAGAAGCTCTTCCGCTTTCGCCTTCTCCTCGACCATCTGGGCGGTCTTCTCCTCGACGATTCGCTCCAGATTCGCCGAGTACTGCTCCATTCGGGCGAGAAGATTGTCGAGGAAGTTGCTGCTGCTCACCCCCTCGCTGATCTTCCGCATCGCCCCCTTCACCTTGGTGAACTCCGGTCGCAGGGCGGGGTCCTCCTGCCAGCAGGCCTGCACGACCTTGATGAGGCTATTTGGGCAGTCGGGGGAGATGATTTCCGGCCGGTAGGGCGGGATGATGCCCATGCGAACGCGGTCCAGTATCTCCTGGGGCTCCAGGACTATCCCCTCCTTTTGGGGGGAATCATACGGTTGCAAACGGGTAATGATCTCCTTGAGGATGATGGCGAAGGAGTAGACGTCGCCGGGCTTGGAGCCGTGGTTCAGCGGGTCCGGGGAGCGAAGGTGCTCCGGGGCGGTCCAGAAGAAGGCCCGCGGGTTGATGTCCCGCTCCTTGGAGACCTGCTTGTGGAGCGTCCGCGTTCCGTAGTCGCAGATTTTGACCATGAAGCGGCCGTCGACGACGCAGTTGGTCGACTTGAGGCGGCCGTGATATTGGATGACGCTCGAGTGGAGGAAGATCATCCCCTCGATGATGTCGCTGATCATGCTGTAGCGGAAGGTCCAGTCGATCTGCAGCTTGCCCTCGTCGAGGATGTCTCTGATAAGAAATAAGGGGAGATAAGATTTAGTTGATAAAAAAAAGAGATTTTATTGTTTTTTTCAGTTTTGTACCGTAAACTTCCGCGCACCATCAGCTCAGTGACCAGGGCGGTGTTGGCCTCGTCGAGGCAGACGCCGATGAAGCGGCACAGATTTTCATGTTGAAGGTCGCGCATCTATGAAGTTAAAAAGTGCGTGATAAAAAATTTTTTTTTGAGTTTATCAGCAGTTAGTACCTGGCGAAACTCCATCAGCATCTTCCGGCTCATCGTCAGCCGTTTGACCAGCAGCGGCTTGTAGGCGATCTTCACGCCTCGATAGAGGCCCACCAGGACCGAGTCAAACTGTCCGGCCGCTGAAACGAGCGACTGCAGCCCCAGCGAGGCCGCCGACATTGTCCGGCAGGTCAGAGCTGACCTGGTCCTCGCCGTGCCCAGGCCCGGGTCGTCGGTGGTGGCGGTCAGCTGCGAGAGCGAGGACTTGGCCCCGCCGCCACCGCCGCCTCGATTCGGGAAGATAATCTCATTGTAGTCGATGTTCCACCAGTTGGAGTTGAGGTCCGACTCGGAGCGGATCTTGCGCAGGACGAAGAGCGCGGACACTGATGATAAGAGCGCGGCCACCAGGAGGCTAATGAGGACGATGGCCCAGATGGGCAGAATTTCTAAAGTGGTGGTGATAAAAAGAAAAAAGTGGAGTTTAGGAGTTTGGAAGGTTAAAAGAGGAGTTTTGTCTGATTTTTTTTACCAGTGTCCTGGCAGTGGCGCGCCTCGCCCGAGTACCCGCAGAAGGGGACATCCGGCGGTGGACTGCCGTTGTTTGTCCAGTGAATCGTCACGCCGGCCATCTTCTCCACCTGACGACGACGGCCAAAGTAGGTGAAAACGGGCTGCATCAGGCCCGTTTCCGGTGAGAAGTCTAGGTGGTGAGGAAAAGGAAAATTTTGGTAGGAGTTTGTGAAAAGGAGTTGTTTAATTAAAAAAATTAATCTTTTTTTATTACCACTTAGCGTGTAGTCCAGCTCTCGGTCGCCGTTCTCGTTGATAAAAAGGTCTAAAGATGATGATGATGATGATGAAAAGAAAAAAGTGTTTTTGTTAGTATGCAGTTCATTTTGACAAACTAAAACTCCTGTTTTTTTGCTAATGCTTTTCTCTTCATCGTTTAAAAACCTCAAATATTATTTTTTCCTAAAGTTGACTGCTGAAAATCTTGATCTTGTTTTGATGTTTTTTTTGGCTGAGATTTTTGTTACTTACCTCCCGAGAGTCCTGCAAAGTTTTTTTTAAGTAAAAAAAATGTTAGGCAAAAATGCTGATAGATTGTTTTCAGATTTCAAACCATCAGTGAAGACGTTGTTCCACAGCAGCTTGCGAATCTTCTCATTGTAGGTGATGTTCTCCTGCAGGTGGAGACTTCGATTGTGCGCCCAGGCGTAGATGACGATGGCGTCGTAGAAGGCCGCCAGCAGCGGATTGACCTTCAGCGGCCGGCGGTGGAAGTTTAAGAAGTTTAAGAAGAAGAAGGAACGGGGAGTTTACGAAAAATGCGTTGAAAAAAAAACATGAAAAAAATGATAAAACAAAAATTAGCTTCCCTTTTGTGACACCTTTCGGCCGCCTTCATTTTTGGGCCTCAATCCTACATTTACACTATCGATGATGGAAGACTTTCCGGAGTTTCCAGAACTTCCAGAATTTCCAGAATTTTCTGAAGCAGCAGCAGCAGCAGCAGCGTTGGCTCGCTCCACCACCTTTGCCACAAAGAGGCTGTACTCGGCTGAGGTAGGCACTCGGACAGCCAAAGATAAAAATGACTCATAGGCGATCTTCGCCTTTCGGTTATTCTTATCACCAGCTTTGTACCAGCTGAAGTCGTTTGCTTCGCCCCCAGAGCGAATTAGCTCGACACCAAAAAATACATAACTAATAAAAATAAAAAATATTCCTTAAGTTAAAGAGCGTTTTATCCTTAAACTTGATAAGACTCCTTACTCTCCAGTGCTCATGCCCAGGTCGTAGGACTTTATCAGCAGGTTTCGACTGATCTCGCCGTTGCAGAGAAAGACAAAACTCGACTTGACCGCTTCGCCGTCAGCAGCAGCTTCTCGTAGTTGATCGAGTCCGTCCCGTCGACGGTCATCTTCGTCTTGCTGAACTCCTGAATGTCGATCCAAATTCGGTAACCGATTGAATCGAGTCTACTCTTGATGATCTTCTCAAAGGCCGCCTTCACCAGAACGTTGGCCGGCTCTGACTCGTCGACCAGCAGGGAGAAGTGGTGCCAGTCGTAGTCCTGGATGATCTTGAGGAAGAAGTCTCCGACCCGATCTTAAACAAAAAAAACATTAAAATTAAAATTTAGAGTTTTTAAATTTTATTAAACTCACCTAAGGAAAATGCAATTCTCGTCAGCGACCTGAAGACGTTCTTATTGGCAAACTCAATGCCAATGCCGCCCGCCGTGATGACGGGAACTCCCCAGTGGGCGGCCAGCCGGGCCACCGGGTCGAGGGCCCGCGTGCAAATCGGCCCAATGATGCCGTTGACCTGTCGGAGGTAGTACTCCTCGGCGGCCATGCCGGCCACCGAATTAGCCTCGCAGCTGGCCGCGTCCTGGCGGGCCACCACGCGAATGCTGAACTCCGAGTACCGGGAGTTGACGTACTCCGTGGCCAGCTCGCGGCCGGCTTGAGGACGTCAAAGAGCACCGGAAGTTCATTCTGCGTGGACATCAGCACGAGGAGGACGATTTCCGACTTGTTCAGCGAGCGGTCCAGGGCTCGCTGGGCGGCGCTGTCCCGCGTCCGGTCCGCCCCTTCGAAGCTATTTTCTGTTGGCCAAGGCTAGTACTTCCCCTTCCTCCTCCTCCATTGCTGTTTCCGTTTCCGTTTCCGCCTGTGTACGCCTGGGCACTGGCAGTGGTTGATAAGGTGGTGAGGGTGGTGATAAAGAAGAAGAAGAAGAAGAAGAAGGTGGTGGTGGTGGTGAGTAGTATCATTAGATGAAAGTTTTTATAATTTATTATAAGCATTTTTTTGCTTGAATTTGAGCTTAAGTTTAAAATTTTGCTGAAGTTTAGCTTAGAAGATTTGAGGTATTGTTGCGCTGTCGAAACAGTCAGCTGACTTTCTGGTGGTGGTGGTGGTGGTCAGCCGCTCTGGCCACTGGCTGACGGGCAAATGAAAGATAGAAATAATAAAAGGGCAATTGCTGAATGAAATTGAATGAAACTGCTAAATTGCCACCGAGCAAACTTGCCACTAGCTACTGTTTGTATTTGCTTTTAGTTTTTGTTCTGCTGCTGACCAGAGAAAGTGAGAGAGAGAGAGAGAGAGAGAGAGAGAGAGAAAGAGAGAGAGATAAGAGGCTATTTGCCCTTTAATTAGCTTTTTAGGCGACTTTTGGTGGCCTGGTAAAACAATAGAAAACAATTGGTTTCCCTTACTTTTTCCCGCAGTTTTCAGTTTACTATTTTTCCACAAGTTTACCTAGGTTTTGTTATTCGCCCACTTGATTCGTTTTCGGGTTCTCTTTTCCCCTTTTTTATTATCTATTGTACGACCTTTTTCGACTTGGGGTCTAGGTTGAGGGAAATTGCGACATTTTTCTTATCAACCAAAAAAACAAAAAAGGGGATAACCATTATCAGAAAATCCAGGCAAACACCATAGTGGTTGGAGCTCATTGTGAGTGGCTCAAATACATTAAAAAAAAAGAAAATCTAATTAACTGATCCGTTTGTTTTCAACCAATTGTTTTTGCTAAGCTACGGCAAAATTAAAAGACAATTGCAGAACTTTTTATTTGTAGCGACTTGTGCTAGTGAAAAAAACTGCCGCTGCCGCCGCCGCTGCTGCTGTTGTTAGTAAAAATTAAACAGTCAAAAACAAATGAAACAACCAAAAACTTGACAGCGGAAGAAGTTTCTCAAGGTAAACTTGAATTAAATTAAAGGCAGCACTGAAATGAGCGGAAATGTTACTCAGTTTTAGCATTTGGTCAAATTAGTCTGCCTAAGCACCAAATTGGTCATTTGGAGAACACAAGGCCTCGCAGTGGCGGGAATCATTAACAACTGGGTCATCATCCAATTCTCGCTTCTTACTGTTTTTTTTATTTGCTCATTTGCTCGCCAGTTTTTAGCTTCAACTTTTAATAGTGTCTACACACACACACAATAGTAGTTGTAGTAAGTAGTTAGTCCCGGTAGGCAAATAACACAAGCGTTTTCCTGACCGATTTTACAAAAAAACTGGCTAAACCTTTTTAATGTGTCTTTCCTGCAGTTTTTCCCAACTTTTTGACTTTTAAAACATTGACAGTTTTTATTTATCAAATTCTGGTGGGCTTTTATATAAAGCAAAAAAATATTTAAAATGTAAAAGACAATGTCAAGTCTGCTTTTTCTCACATATTCAAACAAAAAAATATTTAGAAACAGTTTTAACTTTTTTTCACTTTACCCAATCATTAAAGGGGGGGGGGAGTGGCACACTAGTGGCAACTGATTTGTCAATTGCTGCTGTTGCTGTCACTTTCAGTTACGATCAAGCACAACGTCAACAGCAACAGCAAAAAATGGCAATCAGGTTCCTGCTTTTCATAAACTCCCCTCTCCCTTTTCCCAAACGATTATTAGCCTGTGTGGAGTTCAATGCCACCAATTGAAATTGAGCACGTTCGTGACCTTTGCTCTCTCTCTCTCTCTCTCTCTCTTTCTCATTCAAATGCCCACCATCCTCACCCTCCCCATCATCATCATCCCTGTCCCTCTAAT
This sequence comes from Tyrophagus putrescentiae, assembly GCA_024499935.1. Classification (NCBI taxonomy): domain Eukaryota; kingdom Metazoa; phylum Arthropoda; class Arachnida; order Sarcoptiformes; family Acaridae; genus Tyrophagus; species Tyrophagus putrescentiae. The sequence goes on along the minus strand of JAMZRA010000006.1, from coordinate 2,729,522 downwards.
GATGCGAGTTTTGCCTTTTATTATTATAATTCAGAAGTCGGTGTAGTCGTAGTAGTACTTTCTAGTGCTGCACACACCAATGAACTCCCTCTTCTTCTTCTTTTTGGTTATTTTGAATGAAGCCAAATGAAATGAAGCAAACGACTGTCATTGAGGAAAAAACTGTGCAACAGCGCTTTTTATTTGGTGGTCAAAGTTCGTTTCAGTGCACAACAGTTCTCAACTGTTGCCCACTAATATTACCTTTTTGCTCATTTTTGTTTTAGCTTTTTGAGTTTTGATATTTTTTTTGTTGCTATATTCGATGTTTGGGTGAGCTGCTCACAAATAAAATAAAATAAAAACACATTATTTGTGCCGACGACGACAGGTAATTAAAGAATGCTGCAACTCAAAACAAAACAGCAGTTTTTTTGCAGACAAACAAGCCCCAAGTTACCAAAATGCCTGTGTTTGTCGTCGTTGTCGTTATTGTGTGTTGTGTGTGATTTTCAGTTGCTAACGCAAAACGTGCCCAATGCAGATGTCCGCTGATTACTGTAAAACTGAGAATAAGTAAATGAATAAAAATGAGTATTTTTAATTGTAATTTTTTAAATGACTTGATGACTCATTTGAGATTAAATTGTGATATATGTAGTCATTTTTTTAAATTCATTGCCGCGCTTTCAGGTAAATGATACTGTTTGCTTTTGCTTTCTCTATCTTTTTTTTCCGACATTTCACTAAATGCCGCTGCCCATTAAATAATGTGCTTTTTGCATAAAAAATCTTCTGCTGTTACAGCTGGACAAAAAAATGCAAGAGAGAAAAAAAGATGGATGAGGCAGAAAACTTTGGTGTGTGTCACATTTGCTGTTGTTGTTGAATATTATTTTTTGTTTTGCTGTTTTGCTGTTTTGCTGTTTTGTCATTTCGCCATTTCGTCGCGCCGTCGTCGCCGGTCTCAATTGCCAGCCAGCCAGTTAGCCAGTCAGCCAAAGTTTCAGCCTGGTCGCCGGTCGTCGCTGGTCGTTGCACTGTCTCCGCTGCAGTCATCTGCAATTGCTGCTGAAGCTTTTTTCGCTGGTCTCGTTCATTTTTTTTCTTTCTTTTTTTTGTTCGTCTGCTGAAACGCCAAAGCTCACTTCTGGGCAGAGACACACTCACTCACTCACTCACTCACGAACAGACGAACGTACTGCTCTTTCTCTTTCTCTGTCTCTGGGAGCAGAACTTTTTCGCTTGCTTGTCTTTCATTCTTCTCTCTCTCTCCCATTTTCTCTTATTTCTCGCTTTGCCATCTCTCGTGCAAGCAGACAAAAAGTGATTGTCCCAGTGTTTGCCTCTCTCTCTCTCTCGTCTTTCTTTTCTGCGCCATTGAATATTCTCTCTTTCCTTTTATCTACTTTTTCTTTTTCTTCGAGTTACTCCACTTCTTCTTCAGTTTCCTCTTTTTCTTTGTCTGCGACCGAGTTTTTTTGCGTCCAGTCTGTCTGCCTCAAGTGTTCTGGATCGCAGTCTCTTTCTTTCTCGTTCTCTCTTCTTTCATTTTACCCAGTTTTCTGGTTGTGCCCGGTTGTGTGTGTGTGTGTTTGCGTCTGTGCTGTCTCGGTATTTTCCATTCTTGATGATCTCAGTGTGATGTGCTGCTCTTTGGCTGCTGTGTGATAGATCGATTTTATTATTTTGTGATCTGAAGAAAAGAAAACCCCTGTTAACTACTCTGTGAAATATTTTGTAGCAGTATTTTTTACATTACACAACTTTCATCCTTCATCTGTGATTCTTCCCGCCAAAAAAGAACTTGGTTGCTAATCAAGTGATACCGTTGAAAATGTGACTGATTATTTAATTCATTTTAATTCATTTCAAGCCCAAGTTTGGTAAGTAACAAGAAAACTTATTTGGTAACATGAGACTTTCCGGTGTTGCCACCAGCACAGTAAAATCAATTGATCTAAATCTTTAATAATTTAATTAAAAAATCAGAATGCTAAAAATGCTGCCGTGTTGCAGTGATCAGTAGCAATAGCAAAAAAACAGTAGCAACGGTTGCAGTTTCTCAAACAACAAAAATAAAGCATTTTAAATGTTTAAGCTCATGCTGCGTGAGAAATCAGCTCTCAATAAACAGCCCATCAAACCCACCAGCAACATCAGCCAAATATTAAAATTGAGCTGTCTGTTTGGGGGTGTTTGCTGACACCAAATAAAATGTGTAATTGGAGTAAAAAAATAGGCACTATTCAAAAAAGAATTGCTCCCGTTTGCCAGAGAAGAGGAAAAAATCTAAGAAAATTGAGCTGTTGTCTGTTGTCTGTTGTTGGCCCACAAACAAACCAAACAACACTTTTTGGATGATGATATTGATGATGGTAGTGTGCTCACTTCTATTTCTGCTTCTCACACAGTTTTTCGTCAGTCACTTCTTTTGATTGACATTTACGCGAGTGGTTTTTGGAAGGGGAGAGGGGAGAGGGGGAAATTCTTCTTTTTGCCGACTGTAAATGTAAATGTGAGTGTGTGCCTGTCTGTGTTTACACAATTTGGCTGATTTACTTTGTGGTGGTGGTAAAGTTTGCAGTGTTCTTGAGCTATTTGAGCAAGTGTACTGCTACTCCACACACACACGTTGCAAAAAAATGCCAAAAAGCGGCTTCTGTTTGTTTTGTGTAAAATACCTTTTTCTTTCTCGTTTTTACGTTTTTTGGTAGCTAATTTTGAAGGGCAAGGAAACTTTTTATATTTTTGGTTTTATTTTAATTTAGGTTGATTTAACAGGATTAAAATGGTTAAAAACCTTTATTTTTGCATTGCAATTTATTAGTCAAACCGGTATTTTTAGGTAGAAAAAACTTGCAAAAATTTTATTAAATTGGCGATGATATCATTACTGCAGCAAAGTGTTTATTGCCCAACAGGTGCAATATGATATTTTTTAAATGTAAAATTTTTCACTGCAATTTTAAGCTCAATTTAGCTCTCTCTTTTTGGTGCTACTGATAAGTGTCTAGTTGACATGCTTTTAATTAACCGCAGGTAACAGGAAAGATGATAGGCGCTTACCCATGGCACTTGTTTGTTTACCGTACTTTGTTGTGATAAGGTGCTAAGGCGCCTTTTCCAAAACACACACACCCTAACGTAACCTAATCTCAATTGGCGCCCTTGTTCTTCTTCTTTATCAGTCTGGTAATCTCTTATTTTTGCATTAATTTTTATATTTAATTTATTAGATGATAAAGCTAAAATAGAGAGGTGATCAGTACTTTTTTAGTTGTTACTTGTTACTTGTTGTAATTGATTGCCTTACCACAATATTGATCAATTAGTTAATTGATTAGATTATCTATTAGCAAAAAAAATAAATTTTATTGCCATCAACGGCGACGCTAAATAAACGTGAAAAATGTTATTAATAATCAAAACATTAGAACTTTAATTGGAGCCAATAAAAACCCCGGAGAAAACGGTTCACTTCCGCATTTGGCGGTCGCCAGTGATGAGAAATTACCCTCTTCATGCTTTTATTGATTCCTGAATTACCTACTTATTGCGATGGTGTCTTCAGGCTCCGATGATCATCCACTCTTTTGCTAATAATAGTCGAGGTAATCTCCTTCTCTCTCACTTGCTCATCGGCAACAATGTAACACCTCGCCAAGTCACACACACACACACACACAATCGAGCTTTTTACCTTCTATTTTAGCAGTACTTTTTACCAGCAACATATATCACCTCCTAGAGACATCACCCCCACCACCACCACTAGCACTTGGATCTCAAAGGGCAACAGAAGGAAGAGAGAGAAAGAGAGAAATTGACAACTTTTATGGAGACAATCATCTCTCTTTCCTCTCTTTCCTTTGCTTCCAGTTACAGTAAACAGCTGGCAATGGCTGCAACGGCAACGGCAGCAGCAGCCGTGTTTGAGCAAACACAACAAAAAAAAGTTGAGAGGCTAATAAATCCGTCCAGCGAAAGCGTTTGCCAGTGCTCTTGCTCTTGCCGAGCTCACTTGACGATCACCACCACCGCCACCACCACCATCATCATCAGTGTTGGAAAAGTACTCGTCGAAAAAAGAAAAAAGAAAAAGGAGGGAAGAGAGAGAGAAAGAGAGGAAGGTAAGGGCGGTGATCGTTTCATCACCACCACCGTCACCACCGTCACCATCGAAACATACATCAGCAGAAGTACTTGGTTTCCCTTGATATCGGTGGACCATGGCGACGACATCAGGAGGGAAGTGAAGTGCTTTGCTCTCAGTGCTGCTGCTGCTGCTGCTGCTGCTGCTGCTAAGACTTTGCGGTGTAGACACTAACTAACTAACTAACGAGCAAGAGCAAGAGTGGTTTTGTGTGCCGGTGATGGTGGTGATGGTGATGGTGATGGTAGTGGTGAAAAAGTGCCCTCTTGATCAGACTCACAGTCCTGGTCTGACTGCCTTCGCCATTGCCACTGCTGCAACCACAATTTTTTTTCGGTGGTGATCATTGTGAGTCTAAGTGGTCTGTCTTCCTTTATTTTCTCTCGTTTGCCAAAGTGATTTTCTTTTTTTCTTTCTTTTTTTTTGGTGTCAATTGTCTCCTACATTCTTGATTATTCTCGAGTGAGTGAGTGATTGCCAGTCATTTTTGGTTTTAACTAAAAAAGTGATGATTTTTATGCTTTTTAATATTTTTTGCTGCCTTTTTAAAATATTATTTTTAAAGTTGAAAAGACAAATTAAGACATTTTTAATTTTTTTTGTGATAAATAATTTAATCAACTCTTTTTTTCTTTTCTTCTTTCAGCACAAGAAACAAGAAGAAGGAAAACCTTGCAGCAAATGTAACAGCAACAAAAATGAACATTCCTCCGTCAATTCACATAAATTACCACCACCACCATCGTCAGTGATCATCATAAGAGCAGCTGAGCACTTTAAAAAGTATTAAAGTGTCCTCCTCAAAAAGGTGTTCCACTTCAGTGCCAAAACTTCTTCGAAAACGTCACACACAAAGCTTCCAAAAAATGTTCACCTTCACCAAACTCCATCACCACCTGTACAAAAGGGACAGCGTCTCCTTTTTCATCACCTTCATCTTTCTCACCCTCATCACCCTCACCCCAACACCTTCCAGTGCAAATCCAACTCCTCTAAAACTCCTCACCCTTCCACCGATTCCCTCACCGGAAGCGTTTCAGGCATTTCAAGCAGAGGAACTCCCCACGCCCATCTCCCTCAAAGGAAGTCAGCCAAACTCTAACAACCTCGAAAAGAACATCTGCGAGGCCGTTCCCGACCGGATCTTCTTCTGCAACTGCGACTCCTACGAGCGCCCCGTCGACGTCGCCTGCTTCGCCACCGTCAACAGCAGCAATCCCCTTCACCCTGACTGGCTGGACTTTGCCGCCCAATCGCCGGTCCTCTCCACCTCCGTGACCGCCTTCAAGCTGACCGCCTTCAATGGCCACACCTTCAGCTACCTCCCGCTGACGGCGATCAACCACCTGCGACCCTCCCTGGTGAAACTGACCGTCAGCGGCCTGGGCCTTCGAACTCTCGCCACCAATGCCATTTCCGGTTTCACCGAGCTGGAGGAGGTGGACTTTCAAGGGTGCACCAGCCTGGCCCTTGAGGAGGAGCGGCCCTTTGGTTTGCTCCCGAAGCTCCACAAGTTGATCATCAACGACGCAAATATTGGCACGTTGAGGCGACTCTTTGGCACTGTTCCCGTTCTGGAGGAGGTGTACATTGCCAAGAGTAAGATTAGGAGGATTCAGGTTGAGGGTGAAGGAGAAGGAGTGGATGGCGCCTTCACCGGCATGGAGTCCTGCCAGTACCTCGACCTGGATCAGAACTCCATTGAAGAGGTGAGCCAGGCGACGTTTCGAGGTCTGCGGAAGTAAGTGTCTGCTTTGATCATTTCGAACTCCTTTTTTCGATTTTAAACTCCTTTTTATTTTTATTTACCTACCCTAGCCTTAAAGAGCTGCAGCTAAATTGGAACGCCATTCGCCACCTGGCGGCGGGAACCTTTGCCGAGATGCCCCTGCTCACGGAAATTGAGCTCAGTCACAATCAAATCGAGTCGGTCGACCCGGCGGCCTTTGCCGGCCTGCCACGCCTCCAGTCGCTGAAGCTGGAGTACAACCGGCTGCGGGAGTTTCCCGCCGCCGGCCTCTTCTCTGCCAACCGTCAGCTGACCGTCGTGGACATTGCCTTCAACTTCTTCACCACCGTCAGCTGGACGGTCTTCCACCAGCCGGCGGCCAGCGGAGGCAACCGGTACATTCGTTTTCGGATTCAGGGTGAGTACAATTTTTTAGGGAGGTTTTTTGAAAATAATTTTTGAGTTTGAGATAAGGAAAGTGTGGTTGTTTAGAAAAGTGTGGTTTGGTTTGGGAATGTTGACCTACATTTGTTGTTGTTGTTGTTGTTGTTTTGGTTTTGGGTGAAAGTAAAAGAGGATTTAGTTGAGGGCCATTAGCATTAGTTGAAGGCAAAGTATCCGTGTCCTCTTCAATGCTGTTGGTGTTTATCCGTTCCGCTAGCTAAAGAGGAATTTGATTTTAGTAGTTGCCGGCGCAAAAAAAAACTCCGTGACTTTGATTTGTCTGTCTCTTTTTTTCTGTCTGTCTGTTTGGTCGTACAAGCAAAACACATTAGCGGAAAAATGTTTTTCCTGTTTGGCCATTTTGCCGGTTTGGAATGTGATGTGATGTGGTGGTGCACACATCTTCCAAAGGCTCATCTCTCTTTCTTTTTTTTCAATTTGTTTAATTAGGTTACGTAAATATTGCAATATTTGACAAAATAGGAAAGAGTTAATTTGTTAATTTAACCCTTTTTTAGTTTAATTTTTTTGGTGTGTGTGTGTTTGACATACAAAATTTGGTGTGTAAGTTTCTCTGCCGGTAATTTCTGTACACTTGAAAATAGTGACTCTTAATTTAATAAATCCTTTTCTATGTTGGCAAATGTGTTGAAAAGATGGCCTCAACTGATTATTTTTTTAGTCGTTTTTTTCTACATTTTTTAATGCATTTTGCCTTTTTATTTCTAATTTAATTCAATAATAAGTTTATTGCATTGAATTTAATTAGCGATTCAAAAGGAGTTGTCGCATTTTTCTTTTTTTTCTTTTTTTGGTTTTTAAGCTTTTTTATTTTTTGTATGGCAAAAATCCCAGACAAAAGTAGTTTTTGCTGGCAAACTAGCTTATAAAAAAGAAGCTAGAAATCAAGATTAAAATAAATGGCCAAACTAGCTAAGGTTATCAGTGAATTGCCCTTTTGAATCAACTGTCTCTTTAATCAACCCCCTGTTAATAAAAAAAATTGGCAGAGAATATGTGTTTCCGCCCTAAAAGTGAAGTCTACTTCATTTGCTGTTATTATGACTAATATTTTTTGTATTTTATGTTTCATTTTGTCAGTAAAAGCAATAAATTGTTAGAATATTAAAAATCAGAGTTTCCGCAATAATAAAATTACATTAGTCAAAAATCAATTTTTTTTGGTTTGAGTCATAAAAATCTGATTTTAAAATCACAGTTGTCTGTATTTTAACAATAAAATCAAACAACAGCAAAAAACCTGCTGCAAAATAAATCATTGACTGCCCAAAAAAAACTATCATAGCGCACTGACTGCGCCCAAACAAGCACTTGTAAACGAAAAAAAAACTAAAAGTTTAAACTTTCTTCACTTGTTTGGCGATGAGCTTCTGAGCGCAAGCAAACAAAAGTGAAATTTAGCACTCTCTACAAAAGGTTTTTTGTTTGAAAAATCCTGCTAAAAATTTACTTTTTTGTTTTGTGGTGCGCAATACTAGCCAGCAGTCAACAAGCTGCCTCGATTTGCTCAATTAGCCCTGTCATTGCTCTCTCTCACCCGGCCACTAAACCAAAGTCAAGTGAGCAGATGTTTGCTTTCTCTCTTTTTTTTGTTTTCTGACCTTTGCCAGAAAAAAAATGTTGTAAAGGCAAACAGACGGTACTGCTGGCAGTTATTGACCTTCTCTTTCTTTCAAAAAAAAATTTATGACTTGATTTTGGTCATTGACTTATAGCTAAATAAAAAAAACTGTCAAATGACTTCATATTTGAAAAACTGTTTAATAAAAATTTTTTTTAATTTTTTTAACTCCAGGAAATGAAATCCAGTGCACCTGCAGCATCGCCTGGATGAGCAAGGCCCTCAAGTTCTACGACTCCATCGTCGAGCAGGAGCTGCAAACGGTGGACTGCAAGTACCCGGAAGGGGATGACCCCCAGCAGATCCTGCCCTTCATTCGAGGCAGTCCACCGGACCGTCGACCAAAGTCCATTTACGCCTTCATCACCCACCCTGAGGTGGCCAGCGGCTGCAAACTCCCGACGGCTCTTCTTCAGGCGGAGAAAACTTCCGCCACCGAGGAAGAGGAACGAAAACGAAAATTGAAAACCGGCGGTGGTGATAAGCAGGAAAATGCTGAAAATGATTATGATGATGCTGATGGTGGTAACGAGCAGGCCAAAAAGACTATCAGCGAGATGAATGGCAATGAAGTGGGCGTGGCAGGAGGTGTTGAGGGTGAGCAGAGTGGCATTCAGCCAGTGACCACTCCCAAGGTGACCCGGGTTTATGAAAAATGAAGGTGAAGGTGAAAACAGTGGAGTTCACAAAAGTCCACACGACAGCAGCGCTGTCCTTAAGGATACAAACGATAAGTCCACGAATCAGCTGAACCAGGCGCAGTTTGGCGCCGGAAGTGCTGCTCCACCGAGGACGACGGCTGTTTCAGCCTTTTCTCTAACTGTTCTTCTCCTCTTTGTTTCTTTCCTTTCTTTTCTTCGGTAAACTGTCCTTTTTAATTTTTTTTAAATTTTTTCTTTGTAGTGCTAAATTGAACTTGGACCTTTTCTCCTTCATTGCTTCATTTTGTAAATTTTTGTACTCCTTCTTTCTCACATCAAAGTGGTGAGCCAGTCAATGTCAGTCACACCAGTACACACACACGCAGCTTTTTGTGCCAGTCAACAGAAGTTTTATCATTATTTGTTGTCTACCTTACATTACTTTTCATCTACTGTAAACATTTGTGTTCTTATTTTTTTTCTTACCTTACTTTACCCTATCCTGCTTTATTATTATTATTCACACACTTTACTTTACTTTCTTTACTTGTAAAGAAATCTTGTGTTTTCCTCTTCTTCTTTTCATTTTCTTTTTCTTTTCCTTTGCGTTTGTCAAATAAAACTTTCAGTTCTGAAATCAGATTTTAATTTTTTTTGTCACAAATTATTATTCATAAAAACAGTGTACAACAACAAAAAGAAGTTAAGAACAGAACAAAACTAGAACTTTATTTTTTTTCTTCATTCTTTTACTTTTCATCATCATCATTCTCATTATAAGCCAGCTCCTTTTTGCAGATAATCTGAGTCTCTTTGAGAAAACTCTCCACAAACTTCCGCTCCAGCCCTAGCTTCGGGTAGAGCGTCCAGGCGCTTTCCAGCCCCTCCACCGGATATACCCGTTCTTTCCTCAGCCCTCCGTAGTCAACATGAAGTCGGACCGGGTCAACGCACCCGAAGAGCTCTTCCTTACCGGAAGTGTACGTCACCGCCTCTCGAACTGCCTGCTTGAAGAACTGGCTGATGGCCAACTTCAGCGGCGCCCTCACTACCTTGGGCACCCGGTGCAGCAGACACCGGCCCAGCAGGCGAGGATAGTGGCGGCTGAAGACGCCGATGCGAAATTGAGTCAAGCCGATGTCCAGCTTCAGCAGGCTACTTCCGGTGAAGTCCATCAGGTAGGTGAGGTGGCCCTGCTCTCCCACTGTTCGGTCCACGTGCTCCGCCCAGGCGACCACAAAGTCCCGGGCAATTTGCTCCAGTTCCGGGTAGTGCCGCTGGCCCCGCATCGCTTCACTGAAAACGTAACGTCCATTTTCATATTCAAACAGCTCCATGGAGTAGAGGTCGAAGATCTCCTTGGGATATCTGCCGAGGTGATTCTCGTGAACGCCCCACTTTCGTTTCCATTCGAGGGTGCGGACGAGGGCGTGGTAGGCGGCTTCAAGGTCGCCGCTCTCCTCGTCGAGGATGTACCGCCTCACCTGCCAGTCCTCGGTGCGAACTCGGTTGATGTCAATGGGGTGAAAACGGTCCGGAGTTTGGGAGTTTTGCTGAAGTAGGAGTTCGCTTTCGAAGCGTTCTCGAAGGGCGGCAATTTCCCGGTCCATGTTTGGGCCCGGCATTTGGACGATTAAGTTGAAGCGCTTGGTTGTACAGTTTTGAAGCAGGTGAGAAGAATAAGTTAGTGAACAAAATAGGTGAAAATAAAAATGCTGCTGCTGATGCGGCCTAAAATACTTTGTAGCTGTTTTTTAGTCTGCCCCCTTTTATACTTGTTACACTCTGGTGGTCAACTGTGTGTGTGCGCAATTTGTGTTGTGTGACGCTGAAAAAATTACTGATTTATTGAAAGGACTGAGCAGCAGCAGCGGCAACAAAGAAGAGAATAGACTTTCCCTTCTCGCCATTTTTGGGAGCAATTAGACTTCTAGTAAATTGCACTAAATGCAGTGTTTATGACGTATTTGCAAAGCTGTGCTGCTGTGCTGCTGCTGCTGCAAATCAAATATTGCTTTCAGTTTCAAGTCAAAAAGACCTTTCCGTGCCATTACTTTGCTTTGGTTGGCTGTTGTTGTTGTACGGTGCTAATTGCGTCATTATTTTCAAATTTTATTTTCTATTTTCTCATCATCACTGGCCTCAAAGTGTTCATGATAATAGCTTTAAAAAGTTGAGGGTATAATACCTTATCAGCTGTAATTTTTCCGCAGTGTAACACTGGCAGTGTTGTTTATACAAACACTGCTGATCTCTGATGACGTTGCCTAATAAAAAGCCAAAAAATTGGGTAGTTTTTCAAATGATCATTTTTTTTGCTGACGACATTCAGTCAGTAATAACGGCAACTAATAAGTTAATTACTCAAAGAAATCGCAAATTAGCAAAATTCAAAAAAGGGAAAAGAAAGAAAAGGCCTCCTCCTTAGCAGTCACTTTAGTGAGATGCACTTTCGGACAGTTGCTGCTGCTGCTGCTGCTGCTGTTCACAGATGATTTGCCAGCAAGGCAACAAACACGTTGCCCACAACACACACACACAAGCTCATTTCATTTGTTTTGGTACTTTTTTTCCTTTGTTCCCTGTTCCAAACAGAAAAGATCGCTCCAAGAAAAAACATAGTACCCATCTTTTCATCTTTGGCACTGGTGAAGTGATAAACACCAGAGTGTACAGCAAATCATTTTCTTCTGTGATCATCACCATCACCAATTGCACAATATCATCATCACCACCAAATTACCACCAATACCAAAATGTCCACCACAGCCATCGCCTCGGTGATCCGCTCGGCCATTCCTGCCATCGATGACCAGTTGCTGGAGTACATCGAGGCGATTCTGGCCGTACAGTCGTACAACAGCCCGGAAGCGGTGGAGGAGGCCATCGGCGAGGTGCTCCAGTCCTGCATCGACGACCAGCTCGGAAGTTCTTCAGTTTCAAACTCCACCTCAGAGCGAACCGTAGAATCTATTTGTCGATCTCTGGTGGTAGCTCTTCAAGGCGGAGGAACTTCGAAGGCTTTGAAAAACGGCGGAGTCAATTTAGGTTCTGAAGATGAAGAAGAGGAAGAAGAAGATGAAGATGAGGACAGCGACGGAGAGCTCTCTGACTGGCCAAGCCGATCTGCCTGGGCGCCATTCGCCCCTATATTGTCGTCAAACACGGCGCCAGCAAGTCCTTCTGGTCCCTGGACGGCGATGGCAACAAGCCCCGGCAGATCATCGACCCGAAGAAGCTCGCCCGAGCGGAACGCCGCCTGGCGGATAAGGCCCGAAAGCGGGACGACACGCCGGAGATTCAGTTCCGCGCACTTCCGGTCTCGGATGCCATCGTCAGCCAGGCGATGAACCGGAAGGCAGCCAAGGCGGACCTGGGCGGGGCGAACCGATCACGGGACATTCGCATCGAGAACTTTGACATTAGCTTTGGCAGCCAGGTCCTCTTGGAAGGAGCTAGTTTGAATTTGAGTAAGTCTTTTTTGACTAAAAAATTATTCTTGATTTTTTAATTCTAAATTCTTTTTAATTCTCATCATCCTAGGCTACGGTATCAAGTACGGCCTCTGTGGGAGAAACGGCGTGGGAAAATCTACCCTACTTCATATGATCTCCAACGGCTCGCTGATCATCCCCGCGCACATTAGCATCCTCCACGTGGAGCAGGAGGTGGTGGGGGATGACACTCGGGCCCTCGACTCGGTCCTCCAGGCGGACCAGGCCCGGGAGGAGCTCCTGGCGGAGGTGAAGGAGTACACCAGCAAGGGCGGCGACCTGACGCTGGAGGAGACGGCCGACCTGAATGAGATCTACGCCGAGTTGGAGGCAATCGAGGCGGAGAAGGCGCCGGCGAGGGCGGCGGCCATTCTTTCCGGTCTAGGCTTTAGTCCGGAGGCGCAAGAGCGGGCGACGAAGACCTTTTCCGGCGGTTGGCGGATGAGAATTGCCCTGGCGAGGGCGCTGTTTAGCAAGTACGATTTGATTTGGAGCATTTTGAGGATTTTGATGATTTTCTAATTTTGACCTTTTTCTCTTCCCTCTTCTCAGACCAGACCTTCTGCTGCTTGATGAGCCGACGAACAGTAAGGAGCTACTTTAAAAGATTTTTTTACAAAATTTTTAACTTTTTTTTTACCTTCTTTCTTTCTCCAGTGTTGGACATGAAGGCCATCCTCTGGCTGACCGAGTACCTAACTACAAGTTGGGAATCAACCCTCTGCTGGTCGTCTCCCACGATCGCCAGTTTCTCTCCAGCGTTCCCTCGCAAATCTGTACATTCATCGGGCGAAATTGAGACGCACCGCGGCAACTTTGACTCCTTCCGCTCGGCAATGGAGGAGAAGGAGCGGCAGCAACAGCGAGACTACGAAGCGCAGCAGATGCACCGGAAGCACATGCAGGAGTTTATCGACAAGAACCGGGTCAACAGCAGCACGGCCGCCCTGGTTCAAAGTCGAATCAAGATTCTCGAGCGGGAGAAACTGATTGAGGAGGTGAAGGCGGAGGCGGTGGTGGTGCTGCGCTTTCCGGAACCGGAAGCGCTGCCGCCGCCGCTGCTTCAACTTGATGAGGTTTCCTTTGGCTATTCGAAAGATAAGATATTGCTCAGTAAGGTCGACCTCTGTGCGAACTCTCAGTCGAGGATTTGTATTGTAGGGGATAATGGGTAAGAATTTAAATGATTTTTGATGGTTTTGACTGAAATTTTTGGGGTTTTTTAGATCGGGAAAGACCACCTTGCTGAAGATTCTCACCGGAGACCTGACGCCTCTTTCCGGTACCCGACACGCCCACCGCAACCTTGCGATCGGGTACTTTGCGCAGCATCACGTCGACCAGCTGAACTTTAACTACTGCGCCCTGCAGCTGATGGCCAAAAGAGCGCCGGGAAAGGGCGAGGAGCACTACCGGAAGTACCTGGCCGGTTTTGGGGTGACCGGAGATCTGAGTCTTCAATCTTTAGCAACTTTATCGGGAGGACAGAAGAGCAGGGTCGCCTTTGCGGCGATGACGCTGTCGGAGTAAGTAAAATGATGATGGTGATCAACAGGTGGTTTTCGTGATTCTAAGATTTTTTCTTTATCATTTTTTCAATTTATTAGTCCTCACTGTCTGATTCTCGATGAGCCCACCAATCACCTGGACGTGGAGACGGTGGAGGCTCTGGCCAAGGCCCTGAACGAGTACACGGGGGGCGTCATTCTGGTGACGCACGACCAGACGCTGCTGACCAGCGTCTGCACTGAGCTGTGGCACTGCAAGGGCGGCACGGTGACCTGCCTCAGCGGTGGCTTCGCCCAGTACCGCAAGATTATCGAGCAGGAGCTGAAGGAGGTGTCGGCGGCGGCGGCTGCGCCTGCAAAGTGTTAATAAGAATGAGGTTGCAGCTATTTTTTTCCATCAAATCTAATCACGCAAAAATTAGGTTTAGGCACAAACATTGAAAGTTTGTTTAACAAATTTTAACTTTTTTTTATTTTTTTAAATAAATTTTGTTGATTTGTTAATGCCAGTTTGTTACTGCTAAATTTTGTTGGTGATAGTAAAATTCTAGATTATGCAGGCAAAAAAGGCCTAATTTTTAAATAAGGACGCATACTTAGAATAGAAGAAAGCGTAGTTGTGTTTTAGCTTGAAACAGTAAAGTTAGTTTCCAGTTCACACTGACAAAAGCCTTAGAGGCCTGTTTCGGCTGTTTTGGCTGAACCGCTTAAAGGCGTACCTTAGAAGTAGTTTCCACAACAGTTGACAATGCCTCTAAAATGAAAAATAAGGCAATAAAAATCAAAAAGGCAAATTGCAGTACACAAAGGAAAACAAGTGTCACGTGTGGAAAGCTGCCGCAGCAACAAGAAGGTATGCAAAGCATTTCTCAGCCATCAACAGCAGCATTTTTTAATTTTGCAACTAGCAAATGGACAAAAGTTGTTGACATCAAAGGTAGAAGAAGAAGAAGAGGGTAAGGCGACAAAAATGTCAGCAATTTCTTCCCTTATGTCCACCTTAAATTCCGCATCCTCATCCTCCTTTCATCTTCTTCTCTTTCTCTTCACCTTTTTTGCCGACCAAGTAGCAATAAGTGTGCACTTCTCCCTTGTAGTAGTAATCACTGCAATCATCACTAATTGCTGATGCCTTTTTGATGCCTTTTAATTGCAGAAACTGTTTACAATTAGCGAAACACTTTTTTTTGCACTTTTGTCGTGGTCATGGTCACCGGCAGAGGAGAGGCAAATGACACTGCTTATCAGTTTATTACACACACGCACACATTGTGCACATTTGCTACTCAGAGAGCAAGTTTTGTTTGTGTTTCTGATAAGGGAACTGCTGATTGTCCTCAATCACAGTGCTGACCAATTGAGAGGAGAAGGAGAGAATCAATCAGTACAGTATTTTTTTTATTGCAACTGATTGAACCTAACTATTTTTATTGCTCGTTAATCTGTTTGGGTAAACTGGTTATCATCGGTTAACCTTCACAATGAGTCAAAGTTTGGTACGGTTGCTTTGCTTTGCTTTGCTTTGCTTTGTGTGCAGCACATTGGTGTTATTTATTTTTAGTTGGAACTTTTTTTTCACTGCTGATCAGCTGCCAATCAAAAAATTTTTATTAGTGCGTTGTGTGTTGTTGTGATTTATTTTGCATTTATTTGCATCAAATTTAACTGGTTTTGTGTTTAAATTTGTTTTGAACTTGTGTTCATCATTTGATCAGAAATGGTTAGCTTCAAGAAAAGGCTTTTTTTATTAGTTTGACCTTTCATTTTTGACATTCAATTCTCCTTTTTGCACTAAAACTTTTTGATTTTTAGTACGTTTATTTTAAGGAAACGGATGCTCATCAAAACTGATGTCTGAAAAACCTCCGATCATCGACAAAGTTAATCCTCCCACTTTATA
Source organism: Tyrophagus putrescentiae (assembly GCA_024499935.1). Classification (NCBI taxonomy): domain Eukaryota; kingdom Metazoa; phylum Arthropoda; class Arachnida; order Sarcoptiformes; family Acaridae; genus Tyrophagus; species Tyrophagus putrescentiae. The sequence goes on along the minus strand of JAMZRA010000006.1, from coordinate 2,714,029 downwards.
CTAAAATCGACTAATCACCTATGCCCACATGGTGAGTAAAACTAGTAGTAGTAGTAGTAGTAGTGCTGTTGGTATTAGCAATTGAAGCACTCGGCAATGTCAATTACTGTTCAAAGATTTTTTTTTGTTAAAGTGTGAGTCTTTGCCAAAAATGCCAGTGCCGTACACAGGTTGTCGTACAAGCCTACTTTCACAACACTGCTCATTTCATTGCTCTTTTGAAACAGCAACCATTTCAGCATCCTTTTTCAGCCCTCTCTTTCTTCTTTTCCTTTTTTCCTTTCCCCTATTTCACCAGATCGGACCTGTTTCCCTGACAACAACAGCAACAACCTCAAAAGCAGCAATGATGCCGTTGTCTTGAAGACAGAGTTGTCCTCTTTTGGTCACTTTCAGTTAATGGCACACTTGCCATCTTCCTTCTGTCCACGCTGTACAGTTCTTTGGTTATCTAATCAACAATTGCCGCTGCTGCTGCTGTACAATGTTTCCTTACTGTTTCCTCTGCCATCAAATGCTGCAGACGACATCGGAAAAAATAAAAATAAATAATGGTGCCGGTACTGTATGACCACTATTTAAAGTCCTCGTCCACTCTGGTTCAGGTCAACTCACTGGTCAGACACACAGTTGAGCGCCTGTCGTACATTTAGTACTGCACTTTGAACAAATCCTTTTTCTCCTTTTCTATTACGAAACGATTGTGTCATCATCACCATTACCATCGCCACCCTCTTTCGCTCTTATCATTGCACTGCTCTGCTTTTCAGTAGTCCTCTTCCATTTCTCCTCTTCCTTCTGAAAACTCTCAATCCTATCAACGGTTTTATTTTTATTTCTCTGTCGTCTGCAGCCTGATGTTATCTGCATTAAAAACCGGAGAAATCAATTGATGCCAACTGATATCATCTCTCCGATTTCCAGACACCGTCTTGCCACACTCTTTCATTTACCCTCAGTAGTCAGTTAGTCACCCGCTAACCTACTGCTGCCATTCATCATCATCACCACAACAAATATTATTATTACCAACAGCAGCAAAATCATGGGATTTAAACTGCCCAGCCTCGGCGTCCCAAAGGACCGGTATGAATGCTAAAAACTTTGAAATTAGTTATCAATAAAATGTTTTTTCTGTTTCAGGCTCAACTTCATCTTTCTCATCTTCCTCCTCAATGGCATCGGCACCCTCCTTCCCTGGAACATGCTCATCAATGCGGATAACGTCAGTAAAAAGCTTATTAAATTTTGTTGAAAAATCGTATCAATTTTTTTAAATTTTTTTCAGTACTTTGTCAACTACAAACTAAATGTCACCAATCCAAGCGAGGCAGTGACCAACTACCGAACGCACTTTCTCTCCTACCTGGGCATTGCCTCAAAGGCGCCCAATATTCTCCTTCAGATTGCGAACATGCTGATCGGCGCAGAGCGGGCCAACCTCTCTCGGCGAATTAGCATCACCCTGGTAATTCAAATAGCCGTCTTCTTGCTAATTATCGGCATGGCCACCATGGACACCTCCCACGCCCCGGACGCCTTCTTCTGGGCGACGATGGGCTGTGCGGCGGCGATCAACCTGGCGAACGGGGTTTATCAAGGTAAAAATGCCTAATTTTTTTTATACATTTTAAAATGACCATTTTGATACTTAGGCTGCATCTACGGCCTGGCCGGCCGCTTTCCAATGGCCTACACCAACGGCGTGACCATGGGCATGAACGGCAGTGGAACACTGGCCTCGCTGCTGATGATCCTCTCCATTGCCGTCTCACCTAGTGCCCAAGTAGAGGCGATTGTCTTCTTCTCGATGGCCGTCGTCCTGCTGGCCGCCTGCCTGGTGGCGGAGTTTTTTGCCACAAAAAGTGTAAGCATTTTTACTGGAATTTTTGTTGAAAATTTTGCTGATTAATTTGTAATTTGTTTTTTTTGGGCAGACTTTTTATCGCTTTTACGCCAACTTTAGCACTAGCTCCCTTAGTGCGGCTCATTTGGAGGATTCAGTAACTGGTGAAAATACGCCACCTTCAAGTCCTGGCTGTCAGCAGTGCTTCAAAGAGTCGGGAATCAGCAGTTTGAGTGAATTTACCGACAGAAGCAGTAGTACTGTGGTTGTTTGTACCCATCTTCACGCCTCCATCATCTCAAAGCCTTCTTACAATGGGGAAAAACGACTGCGAACCAGGTCGATCAACAGCGGCGGAAGTACCAAGTGCTCGGAAAACTCCATCGAGGAACTGCGCCGATCTCCCCTCAAAAAGTACCTCTACATCTTCAAGCGAATCTGGGTCCAGCTGCTAAACATCATCCTCATCTACACCGTCTCTTTATCAATTTTTCCCGCCTTGAACGCTCGCATCTTATCAACTGATAATCTGTTAAGTGAACGCTACTTTGCCCCCGTCTTCTGCTTCCTCTTCTTCAACCTTTTTGCCACGGTTGGAAACGGAATTGCCCAGTACTTCCCGGTGATCAAGGCCAAGTACCTGATCATCTTCTCCGTGCTCCGAATTGGCTTCATTCCCTTCTTCCTCTACTGCAATTACCTTCCAAGTGATACACTGCCCCGAACGGCGCCGGTCATCTTCACCCACGATTGGATGTACATCGTGGGGGCGGTGGCCATGGCGGTCAGTTCCGGGTACCTGAGCTCCCTGGTGATGATGTACATTCCCAAGTGCGTCCACGCGGAGCTCTCTGCAACGGCGGGCATGTTCGCCGCGCTGACTATCATTCTGGGCATTCTGGTGGGCATCAATATTAGTCTGATCTATCCGACGTTGGTTCTGTAACGGGTTGGTTTGAATTTTAGGTTTTTTGTAATTTTTTTTTGTAATTTTTTATTTTGGTTTTTTATTGTCTGTTGCTGCTGTTGTTGACCTCAATGCTTTTTCTGGTTTGGTTGGTGACCTGTTTTTATTATTATTTTGTTGCAGTCACATTTTTTGTTAGTGATAAGGATTTTTTAAAGTAAAGACAAAGTTAAAGTGTATCAGTTTGCTTTGGTGTTTGTAGAGAAAAGAAAAAAGAGCGCACAAGTTTTGAAAGTAATAAAAAGGCGGTAAATAAAAAATGGTACTAAAGTACTTTTAAATCTCAGGTTTTTAAGTTTGATCAAATGATGGAGGAGCCTAAAAATAAATAGTACACTTTGTTGCGCCTAATGACCCTTTGCAGTTTTTGCTTTCAAATCACTTGTACAACGACATTAAAAGTCGTAAAAATTTTTAAATAAACGTTTGCGCACCTGTACACCTTTTTTCTGTTTTTGTTTGATGAACAGCAACATTTTGTACTGCTAATTACCCTGGCTAGTTTGAAGGTAAAAAACGCCAAGAATAGTATTTGCTTTTTCCCTCTTTTCAACGGCTTTTTCATTCCTCTCTTTCAGTTTGTTTCCACAGTCACCAAGTCTTTACCTGTGTGTTTGCACAGTAGTTGTGATAGAGGTAGCAATGAAAACTGTGTTGCGTGTCTGTTTGCAGACAGTTGCTGATTTTATCTCCCCTTTTCCAGCCATTAACATAAAAAAATTTGAGTAATTTTTACCTTTTCTCAAAAAAAATTTCAGACAGTACAGCACACAACAAGCAGCTTTATTCAGTTAACTTTCTCTTTTTTCAGCTTTTGGCTAAAGGCAAAAAACAACCTGTTGCTGTTGCTGCCGCCGCCGCCGCCAAAACGACTACTTTTACAGAAAAACCTCGCAAGAGAAAAAGAGAATGCTAATGCAAAGTCAAGTTCAGTGAAAGTAAAAAAAATGACAGAGGATGAATCAGAGAGGAAGAGAAAAAGTGAAAGAGAAAAAAATAGACAGACAGACAGACAAGTAAACACACAGACAATATTGGCTGATTGCACCGCTGGTTTTTGCTGGTTGGGCTTGTCCACCGCGCGCGCAAGTGTTAAGCCACTTCAACTTCTAGCCGCTTCAAATTACGCAACTTATTTTTCATTCTGTAGGTGAACACAGTACTGCTCACATTGTGTTCACTTTTTGAGTCTGGGCTTTCCACGCATTTTTTTGTCTACCATTTTTTTGAAAGTGGCCAACTTTGACAATCATTTTCTTTTTTTTGTTTTTTGCTAACCAGTTTTCAACCATCATCATCATCATCATCATCAAATTTTTTGTCTGCCAAACGTGCTAAGAAGTAATCATTGTGTGGCTTTTTCTGCCGAGTGCATTTTTGTGCTTCTCGTCTTTGCCGACTTCTTCTTCTCTCCTTATAACATCAGACCATCAGATTTCTTTGTTTGTGCTATCAAATCACCCAAACAAAAACTTGGTCACTGTGTCACCTTCATCAACATTTTTTTCAGCTCAGTCAGTTCGGGAACAAAGACAGTGCAGACTGATAAAAAAAATTGAAAATTGATCAAAACAAACACTCTTTTTCTTCTCTTCCTCGCTTTACATTTACTCTTTTTGATAATGATGATAATTTTTGGCCGCCCACTATCAAGAAGTCGCTCTTGTGCCGGCGGCCAGTGAGTCAACGGCAACTTTAACTTTAACTGCTTTTGATAACTGCTTCGGTCACCTTTCAACAACAAAAAACTTGGACGACGCCCAACGGACTAAAAATAGTCTTCCATCAAAGGGGCGAACCTGTGTTTATCAACAAAACCCCCTATCAGCAACATGGCCACCACAACAGTAGGCGAGCATGGCGCCCAGCCAGCCAGCTCGGCGCCCAAGCCAATTACTGACAAGTAAGTTTTAAAAAAATTTAAAATTTGATCTCATTTTTTAAAATTTTTTGTTTATCAAACTTAGATATCATCTAGTTCAGATTGTCTTCTTCCTGCACGGCATCTCCGCCCTGCTGCCCTGGAACATGCTCATCAATGCGGACAGTGTAAGTTTTGCTTGATTTAGCAACAAAAAAGTGAGTTTGAAAATAAAATTCTGAAAAGGGAAACAGTCAAGGCCACTAACTACGGCATTGTCTAATTCCTAAAAAAATTTTTTTTGTAAAAACTGCACTGTCACGCAGGCTAATTACAAAAGCGGATTCTATTGTCTTCCTCGTAACATGTTTTATTTATTTCCTGCCGCCTGTTCGTTTTGTTTGCCCTCTTGATTTGCATAATCGTACTGTTTTCTAAGCTCAAAAGTATTATTTTTACTTTTTTCAGTACTTTGTCGACTACAAGCTGAATCCTGATGGGCCGTTTTACCGAAATGAACCCAACAACAACAATTTACTTCCATTGACTGTCGTCAGTTTGCCAATCAAAGTGACTGCCTGGCACACTCAGCGGAAGTGCTCTCCGCCAGCAGTAATGAAAGTTCTTTGCTGCTATCAAATTCATCCTCCTCAATTTCCAGCCAGTACATTCACCGAACTTCAACTTCTTCCTCACCTGCTCTGGCTAATTACCGAGCCAACTTTTTGCCTTACCTGAGCACCGCCTCAAAACTGCCAAATATCGTCTTTCAGCTGGTGAACTTGCTCTTCAGTTCAAGGTAGAAATATTTGAAATATTTTTGTTATTGAAATTAATTTAATTTTTGTTTTTTACAGCTACGTCGCCTCATCATGTCGCCTCGTTTTTGCCTTCTACATTCAAATTGGCCTCTTTCTGTTGACCATTTCCCTGGCCCTGGTGGACACTTCCGCCTGGCCGGAAGCCTTCTTCTGGGTGACCATGTTTGTTGCAGTTTGCTTTAACACCGTCAACGGCATCTACCAGTCGTGCATCTACGGAATTGGGGCCAAGTTTGCCAGGATGCGCTACACAAATGCAATTACCCTCGGCTTCAGCTTCAGCGGCTCCATTGCGTCGATGTTTTTGATTGTCAGCCTGCTGTTATCTCCTCATCCACGAACTGTTGCCGTACTTTATTTTACATTTGCCACCGTTTTTATGGCCGTCTGTCTGGTTAATGAGTACCTGGTTCGGCGAAATGTAAGTTTTTGTTTTTGTAAAAAGTTTTTTTTACTGAAATTGATCTTTTTTAGGCTTACCTTCAGTACAACGTTCTCCTCAGTGAAATAGAGGGCACAAATGGAGAGCAGAATTTTTCACTGGAGGAAAACAACAAAAAAGAAGAAAATAACAACAATTCTTTCTCCTCTAAAATTGACGCCTCAACGCAGGTCATCTTTGAGCCTGAGATTACCACTTCAGCAAATCTTACAACTCGTCAGAGTTATCTTCTAATTCTGGGCAAATCCTGGCTCCAGCTGCTGAACATTGTCCTCATCTACTTTGTCTCCTTCTCCATCTTTCCGGCGGTTCAGGCGGCCATCAGGCCGGTCAATGCCCTTCTTCCGGAGAAGTTCTTCGCCCCCGTCTTCTGCTTCCTCTTCTTCAACTCTTGGGCCACTTTGGGGAACTTTATCTCCGAGCGAACGATGACCCCCTCTCCAAAGCACCTTCACTACCTAGTTCTCCTCCGGTTTCTCTTCATTCCCTTCTTCCTCGCCTGCAATTACCTTCCCTCGGAGCGGAAGTGGGCGGTCACCTTCTCCAGCGACTATATCTACGCAATCGGTTCGGCCTTGATGGCCTTCACCAGCGGCTACGCATCTGCTCTGGCGATGATGTACGTGCCCAAGTCGGTGCCGGTAAGGTGGGCGTCCACGGCGGCGATGATGGCCTCAGCGGCGGTGATCATCGGCATTTTGGCCGGTGTGCAGTTTTCTATTGTCCTCAGGCATTTGGTGACTTAGTGATTGCTAGATTAGGTTTTTTTATTTAGTGATGATACAAACTAGAGAGTTTTTTTTATATCTTTTTGACCAAAGAACTGTTTAGTATTTTGAAGTATGTTTTGTGCCAACTCCTATTTTCAGCAAAGTATTTTTCCTCTCACTGATACATTCCTAATTAGTTTTGATATATTTTTTTATTTGTAAAAAAATTAACAATTTTATAAATGCTTTAAAGTCCAACGCTCAGTCGATACCAGTACATGATTAGCTCAGAGAAAAGATGAGAAACTAAAATTTTAAAAAATGCTATTAAAAACTTAAACTAAAAATATCTTTTGGTTACCTTTGCAAAGGAGAACATTGTGATCAGGCTAAAGTTGCCATAGCAGATGCCGTACCGATTATCAGTGCTCACCTTCTCAAGATAGGCGGCCAACTTCAGTCGAAACTTTAAACTTATCGTCTTTTCACCATTATCATCTCTGCTAGCTCTTAGGTTGACCTTCCACAGAGCGCCCGTACAGAAGTGCATCTTTGCGCTGTACAACGCCGCCAACAGGTGAAAGCCAAAGATGACAATGTACTGCGTGGCAAGAATGGAAATGATGATCAGCGAGGCCATCAGGCCAATCTTCTTCTGTTTGGGATTATTTCCTTGAAAAACCTCAATTGAAATGAAGGTGTTCACCGGCATCTCCACTATCAGGTAGCCGACCACAATTTCGCTTATCAGCGCCTTAAAGTGCTCCACACTGGTGCAGATGGAGGTGTGGTAGGTGGCAAAGTGGGCAAAGATAACTGCTGGAAAATTTTTGTAGTTGTTAACTTGAAGCTTATTCTCCAAAAGTTCATTCGCCTGCCTCAGCCTGATAAAAGTGGTCGCCGTAAAGGCGACAATGACCACCGAGGCAATCACATTGACCAGCGTTCCGCTGTCAATTCGAAAGTCAAAGGCAGTTTTGAAGAGAAGAAGTCGTGGAAGTCTCCAGCAAAGTCCTTCTAAGGTGGTGAACAGAAGGTCAAAGTGCTCAAAAAGCAGTCGAAACAGCTGGACGTGATTTAGCAGGTTAATTCCCGCCACAAAAAGCACCACATTGACCACTACAGTGTTGATGTACAGTTGGGTAAGCTTTTTAACTTTTTCAAAACTGTTTCTTATTAGAAATGATCGATTATTATGCAGGTAGAGAACTTGATAAGTTTGAGCAATTGCCGCGGCTAGCCGCCGGTCATTGGCCACCAGGTAGAAGGTGCAGTAGAAAAAGTAGACTATTTGCAGGTTGATGCTAATGTGCAGCAAGTTCACCTTTGGGTGGCAGTTCCAGAGCAGGGTCAGGTCAAAGTTGGTCAGACGATCAATGGAATTTTTATCATCATCATCACTATTGGCAAAAAAGCAAAGGTGAAGCAGGTGAAAGAGTTCAGTGATGATAAGACACATGATCAGGTGAATGTTCCAGGGTACTCCGTTGTTCTCCCTGATCAGCGAAAAGTAGGCAAGAAGGTACGGTTTTACCCGCCAAAACTTGATCCACCAAAGCATTTTTTACTTTTTATTTTTTTGCAAAAAATTTTTTAACTTAAAATATATCTTGTGAAATTAAAAATTAAATATGTTTGCGCTCAATTTAAAATTAAAAAATAAAAATTGTCATACAAATAAAAATTTTTTGATTAATTAAAGTGAAAGATTTTGCAACAACTTGTCAAATGATTGAAAATTAAAAAGACACATGTAACTTTAAACCATAATCGGCATTTTGACATGGACTAAAATCTATTGTGTATGGTTAATAAATTAATTTAAAAAAAGTAGTTTCAAAATCAATAATAAACTTATTAACAATAACTACATTTTAAAAGTGCTTCAACACAGTTACATTTGAATAATTAAATACTTCTTGCGCATATTGTCTTTTTTGAATAAAAAGTTCACATTTCGAACTTGGTTTTGTTGTTGTAAAATTGTTTTCAGTTTATTTTACAGCTTTTGTTCTGACTATTGCAGGGTTTATTGCCAATTACGCTCTGTTGATTAATCAGACGACTTTTTGAAAATGTTATTTTTAACGGTTTTTGAGGTAAAACTAAAAAAACAATAAAAGGCAAATATTAACCAAATTTCCCCCTCCCCCCTTTTCTAACATGCTCTGGATATTGTTTGCTTACAACTTACTTATACAAAAAAAAATATTTTGTTGTCACATTTTTTTGTGTTTGCTCAAAATGCCAAAAACTTCAACAGCAGCAGCAGCAGCACCAACAATAAAAACTCCCTTTTTGCGGTACTTTCTCGCCTTTTACGGCAACTTCTCCTACCGCCTTATTTCGCCCACTTTGGCTCACTCAAAGCACAAACAAAAAAGCAGTAATTGTAAGCTTCAAAACTTTTCCTATTTTCTCCGCCCCCTTTACCACCTCGCCCTCTTCGGGTACTTCAACTGGGTCTGCGAGCAGCCCTATCAAGCGCAGGAGCAGTACCTGGCGGAGGCTCCCAGAGTGAAGCCGCTCGTCCGGCTCAGTTTCCGCCTCTGTGACGCCACCTACCGCTTGCTGTACGCCACCTCGGCGCTCTACTGTCTGCTCCGCGGACCGGAAGTGTTTCGACTGCTCGACCAACTTTATTTTTATGATAGGCCAAAAATGATAGACAAAAATAAACAAGCCAAATGGACCGTGCTGGGGCTGATCCTCTACGACCACCTCACCGTTTTCCTGCTGCTCACTGAAACTTTCTACCAGCTGGACTTCTCCAAGACGCCACCCTACTTCTTCTGGCTTCAAACGCTGACCAGAGCACTTCCGCTGGAGTACCTGGCTCAGGCGCAGTCGGCGCTTTTTCTTCGGCTGCTCCTCTTCCAAAAATGGACCTTGTATAGAAGTTTAACAAAAATGCCACTTGATAAAGAGCAGCTAGTGCAGCTGTTCACCCTCAACCGGAAGCTGCACGCACTGATCTCCTATCCACTCCTCTCTGAGTTCTTTCAGTACTGTACGGTGGTGCTGTGGGCGCTCTGTTTCATCCAACAGCTCTCACCGGCCACTTTGCTCGTGTATCTCCTTCAGTTGCTGTCTACGTCTTCTTCTTCTTCTTCTTCTTCTTCTTCTCCTAGGTCTAGGTTTAAGTTTAGGATTAATTTTTGGTCTACGTCTAGGTCTACGTCTACGTCTACGTCTACGTCTACGTCTACGTCTACGTCTACGTCTTCTTCTTCTCCTTCTTCTCCTTCTTCTCTCCCCTTCCCCTTCCCCTTCCCCTTCCCCTTCCCCTTCCCCTTCCCCTTCCCCTTCCCCTTCTTTTTTTTCTTCTTCTAGGTCTAGGTTTAAGTTTAGGATTAAGTTTTGGTCTACGTCTACGTCTACGTCTACGTCTACGTCTACGTCTACGTCTACGTCTACGTCTACGTCTACGTCTACGTCTACGTCTACGTCTACGTCTACGTCTACGTCTACGTCTACGTCTACGTCTACGTCTACGTCTACTTCTACGTTACTCTCTTCCCCTTCTCTCTTCTTCTTCCTGTCCTTCTCCTTCTTCTTCTCTCTATCGTTTTTGTTTATCTACGTCTAGTCTACGTCTACGTCTACGTCTTACGTCTACGTTCGTCTACGTCTACGTCTACGTCTACGTCTAGTCTACGTCTACGTCTACGTCTACGTTACTCTACGTCTACGTCTAGTCTACGTCTACGTCTACGTCTACGTCTCCTAGTCTAGTTAAGTCTACGTCTACGTCTACGTCTACGTCTACGTCTACGTCTTCTACGCTTCCCCTGTCTCCTTCCTCTTCCCCTTCCCCTTCTCTTTTCCCCTCCTTCTTCTTCTTAGTTCTTTTCTAAGTTCTAGGTCTAGTTTAGTTGTCTACGTCTAGTCTACGTCTACGTCTACGTCTACGTCTACGTCTACGTCTACGTCTACGTCTACGTCTACGTCTACGTCTACGTCTACGTCTACGTCTACGTCTTACGTCTAGTCTACGTCTTACGTCTCTCTTCTCCTTCTTCCTCCCTTCCCCTTCCTTTCTCTTCTAGTCCTTACTTGTTTTTCTTCTAGTCTAGGTTCTACGTCTACGTCTAGTCTAGTCTACGGTCTACGTCTAGTACGTCTACGTCTACGTCTACGTCTACGTCTACGTCTACGTCTCCTACGTCTACGTCTACGTCTACGTCTATCTTTCCCTCCTTCTCTCATCTCGTCCTCCTTTCTTTTTCTCTCTTCTAGTCTAGGTCTACGTTAGATATGTCTACTACGTCTACGTCTACGTCTACGTCTACGTTCTCTCACGCTAGTCTACGTTACTTTCTACGTCTACGTCTCACGTTCCTCCTTCCTTCTCTTCCCTTCCCCTTCCCTTCCCCTTCCCCTTCCTTCCCCTTCTTTTTTTCTTCTTCTAGGTCTAGTTTAAGTTTAGGTCTACGTCTAGTCTACGTCTACGTCTACGTCTACGTCTACGTCTACGTTACGTCTACGTTACGTTAGTCTACGTCTACGTCTACGTCTACGTCTACGTCTACGTCTACGTCTCTTACTCTACTCTACTCTACGTCCTTCCTTCCCTTCTTTTCCTTCTTCTTCCGTTCACCTTCTGGCTTAGCTCTCTGTCTACCCTGTCTATTACTCTTCTACGTCTGTCTGTCTAGTTAGTCTAGGTTAAGTTTGGTCTACGTTCTAGGTCTACGTCTACGTCTACGTCTACGTCTACTCTAGTCGTCTACGTCTACGTCTACGTCTACGTCTCGTCTATCTTCTTCTACTCTCTCCTTTCTTTTTTCTTTCTAGGTCTAGGTTTAAGTTTAGGATTAAGTTTTGGTCTACGTCTAGTCTACGTCTAGTCTACGTCTACGTCTACGTCTACGTCTACGTCTACGTCTACGTCTACGTCTTACGTGTCTACGTCTACGTCTACTGTCTCTTCTTCTTCCTCCTTCCCCTTCCCTTCACCTTCCCCTTCCCCTTATTTTTTTCTTCTTCTAGGTCTAGGTTTAAGTTTAGGATTAAGTTTGGTCTACGTCTAGGTCTAGGTCTACGTCTACGTCTACGTCTACGTCTACGTCTACGTCTACGTCTACGTCTACGTCTACGTCTACGTCTACGTCTACGTCTACGTCTACGTCTACGTCTACGTCTACGTCTACGTCTCTCTACGTCTACGTCCTCCTTCTTCTTCTTCTTCTTCTAGTCCTTCAGTTCTGTTACGTTCGTCTCGTCTCTCACGCTATCCCTCTCCTCTCCCTTCTCTCTCTTCTCCCTTCTCTTTTCCCTTCTTTCTTCTTCTAGGTCTAGGTTTAAGTTAGGATTAAGTTTTGGTCTACGTCTAGTCTACGTCTACGTCTACGTCTACGTCTACTCTACGTCTTTTACGTCTACGTCTACGTCTACGTCTACGTCTACGTCTACGTCTACGTTCTCTCTACGTCTAGTCTACTTCTAGGTCTAGTTGGGTCTACGTCTACGTCTACGTCTACTCTTCTTCTTCCCTTCCACTTCCCTTCTTCCCCTCCCCTTCCCCTTCTTTTTTTCTTCTTCTAGGTCTAGGTTTAAGTTTAGGATTAAGTTCTAGGTCTACGTCTACGTCTACGTCTACGTTACGTTACGTCTACGTCTACGTCTACTTCTACGTCTACGTCCTTACGTCGTACGTCTTACTCTCGTCTACGTCTACGTCTTCTCCTCCCTTCCCTAGTCCACTTCCCACGTCCTACCTCCACGTCTATTTTTCTTCTAGGTCAGGGTTTAAGTTTTGTACTTAGGTCTAGTTACTCTCTCTCTCTAGTCTTGTTACTTTCAGTCTTTTCTCAAGTCTTTGCATTAGTTATTGCTAGATTAATTTTGGTCTACGCTAGTCTAGTCTACGTCTAGTTAGAAATCTTTTCTAGACGTTTAAACGTCTAAAACTTTAGGTAACTGCTAAACATTTTCTCCCTGCTAGTAAAGAAAATATATTTGTAAAAACTGTTTATGAATACTTCTAAACATTGTATAAATAAATATTAAAAATTTTTTTTAATTTTAAATGCTTGTTGACAATTGTTTACCTTCAAATAATATTAAAAATTATTTAATTGTAATTTTAATGATGTAATTTTTTTGGTTCATGCCTAAAACTTCAACACATGCAGTAAAAATCCTTTGCGTATTAACTCAATATTTTACAAACTTCCTACTTTATTCGTCAAATCACTCAAATTATTCACGCAGTCTAACAAAATCCAAATTTAATTTAAAGTTTTTCTCATTTTCACGTTCACTATCCACCTGCCTCTTCGGTACTTCAATGGGTCTCAGCAGCCTATCTAAGACGCAGCTACTGCGAGGTTTTGACAAACCCTTGTCCGCCTAATTCACTCTTAGCCTCCTTACCGCCACTTTTACCCTCTTCACGCTCAATTTCCTATTTTTGGAGATACATCGTCTCTGACGATTTACCTGTTAAGTACACGCTCTGTAAATGTAAAACGTTAATCATTGATAAGCTATCCTGTACACACCTATCATTACCTTTTGTTGTGTAAACATTGCACCAGCTGAACTACTCAAACCAAACTTTTGGCAGATTGTTCTGGGCTTTCTGCTACATTGCCAAATGCGTTTGCACTTTCTTTCGTTTGCTTTTGGAGAATTGGATGCTGGAAACTTGAACAGAACACGCCCTACTTATGAAACAGAAGCACTGATGCAGCTGTTTAGTTAAGAAAAATAACTCACTTTCCGTTTTATTTTCCAACTGTTTCATTCCTTAGGGTACTGTGGCTTTGTGCTTTACAAGTCAACTTCTGAAATTTGCTCTGCTTTCGCTTCAGCTGCCTATTTTCACTTTTGAAACGTTTTCCGTCGTGCAGGCAAATGCTGAGGGAAAAATCAAGCGAAATTGTTGAACAACAGAAGTTGATTAACTTTGAAAACCGTCATCAACAAAATAAGAGCCGCACAATCAGTCAAATAATTTACTGGCACCAGGTGGATGACATGTATGGCCAGAGCTTAGGTGCAGGCATTTTTAGCTTAATAACTATTGAAACAATTTTTGCGCTGAAAATCATCTTACTGATCACCAACTACGCCTTGCTTATTAATCAAACTGTTTAGTGAAGTGCTGTTTTTTTTACGGAAAAAACTTGTATTTTGAATTACTACTAATTAAAGAAACTTTATCAACTTGTGTTTGCTTGTTTACCTCAATTTACCTAATTTGCCTTTTTAATTAGTGCATTTTCTTTCCTTCCCCCGTTTTGAAATACCAAGAACTGGTGTTTTTTATTTTACTCAAATAAATTACAGTTTATTATATGTTGTGTATGACAACAACAACAACAACGACTAAAATGACAAAAATTCCCGAGATCAAGTCGCCCTTTTTGCGACTCTTTCTCGCCTTCTACGGCAACTTTTCTCTCTATCTAGTTTCAAAAACTTCAAAAACGCACAAAAATTATCACATTTTTTCACTCCGACAACTGTACCACCTTTTGCTGGTACTCTTCTTCAACTGGGTTTGCGAACATCCCAACTCCATCCACGAGCAGCTCATGTCAGAGGCAGAGTACTTTGGAAAACCGCTTGCCCGACTTAGTTACCGCCTCTTTGACATTGTTTATCGAATTTTCTTTGCCCTCATCGTTCTCTACTGTCTTCGTTTTGGACCGGAAGCGGTTCAAATTTTGGATCAGCTACATCTCTTATCAGAAAATAGGGAAAAGAAGGCAAAGTTCATTTTTGGCCTGCTTCTTCTTGCCGATCACGCCTTCTTCTACGTTGCCTACCAAGAGTCGCTGTACAGTGCTTTTAAAAGCTATTCGACGCCCAGCTTTAGCTGGTCCCTTTTAAATTTGCTCACGCAGTATCTGGTCTTAGGCCAGGCGGCAATTTTTTCTCGTCTTCTTGTCTACGGAAAGTGGGCCACTTGGAAGTCATTGAAACTAAAAAATATCTCTAGAAAAAAGGTGCTGCACCTGTTTGAGCTGAACCAAAGACTTGGCCGCCTTTCTTCACTTCCGCTGACCATTGAGCTGACTCAATTTACCCTGAACACACTTTGGAACCTCTGTTTCACGCGACACAAAATGAAGCTTATTCGTGTCTTCTTTCTCGTTCTTCCACTGTTGAATCCAATTGCCGTACATTTTTACTCAAAAAGGTCTGTGCAAATTTTAAATAATCTTTCAAAAAGACAAAAGGTTAAATATACTGAACAAAATCAGCTTATTTACTGGCGTCAAGTGGAGGAAATCTACGGTGAAGGTTTTTACCTGAGCATCTTCAGCATGATCACCATTGATGCCGCCTTTACGTTGCACTTTGTGCTGTTCATAACCAGCTACGCCCTGCTGATCAATCAAACTAGTTAAAAGTTAAAATTATTTTAAATTAATAAAAATAATATGCAAAAATAATAAAAGTAGCGGCCGGTAGCCGCTAGGGAACTTTAGCCGTCATTGTTGTAAGCTCGAACTAGCGTCGAGCCGTTTGTATAAAGAGACGTTACCTAGAGTCATTAAACTTAACTTTGAGATCGGAAGCTTGAGACTCTCGTCTTTCTAGTAATCTCTACTTAAATTTAAATCCATTTTTTATAACACGTTGATTTTTGTTTAATTTGTTGCCTGGGAAATGTACAAAACGGTAAAAATGCTTAATTTTAGTTAACATCAAACAAAAAACTTGAGATTTTGCACAAGTGTTTGCACAAGATTTGTTAAAACAAGATTTCTTCTTAAATGTGAAACAAAAAAAGTTGTTTTAAAAATGGCAATAAATAATTTGCTGGTATACAATAATTTACATCATTTCTAATCAAAATTGTGCTGAAAATTGTCATAAAAAAATAGTTTGGCAAGCCAAAGTAGTGGCGGGCGGCTGTGTAGCTGTTGTCTGTCAGTTAGTTTAGGCTGATTTTACCGATTATATTTTACCGTCAATCTCTGACGTGACTTGGCCAGTGTCAACGTCCGTCTCCTCGGGTCCCGCTCGCTTCGCTCGCGAGACCCGAGGAGACGGACGTTGACACTGGCCAAGTCACGTCAGACCTCGCGGTCGTTAGCTGTGCACCGCTACAATTTTAAAACTATTTTACTCATCGATCTCTGACGTAACTTGCACAGTTAAAACATTTGAGTTATTTTGCCGTCAATCTCTGACGTGACTTGACCACTGTCAACTTCCGTCTCCTCGGGCCCCGCTCGCTTCGCTCGCGGGACCCTCGTCGACGGAAGTTGACAGTGGTCAAGTCACATCAGACCTCGCGGCCTTGAAGCGTGCACTGCTGAGACATGGATTATTACCATCAGACTTCGCGGATGTTACGGCACGCTAAACATTGGTTATTTGCCGTCAATCTCTGACGTTGACTGACACTGTCAACTTCCGTCCTCGGGCCCTGCTCGCTTCGCTCGCAGGACCCTCGTCGACGGAAGTTGACAGTGGTCAGTACATCAGACTCGCGGCCTTGAGCGTGAACTGTGGAACCCATTTTACTATCATTGGTTAGGCAACACTTATCTGTACAACAAACATTTGGGGATATCGCTCGATTCGACTACTTATCATCGTTCAAGCATGTCGCAGCAGACTTCAAGTTGCAAACTTTCTGTGGTGCAAGCAGATGGCGTCTGTAGAAAAAACTTGGCCCGTTTCAGGGTCATTTGTCCTACAACTCCCACTCGAACTCGACATACAACTTGTAACTAAGTCTCTCAGTCCGAATTTCAGCTCTAACATGTTGGAACATAGCAAATGTAAAGTGTTACGGACAGACGAGAGAGACGGCGAAGGACGGACAACTGCAAAGAATAAGCGGTCGCCATCGGGCCGCCCGCCACAAAAACAATGATAATACTTCAAGCGCAAACTCATTGTACTTACACTAGTTACTTACCAACTGCTGAAATGCGCCGAAGCCTGACATACCTTTCAGAAGCAATGACATTGCGTACATCAGCGAAATGAACACTTCCCAACGCATTCGCAATTGGCACCTTCACCGTGCCACCGCTGAAGCGAAGGACTACCAACGACACGACGAATAAGGCATGGACATTGCCCAAAGCTTACGGCAAACACGCCGCCTTCAGGTGCTCGAATGCGCCGCCAACAAACCGTCCCGCTCTCCATTACCTAGTCGGCCACCCCCGTAGTGGAGTTTTGGCCAGCAGTCTCGGGAGAGTACTCGTCCCTGTTTGGCAGATTTCCGTGGGAGCTGTTTGCATTCCCCTCGGCCAGCAAACCTTGGTAGGTAATGCAATGCAGCAGCAACATCTCTGGTTCGGCGCCTTCATTGCCGGCAAGGCCTGCGGCCGGGGCTGCAACTACTCCAACTGGCCACTGGAGCCGACCGGAAGTTACTCCTTTCAGGGGAAAGGAGAGGCCGCCGCTGCCACTGCCGCCACCGATAGCACTCCCCTGGTGAACAGCATTGACGGAAAGTTGCGCACCCTTTCAGAGGGCCTCCTCTTCAGCACCGACGGCTGGGCGCTCCTTCTCGATGACCTGCACCCGTGGTTCATTGAACGGGTGCTGATGATCAACCCCGATGGTGGTGGCCCTAATGATGGAAAGCAAACACCTGGGGCGGCGTACCTTTGCCTTTCAGTAGACGGCAAAAGAAGCCCCTACACTAATAGTTCAAGGAAGCAAACAGTAGTCCACCACGCGGAGCACTACTCTCGAATGAAGTTTCGCATTCTGATGGGTGCCAACATCGGGGCGGTGGCGCGGGCGGCGCTGGGCGGCGGCAGTAGTGCCCTCGCCTACGCTCGGCGACCCTTCACCTTCAACGCCGAGCTTCTGAAGGCTCACCTCTTGAAGGTGGACGGCGAAAGAGGAGAAGGAAAAGGAAAAGGCGAAGGCGAAGGCGAAGGCAAAGGCGAAGGCAAAGACAGTACACCTGTAAGACCGGCGACGTACCGACTTAATACCAAGCAGGCCGACCAGCTGCTCGTCGACCAGCTTCTGGCCGCTTACCAGGCCGAGGACGACGGTGAGCTACTGGCAAGTATCCGGCCTTTGAGAAGACGGCCTACCTGGGGACGGCGTACCGAGTTGCTGCTGCTGCTGCTGCTGCTGATGATGATCTTGCTGCCAATTTATCAAGCCAGCCACCGCCCCCCTCCGTAATGGCCACCTTCGCCGGCCGAGCCACCTCCTCGCTGGCCATCTACACGCTCTGCAAGTGGAGACGGTTAGCAGCGATCAGCTGCAGGAAGCCATCCGCCAGCTGTTGACCCTCTCCGTGGCCGGATATCCGCTGGTGGCGCTCCAGCTGGCGCCGCCGCCGCCGCCGCCGCCGCCGCCGCCACCGACTGCTGAAGAGGGAAACCGCCATCAAAGCCGCCTGCCTGATCCAGCGGATGTGATGCGCTTCCTGCAGCTGGCCGTCTTCGTCCCGGGGCCACTTCACCTGAGCACCCTCGCCTACTGGCAGACCTACCTGGACAGCACCAGTACCGGTGCCGGCACCAGAACCGGCACCCGGCGAGATATTGAAGGCCTGATACGGGTGTACGACCAGCTGGCGGCGCTGAAGATCAGCCTGGCCCAGCAGTGGATCAACACTGGCGAGCCCATAGCCCGGCCAATGTGGTACGCCGCCCCGGACGACCCCCATAGTTGGCCCCTGGTGGACCAGTTCATGCTGGGGCCGGACCTGGTGGCCGTGCCGGTCTTCAGGCAGTACAGTGAACCAACCAGGAAGGTGTTCCTGCCCGTGGGCACCTGGAGGCTGATGGTGAACGGGAAACCCACGGCAGTGGATGGAGGAAGAAGGCGATACGAAGTTCCGGTGGTAGATCAGGTGCCGAGCCAGCAGCTGATTGGCGACTTTGTCACCCTGGAGAACCTCTTTGCCAATCAAACGTACTACTTTGTGCGAAGTGACAGTACTGCTGCTGCTGCTGCTGCTGACAATAAGTAATCGGTAAATAAAAAATGTCATTTTGGTGTTTTTGATATCGAAGAGCAAAGCAGTTTTCAGGTTTTTCAAATTACTTTACATTTTATTATTATTTTTGCACCTAAAAACCTATCTACACGTTAGAGCTCATCTCTTACTACTCTTCCTCCTTCGATCAACGAATATCCAAGTTGACACAGCGGCAAAGACGCCAAAGGCGATCACCAGAAAGCTGCCCTCCAGCAGAAACAGCATGATCGGACTCTTGCGAAAGGTTTGCCCGAGAACGAGGGGAAAAGTGAGCGAAATAATTCCCGACAGAACGGTAAACGAAGAGTAGGCCCGATCCGTCAGGCGGAAGTGCTCCTCGGCAAAGGCAAAGATGGCCGGCCACATTGCACTAAAACCGTATCCTAGCACTGCAGAAGCCCCAAAAATTACGCTCTTATTGTGCTGGCCAAAGTAGAGCGTACCCAGGCCGGTGGCCATGATCAGAAAGTGGTAACTGAGCACTATCTGCGGCACCACCTTGATGCTGATAAAGGCTGACAGGAGTCGACCAAAAGCATAGGCGCCTGATAGGATGGACTGCGCCTGGGCAGCAGTAGGGGCGTCAAGTTGAATCTCCAGATATTGCCACATGGTGGTGGCAAAGTTGAACCAGCCCAGCTCTGCTGAACCATAAATGGCAAGTAGAAAGGCGCAGAGAGACAGCTTGAGAATGCGATTGGAAACTTTTTTTTCTTTTTCCGGTTCCGGCACCTCTTCTAAAATGACCTGCCCTTCCTTCTGGTAGCTAAAGTTTTCCGTAGTTGCCACCTGTTGATCAGCAGCAGAAGCTTTGGAGGGCGGCACGTAGCGATTGGTAAAGTAGGTGATCAGCAGAAGGGCGGAAAACAGAAGGTGACCGGCGCCGGCGTAGATGAAGGGGAGCGTCAAATGGTGGACCCGGTCTTCCGGCGTGATATTAGTGACATTAGTTCCATTAGGACCGGTTGGTTCTACTAAGGTTTCTCCCTTTACAAAAGGAGCTGCTAAAAGGGGCGCAGCTACCGAGCCGAAGCCGTACAGCGCCTGCTGCAGCTGCAGGAGGGCGGCATTTCCGGTGGGAAGAGCTCGACGATCCAGAAGCCGCTCGAGGTGTCCCAGGCGCCGGAGGCGATCCCGTTGACCAGCAGCGAGGCGATGGCCAGCGCGAAGCTCGGGTAGTGGGCGGTGGCCATGGTGGTGGCGCCCATCAGCGCGACCATAGCCACCAGGACCGGCTGCCGGGGGAGCCACTTGTACAGCCAGCCGATCATGGCGCCCAGCAGGTAGCCGACGCTGTTGGCCATGCTCAGGTAGGTGACGGTGTCGATGGTGACGCCGTAGATGAAGCGCAGGTCCACCAGCGCCGCCGAGACGATGTTCTGGGAGCAGCCCTAGGAAGGTAATAGAGGGGAAAAAGAATTTGATAAGGTTTGATAAGGTTTTTTCTAAAATGATCATTTTGTACATAGATGCCGTGATTGATGCAGATGATGGTGGCGTAGATGAGGGCGATCTTGTTGGCGCGAAGGAAGGCGCCCACGTCAAAGTTCATTGTTTTTAGTAATTAAAAATTTCAGTTGATTTTAAAAAAATGATCAATTTTCGTGGAATAAGAAACCACCCAAACAAATGATGAAAATAAAAAAAACATGAAATACTTAGATTGACTCTTTGGCTATGCTGCTGCATTTCTATGTGTGCTCAATTATCAAAAGATGATTTTGGTGTTTATGGGATTAATACAAACTCTTAATGAGAGTAAGATTTAGTAAAAAGAGAGAGAGAGAGAGATGCGGATTTAATTGAGATTTTATTGAGAGAGAGAGAGAGAGAGAGAGAGAGAGAAGAAAACAGTAGTATTAGTGAAAATTATCAATGATCAATAACAAAATCCAGCACTTGGTTAATCCACTCGCACGCTTAAGCTCTCTGCACCAAAGGATTTTTTAATGCTACCACTACTTCTCGTTGTCTGTAACCAGTTGATCAACCAAATTTTTTTTATTAATCAAAATAATTTAAAAGTTGTAACGACCTGGATTGACATTTTTTACGCCCATTTCAGTCAATGGCTCAAACTGTGTGTGTGTGACGCACTTAATCCAAAAATTTGTATTTACATTTTTAAAACGTTGGCCAACGACTGATTTTACTTGCAAGTTTATCTTTTCGTTATCATATCAGCCAGCCAGTTTAAGCCCAAACAAAAATCTACTGACCACACACACACACACACACACACACACACACACAACTAAAGGCCATCGCTACTGATTAGTGTGAGGGCCAGTGTTAGTCAAATGGGTCGATTTTTGCCTGCTGCACACTCACCCTGCTCTCTGTCTCTCACTAATCTCCACTCAAAGTGCCCTAAAGTGTGTGCCCTCAATGCCCTGCTCCTGCAAACTGTCTGCTATCAGGTCTGCTATTGCAAATACAACTGCAAAAAAACACTGCAAACTGCAACTGCAAATTTTTCCCAGCGGAGACCTGCTGCTGCCCCTGCTCACCACTGAAGGTCAGTGCTAGACCACAGCACAGCACAGCACAGCACAGCACCAGAGGCGACCTTATCTTGATCACGAACTCTCAGTCAGTCAGTCAGTCAGTCCTTTTATTTGCCTTTTCTTGCTCTTTGGCCCCTGCTGACACCAAGGCACACACACACACACACCACAAAGACACTGGCCAGCCCAGGGCTAATCTTTTCTTTTCTTTTCTTTGGCTGACCACTGCTGTCCCCACTGTTGCATTCCTTTCCTTTCTCCTTCTCTTCTATCTTTCCTCTCCAGTGACCCCTCTGACCGCACCTTCTTCTTCTTCTCTTCTTCTTCTCAAAGTTGACACTGCTGCTCAGTAGCAATCACCAGCACCACTGCAACGACAACACAACGAAAACTGTATTTAAACTGCAGGCACTCACCGAGCTGGCCATCATTTCTCCTCGCTGCTTCAAGTCTGTCGTTCTGATCATCATCTTCTGAATCTCTTCAGATTTTGTTTTTGTTGTTTGCTCAGTGCTACCCAAACAACTGCTCAGCTTACCATCTGAAGATGAAGTTCCATCTGGCCATCTTCCTTTTGGTCGCCCTGCTCGGCTGCACCATCGTCGTCCTCGCTGCTCCAGGTGTGAAATGCAGCCACCACAGTTCTGAGTCCTATGACTACGATGACGCTGACTATTATGGTAATTAACCTGATTTTTTCTTCTCCTTTCCCTTCTCTTTGCTAACTCAAGGTCCCTATCGAGGTGGCGGCGGGTACATGGGCGGCAACCGAGGCGGCGGCGGCGGCTGGGGCCGTCCTGGCCACGGCGGCGGCGGTTATGGCGGAGGTAAGCCCTTTTTGTCCACTTTTAATTGCTAATTAATATAGTGACTAATTAATTAATCGTTCCAACTCACTAGGCTACGGTCGACCTGGTTACGGCGGCGGCGGCGGCGGCGGCTACGGTGGCGGTAAGTGATCAACAGAACACTTTTTGACTTGTAAACTTTGCTAATTACTATCGTTTGCTATCTTATCTTATCTTCAGGCTATGGCGGTGGCTGGGGACGCTAGGACGACGTCTGACGTCTTTTGTGGTCAACTGTTGGGACCTAGGACCTAGGACACTAACAACAACAGCAACAACAACCTCGACCACCTGTTTGATCCCCACAGTCTTCTCTCCACTTTCCACACACCACTTTCCCCTCCACTACTCAAACCCACAGACCATTTTTCCTCCACTCCCTTGCACTTTTGATGTAGCTTTTGATGTGAAAAATAAAACAACTTTGAAATACTGATGATAATCTAGTTCTACTGGTTGCACTAGTAATTTTTCATTCTTTCTAACATTGAGGTAAGAAATGAGACAAACGCAAGTCTGACTTAAATCCTTATAAATAAAAAAATGTGCGCATGTTTTTATTGCCCACCATCATCATTGTCTTACAGTAGTGCTAGCAACTTTTCCTTTTAGACCTTATCATTCTACCTTTTTATTGCACTTCCTTTCAATGTAAGAGAGAAAAGGAGATGATAAACAGAGCTAGAAAGAAGTGAAAAAGGTTAATGAGATAACGATCATTTCTTAACACACTTTAACACACAAATAATGGCATAATGACAGGCGCAAACGCAACCCAAAAAAATGTGATGATCAAAATTAGTCAATTTTTCTACCTTTTGAAAGCCTGAAAATGCCCTCAATAAAGTACATTCTCCGAAAGCGGCTAGTCACCTTTGCCCTCACCTTCTGCCTCTGTCTGAGCACTTTTGTGTTGCTGCTGAAAATTGCCCAAAAGTACGATCCACTGTCTTTAGAAGAGGAGGAGAATGAAGTTCATAAACTTCATGAAACTCAGCCATCTCATTTTAAAAGAAAAAACCTCCACTTTCTTCAAACTCCATCTCCACAACCTTTTCCTTTAAAAAACCACAACAACAACAACAACAACAAAAAGTTACCTCCTGAACCGCCCAAAAGGCAACTCGCCAAACCTCCTTCTTCTCATCCTTCAAAATCAAAATCAAAACCAGAAAACAGCAATAAAACCTTCTCCAAAGCAGACCTAGATCAGGCGAGTCGTTTCACCATCAGCAAAGCCTGCGACGACGCCGGCTTTGGAGCCGATCTGCTGGTGGTGGTCCACTCGCCGCCGGAAAATGTCCACTTCCGGGAGGCGATCCGCAGCACCTGGGGCCAGCAGTTTAAAGAAAACGGCGTGCTAATTTACTTCCTGGTTGGCTCAACTTCTGATCAACTTCTGCAGAAGAAGCTCAAAACCGAGGACTCCGCTTCTGAGGACCTAATTCAAACGGCAGCTCCAGATCAGGCCACCTTGTTGAAATCACTCGCCATGCTCAAGTTCTCCAGTGAACGCTGTCCACGGGCTCGGTACCTCCTTAAACTTCCCGACACCGTCTTCGTGAACGCCGGCAACGTCACCGAGTACTGCGAGCGGACCTGGAACAATGGGCGAACCATTTTAGGCGGTGACCTGAAGACTAAACTGAAAACTCCCAAAGATGTTCACGATCGGTACAGTCTTCCCGGCTATTCCGCCCCTCTGCTGCCCGACTTCTTCTCCGGCCCAGTGTACCTGATGTCCGGTGAGGTGGCCAAGCTGCTTCTTAAAGTTGTACAGGCTGAAAAAGGCGACGGCTGTTTCACCAACGCCGAAGACCTCCTCATAACGGGAATCCTAGCGGAGAAGGCAAAGGTAAGGCGAAAGTACCTGAAACAGCTGACAGTTTTGGAAAACAATACAACAGCCGACAAATTAAAAAATCAAACCACTAGCACCAACAACCACCAATGCAGCATGCTCAGCAGCTGGATCGTTCCAGTCAAGGACGAGGCGGAGATGACCAAGCTGTGGACTGACCGCTGGGAACATTGTGATGGCAATAGAAAGTAGTGTAAATAGAAGACCCGTATTTATTTTGCTGTACAAAACCTTACTTCTTTTTTTGTTATCCAAAAATAGTAAAAAATGCAAAAATATTTTTTAATTACCGTTACCTTCAATGCAGCACACAAACACTTATTCAAAAACAAAAATAAAAAAAATTGTGTGTATTGTTTTTTTAATTACAAATTTTGCATAAAAAAACAATTAAAAAACTCTACTGTTTTTGTGCACAAAATAACGGTAATCTATAAAAAAAGGTCCGCCAGCTTCACTCGAACTCTTTCCGTGAGCTCCTGAGCATAGGCAAACATTGCCCGCTCCTCCACGGGACAGTCCCAATTTCGGCGGGCAAACTGAGGATTGGAGATGTTCCGCCGGAAGTGCAGCACCACCGAGTCCTCCGGGTCAAAGGTGAGCCCGTCACAGCCCTCGAGGGGCTCACGTCGGCTTCCATTGAGGCAGTGTATTGGAAAGTGATTGTGCAGCGTGAAGACGTGCGAAGGCCTCACGATGCACTTGTTCTGCTTGTTGAACTCCAGCGGCCGTCCTCGCCGCCGATGTCGAAGTGTGTACAGGTAGGGGGGGATTTTTTCAGTATTTTTTTCAGTACTTCCAGAATCTTCCTCCTCCTCAAAGACCTCACAGACGTGCGACTGTCTGCTGTTGTAGAAGGCCTTCCGTCGGAACTCCTCCTCACCGACGCTCTCTTCGAGTTCCCTCAAAAGCGAACTCCAATCTGTTACGCCCTCCTTCTGCGGCAGTATCACCTCGTCGATGTCAATCACCGCGAGGTACTCGTGTCGGTCCAGATTCCGATAGAGGCAGTCATTCAGCTCGATCAGCTCCTGCGGCCAGAAGCGCATGTACAGGTGATAGGCGGCCAGATTGTACAGCGGACCCAGGTTGGGCTGCTCACCGGGCAGGGTGAACTCTCCTACAAAAAAAAGAAAAAGAAAGTTATCAAAAGGATTGATAAGAGAGGAAATTTTAAGCTCAATTGATCAGTTATGACTCACTCCACTCGAGGAGGCCTTCACTGGCGTAGCTGTTGAGCACCGCCCTCAGGTGCTCCGTCAGTCCCAGAACGTAGAGGTAGACCTTATCAGCGCCCAGCAGGCGCATCCACTCCAGCCACTCCACCAGGCGAACCGACTGCTCGTAGGTGGCAAAACGGAGCGCCTGAACGCAAACTCCAAAAGATGGAGGTTTTTTACCGTTTTGAGGAGCTTTTGAATGAAGTACTCTTAAAACATTTGAAACTGGTAAGTTTTTTCCGGTTAGCTCTGAACAACTTAGTCACCACCCTGGGCGTTCACCAGCGAGACGGCCGCCGGAAGGCGATCCTGAAGCTCACCCGGAAGGGGACAGGTGATCAGCGCCGGGTGGTAGGTGCCCGCCGCCACATGAGGCTGCCACTTCCGGGGAAAGATGTTGTGGTACTCGGAGGCCGGAACTAAAACGGGCGATCGAAGGTCGGCAAACCAGAGCAGGCAGTGCCACTTCCGGCGCCGGTCCAGCGCCGCCGGGGCGTCCCTGGTGACGCCCAGCAGGCGGACTTTAGGTCCTAGAGCCTCCTTTTCCGGTCTACCGTCGTAGTAGGCGTTCAGCAGGTGGAGGGTAATAGTTTTGTTGAGGTAAGTCGAGTCAAACTGCTGCCAAAAGCGGTTTGTCTGGCGGAGTTCAAACGGAGAGGGCAGCTTGATGGAGTGGCAGAAGTGAACTGCTGAGGTGCAAGTCGAAGTTCTAGAGGATTCTGAAGAGGAGGACAAATTTTGCCAGGAGTCCCAGTAGAACAGCGCCAGATTGGAGGTCGCCTCCACGAGGGCGTACGTTTGCTCATTGGTCAGCTGAGTGCTGGGCGGAAGTTTGCTGACCAGGAGTTTATCAATTGCCTCCTTTTTATTATCACTATCACTTTGGTGAAGTTCTGAAAACGTTTGCCCACTTTCTCTACTTTTTGTTTCTAGAACTGAAGCGCTCCAAAGCTGATAATAGTGACTTGAAAGTGATGATGGTGATGATGATAATGATGATGATGATGATGATGATGATGAAAAAGAAAAGGTAGACGATGAGTTTAAGAAAAAGGTTACAGTACAGGTGAAAATCACACTACAGAGTAAAAGTAGAATCACACGAGAGAGAAACCCTTTTGAGACCATAGTGAAGCTGAAGGTGTTGTTTTTGTCGCTCAACAAAAGCAAAAAAAATTTAAATTTGGTTACACCTTTTGCCTCCTTGTATTTGCTGTACAACAGAGGTGCGGTGGATAAAGTAAAAATACGGAAAGAAAGGATAGGCACGTTTCATTATCATTACCATTATCATCACTGCAACACACTGAGATGCTCACTCATTTATTTATTCAGAGTCAAGATAAAGAAAAGATTATCAAAGTTTTTTTTATTGCAGTTTGTTTATTTATGTCCAGCCATGTACACTCACAAGAGAACTGCTCAAATCCAAATAGCTGGCAATATTTCATGTCTACATTATTTTACTTTCACTTTTGCCAGCAGGACAACAGCATTTGTTTATTGCCCCTTTGTGTTGCGTTTTAGCCCTTATGAGCAAGCTTTAAAGATTAGCATTTTTTACATTTTTTTCAGTATTATTATTTCTCCAAAATTTTACTAATTTGGCAGTGTTTAACAGTCATTATTGCAGGTGCTGTGTACAGTTTTTTAGTTGTTAACAAAGTTAAAAATTTTGTTAATTTTTTTACAAAAGTTTTTTTTATGAAGTTTGATTAATCAGCATTGCGTAGTAGGCGATTAGCAGACTTAGGGTAAACGAAAATTGTCTGTCCACCTTTGCAATGCTGAAAAGGGTAAAGTGAAAGTCGGCGCTGTAAATGTCAACTGCCTGTTGCCAATAGGAAAGTCGATTTTTAGCCAAAAAACTGACTTTAATTTGCGCAGAAATTTTAAGCAGTTTAGCTTTCAGTTCATTGATGATTTTGTTTGAAAAGTAGTCCACTAGCAAAATGTTTACTGCTGGAAGCAGAAAAAAGATTGCTTGACGAACGGAAAACAGTTCATTAAAGCAGATGGTCCAAATTGAGATGACGGAAAAGAAGAGAATCTGCAACAAGAGTGGAAATGAAAGTAAAAGGTTCAGCCGCTTGTTGAGTCTAACCAAATGCCGAAGCTTTCGCTTATCAGCACTAAACTCCTTTTCACTTGACATTTTAAGTCTTTTTAACGATTGCCAAGTGGCCCACTTTCCGTATGTCAGCAGGCGGAAAAAGACCGCCGCTCTCATGTGAGCAATTAATTGCATCAAAAGCTTCACTCGAGCAAGCCCATTTCCGCTCTGATAAATCGGATGATCCGAGCTGGTAAAGACGTACAGTCGGCTCCAGTAAAACGTTCCCAAATCGAAGACCAGGCAGCAAACTATGAGCAGTTTTGATTTCCGTTTTGAAATTGAGTGTTCATAGAAATGACTGCTGTCCAACAGCAATATCACTTCCGGTCCAAAGAAGACCGAGTAGAAGGTGAGCCCGGTAAAGAGCGGCACAAAGGCGCCGTCGATCGCCTTCAGCCACAGGCGGACCAGAGGCTTTCGGTGAAAGGCAATCGCCAGTGACGTTTCCCGTGACAGGCTGGGCAGGCTGTAAATCCAATTGAAGATGAGGAGAATAAGTAGATTGTAAACTAGGCGGCGATAACCGGATAGCCGGTTATGTCCACTGGAGAGTGGATGCAGCTGAAGAGAGACGGCTCCGTAGACAAGGAGAAAGTACCGCAAAAAGGGAGTTTTAATGGCGTTTTTTTGACATTTGGACATGTTTTGATGTTTGCTAAAGTAATTTTTTATTTTGTTATTTTGTTATTGCTGCTTGTTAGTTAACCAAGTGTTTGCTGTTGTTTGTCAGACACTTTTTTGTGCCTTCAAAATGAACGTTTTTTTGCACTTATGTTAATTAGTTAATGTGTTGAATGTACTCATTTTGTTGTTTTATTTTTTCTTTAACTAGACAAAAACAAAACAAACTACGAAGTTTGATTAATCAACATAGTGTAGTAGGCTATGAACAAGCCTAAACTGATCAGTAGTTGGCCATCAACAGTGGTCAGGCTGAAGAGGCAAATGTGAAATGAGTTTCGATACATTTCACTTGTTTGTTGCCAGTAAATCAGCTTGCTTTTGTTTGCATTGCTAAGCTGTTGATGTTGCTTAACTTCATCAGATTTTATTTTCAATTCTTTTATAATTTTCTTTGAGTAGTAATCAATCGGAAGGACATTGACCAGTGGCAGAAGAAGGAAAATCGCCTGTCGAACTGAAAGCAGTCGGTAAAAGCAGAGCGACCAAATGGTAATGGCGGAGAAGAAGAGAATCTGCACCAAAATGGGCAGTGAAAGGAGCGCACTGAGCTGGTCATTCAGTCGAGCTAGATGTATCAGTTTTTCCTTATCAAAATCAACCACATTTTTAATCTCACTCTCTTCAGGAGACATCCTCTTCAACGACCGCCAAGTGGCCCACTTTCCGTAGGCAAGTAGACGGAAAAAGATCGAAGAACGAGCGTGCGAGGTAAACTGCGCCAACAGCCGTAGCCGATCCAAAAAGCCCAGAAGGTGAAAAGACTGAAAAACGAACGATCGACTCCAGAAGAAGGTCAACAGATCAAGTGCTAGACAGGTGGCAACAACCACCAGTGCTGAGCTCTTTTTGGCCAAAAGATGGCAGTCCACAGAGAGGCCATCCAGCAGAGTGGTCACCCGGGGGCCACGGCGGAACGTGTACAGGGTGAGCAGAATGTACAGCGGCAGGAAGATGTAGTTGATGATGTGCAGAGAGAGACGAACCAGCGGCTTATTCCGGGAGGCTTCCACGTGAGTTCGCCGGCGAATGGAGCTAGGCGGCAGCGTCAGTATCCAGTTGCAGAAGAGGAAGAGGGCAATGTTCCAAAATAATCGGAGAGTTCCGCTTATTCGGTTTTGTCGGGTTATTGGATGCAGATGAACAGAGACGAGGCCGTAGGGGAAGAGGAGAAAGTACCGGAGAAGAGGCGTCTGTATAGTGGGCATTTTAGAGTCTTGTACCATTTGTTTTTGGCATACTACTTTTTTTACTGCTTTTAAGACAGTTTTATTTTTTGCCCAAACACAAAGTTGTTTATTAGAATTATTATTATTGATTGTTGAGTATTTTTTTGCTTGCAAAAAAATTGTTGTTTGTATGTACTAGTAAATTGAATAACAAAAAATATAAATTTTATTTTATTTTAATGTGTAGTGGCTAGGGCCCCAGCCCCTACAAATGCTCTCTCTTCCCTGTTCCGTCACTGGCTGATCTTCCGGACAGTCGCCTATTCGTCGTCATCACCAAGAAGCGCATCAAGCTGCTTCATGTGTCCAATGCACATGCCCACATTCCTCAGCTCTCTACAGCCGCAATCCAGACATAGCATCCGCCGTACTCTTCCTGCACAAGCATGCCGCAGCTTCACCCTCTGTGCACTGCTAGCTGCATATCTGCAGCACTGAAGCGCAGTGCCCACCAACGTGACATCGCCTGGTACTAGCGTCACTCCCGTCGTCACTATCACCATGCTTCCTGCTCGCATTGGCTTCGCAGTCCATCGCTGATTCACCATTACACACCGCTGATCTGTCTGCCCACTATTTAACCGACTGGCTGATCGCCACTCGATAGGCAGTCACCTCAGGCACTTCACCATCTCTCTCCCGCGCTGTGCCTGCCGGCACAGCGCCGGATCGGCACCTCACTCTCTGCTCGCTCTCATTGCTCTGTACGCCCTTCTTGTCTCAGTTCAAATAAAGGCATCCGCCATAAAAGCTCAGACACACCCGTTAGTGTACAGGTCCCTGACAGCCCGCACTTCGTCCACTTCACTGGGGACTCGTGCACTACAAAATAATTATTGGTGAGCCGGACTCTCGAAACCAAACCCCCCCGGTCAACTTTCCACCCCCTCCCCGGCCTGGTCACCACATTGTGAGCCGGACCTCCGAACCTTCGAACCTTCACCTCTCCGTCACCACTTGGTAGCCGGATTCCCGAAGCCACTTCACCGACCTTTGTCCGGTCACTCTACTTGACCACGTTGCTGCCATCAACTGGTCATTGGCAGCTCTGTGACAGACCCCAGCAAAACTTGACTGCCACCCACCGATCAACTATGCAAGGACATTCGCTCGCACTCTTGCTGGTCTTCGTGGAGCCACTGCATTCGACCTGCACATTTTCGCCACCTCACACACTTGTGCAACTTCCGCACTCAAAGTGCATCACTGCCTTCTCAGCCTGTGACACCACCTCGGTGATTCTTGCTTTACCATCAATGTGCCATTCTGGCGCGCTCCAGGAAATCACGGACCTCTCATGCGAAACGTGAGTCCTGTAGCACGCCACCTGCATCTGTGTCTCAAGTTCGCCTTGAGGCCCTTCGTCACTTCATCGCAGCAATTTACAAGACCGCCCAGCCACGCTCACTTTGTAACTGTCTCCACTTGCCTCGTCAGCTTCAAAAGTGCAACTCAACCTCAGACTCGCTTTGTGAGCACTGTATCGCCTTGCACGCATCATCTCGTCACACGCGCTTGTTAACTTCACTCGACTGCAGCGTTCTGGCCTGCAGAATCAAACATATGTCGATGCGAGACTGGTCGCTTCCTCGAGTCACGCCAAACGGCTTCGCATCTGTTGCTCAGCAATGCAACTTCAGCTCACTTTGCTGATCCACTCACCAGTTTATCCAGGCCGAAGAAACCGTTGCCAGCTTTATCGCACCGTCCTTCGACGTTGACCTTGTCTGTCCTTGACCTTCACCTCGTTTCAGCGCTGCCCTCAGCTGATCATCATTTCTGGCCACACTCCATCGAACCACACGCGAAAGGCCTTCATCGTCGATCACTGTCATGCATTGGACAACACGCACTGTTCTCAAGAATCACCGCTCCTCCTAGGACAATCCTTGCGCCTCGTCGAGCGTGTATCTTCAGCAAGTTTAAATGGCACACTTGTCCTGCGAGCCACGATCGACCAGCATCGGTTGCAATGCCACACGGTCCTTGCGTCACTTCATAACAGCTTGACTCATTCACTTCAACCATTTGGTCATGGCCACTGACACATGTTTCAGGTGACCCGTCTCGCGGACCAACTCATCCGTTCTCACTATTCACAGCGACCTCACCTCGTACTGGCCTTTTGCCGCACCATTCACCTCGACCCAAGATGGCTCATCGAATGGCGACAGTCTCCTTGTTCTCTGGGACCGTTTCAGTTCCACGAATCACAGCCAACAAGGCCCAGTCGAATCGCCGAATTCCACTGCGCACCTGACACGTCGTTCCTATCAAGAACCTCACCGCTTTCACTCCTAGACACAAATCGTCTAAGCCCAAGTGTCGAAGCTGTTTATTCTTCAGCAAGTTTAACGGCGTTGGCACCACTTTTCGTCTTCCCTCTTGCGAGCACCGGAGTCGACACAGCATCGGTTTCAGCACTTACTGCTCACCACTTGTCCTCGCGATCAACTCATCAAACAGCTGAACGGACTCACTCGCTCACCTGTACTCTGGTCATCGGCCTGACAGCACTGATTTCAACGGATGGACTCGTCTCGTCGGTGGACGCACCTCCTCAACTTCATCGTCTCAACTCATCACAGACACACGCTCGTCAACTGGCACTTTTGCCGCAGCCGATTCATCTCTCGCGCCAAATGCATCGATTGAGATGAGCACCACGCCTTGGTCTCTCTGGAAGAGCTGGTTGCAGTTCATCAACCGAAGGCCAAACACTGCACCAGTTCAGAAGTACCCGGAACCACTACGCGCACCTCAACACGTCGCTTTCTCTACACTATTCCGCGAACCTCCACTTCGTATGAGCTTTTCGACGGACCCATCACCACAACGACCGGAGGTAGGAAAAGCTTGGCACTCAGTACTATTTCACGGTCGTCCAACTACGAAGGAGATTCCCGTGGTGACACTCGTGTACGACGTGTCAACTCGAATCAACTCAGACAGTCACCCCTAGGACCGCATCATCAAATTCACTGCCGTCCGCCACGTCCACATTGCTCGGCTGAACCGCCAGACTCCGAGTGAAGTCAAGTACCTCTTCGTCTTGGTCAAAGTTCACTCGTTGGCCCGATTTCTTCACGCCTCAACGATCGCCTCAGCATTCTCTCAACTTCAACTCTTCAACGGACGTTTCTCATCTGCCACCAGCTTCACTAGGCAGCACAGCTAGTGCGAGTGGAAGATACAACCTGTCTTCAAATGATTCTCGCCTAGTCTGCTCATCTGTACGACTTTCCAGCTTCACCGCCGCCATCGCCAACTGTCAGAGTAGTTTCTTCAACCTTCAGCCGTTCACCGCCAAAAGCACCAGAACCTTGGCTCAGAAGTTTGGATTTCTGCACTGCGAACGTCTTACGATCTCGGCCAAAGTTACCGCCTTCGTCAAAAGTGCGCATCCGCCCTCGACTACAGCGTAGGCCGATTGAGTACGTCATCAACCGCATGCACCTGCTCCAGTTGCTCCACCTGGCCGCACTTTGCTGATTAGGTCTTCTCACCTGCAAGTCTCCAGATAGCTTGGCTCGCTACAGCCAGCACTTTGCTGAAGTTCAACACACCTCTCCAGCATCATTATCAACTCTGCTGAAGTTCAACACACCTCTCCAGCATCATCATCAACTCCTGCTGAAGTTCAACACACCTCTCCAGCATCTTCATCTCAACTCTGCTGCCGTTCAACTTATTTCGCCAGCTTCATCACATTCATCACGACGACTTCATCAAAGTTCAACACACCTCTTCGATTCAGCGACTCCTGCTTCAAGATAAAATCTCTTCAGCACGTCCTTCACTTTTGCTGACGTTAACACACCTCTCAGCAGCTCAACATCACTTCGACATCTGCTTCAACTCTGCTTTTCTTCTCTCAACAGTCGACTAACACAGCAGCGAATGCAACATGTCCAGCCATTTCCTGCACAGAACGTGGTCGCCCTCGCGCATCAACATTTCCTGCTCTCCGGCTGAACCACTGGTGGGGGGTAATGTAGTGGCTAGGGCCCCAGCCCCTACAAATGCTCTCTCTTCCCTGTTCCGTCACTGGCTGATCTTCCGGACAGTCGCCTATTCGTCGTCATCACCCCAAAAAGCGCATCAAGCTGCTTCATGTGTCCAATGCACATTGGGCCCCCCCATTCCTCAGCTCTCTACAGCCGCAATCCAGGGCATAGCATCCCCCCGTACTCTTCCTGCACAAGCCCTTGGGGCCCGCAGCTTCACCCTCTGTGCACTGCTTTTGGCCCCGCCCTTATCTTGGGCCCGCACTGAAGCGCAGTGCCCACCAACGTGACATCGCCTGGTACTAAACGTCACTCCCGTCGTCACTATCACCATGCTTCCTGCTCGCCCTTGGCTTCGCAGTCCATCGCTGATTCACCATCACACACCGCTGATCTGTCTGCCCACTTTTTTAACCGACTGGCTGATCGCCACTCGATAGGCAGTCACCTCAGGCACTTCACCATCTCTCTCCCGCGCTGGGGCCTGCCGGCCCCAGCGCCGGATCGGCCCCCTCACTCTCTGCTCGCTCTCATTGCTCTGTACGCCCTTCTTGTCTCAGTTTTAAATAAAGGCATCCGCCATTTTAAAAGCTCAGACACACCCGTTAGTGTACAGGTCCCTGGGCAGGGCCCCCACTTCGTCCACTTCACTGGGGACTCGTGCACTACAATGTTATAACATTAATTAATTTTTTAAATTCAGCTATTACTTTTGCAACAAAAAAGTTCAAGTGGTTTGATTAATCAACACAACCAAGTTGACTATTATCAGCGTAAAACGCAGTGTAAAATTGGCATCAACAGTGATCAAGCTGAAAATGTGGCATTCAAAGTGGGGCCCATAAATGGCCTCAACTTGGTTCCAATAAATGCGCTGACTGTCAGCTTTACTGCCAACTTTTGAGCTAATTTGAATAAGTTTTTGACGGATTTTCCGCGTAAAAAAGCCCACCACTAACAGATTTGCCAGCGGAAAGGGCAGAAAGAGCAGCTCTAGCGGTGTCATTAACCGATAAAAGCATAAAACCCAAACGGTGATCAGCTGATAGAGTACTACCTGAGTCAAAAGTGGAACTGAAGTCAGGTGATTCAGTTTGTGATTGAACTCTACTAACTTCAACAATAAACTTCTTTTTGAAACTTCAACTA
This sequence comes from Tyrophagus putrescentiae, assembly GCA_024499935.1. Lineage (NCBI taxonomy): Eukaryota > Metazoa > Arthropoda > Arachnida > Sarcoptiformes > Acaridae > Tyrophagus > Tyrophagus putrescentiae. The sequence goes on along the minus strand of JAMZRA010000006.1, from coordinate 2,679,832 downwards.
AAAAAGTATCATCATCATCATCATTATCACTGGTAAATTCTTTTTCTAAACATCTTAAAGTTGCCCACTTTCCGTAGGCCAACAGGCGGAAGAAGACCATCGCCTGGCAGTGGTCAATGTACTGTACGAGCAGCCAGAGAAGGTGCTGTGGACTTCCGCTGCTGATCGTTTGGTAGGCGTACAGGTGAATGAGGTAATTTGAAACGTTGTCAAAGGCGATCAAACTTCCTGCCAGCCATTTGGCCTGGCTTTTGCTCAGCAAATTTAGTTCAAATTGAACGTGCAGCTGATCAAGGTGTTGAACTATTTTTGAGCCATTTAGAAGACTGTACAGTTGAGCAGTGGCAAAGGTCAAACTGTAGAAGAGTGAAATGATGGAAAAACTTTGAGTGAGCAGCGGTTTTCCGTTGGAGGCCTGCGCCAGATAGTCGTCTCGAAAGGCGTTTGGCTGTGCGCAGATCCAATTGAAAAGGAGGAAGAGAAAAAAATGGTAAAGAAGGCGTACAAAGTGGCAACATTTTGCAAAAACATTTTTTAAAGGTAAATTAGAAGGTATTAAATGATAAGTAAAATTGCCGTAAAAAAGGAGAAAGTACCGCAAAAATGGAGTTTTTATTTCAGAAGAAGGTGACATTTTAGTACTATTTTAATTAACAGCCTTTTGTATTTGCATATTTATTTTGGTACAGCACAAGGAAAAGTTGTCAACAGATATCTCTCTCTGTGTAATTACAATGTTTACCGATTATTAATAAAAAAAATTGATCAGTGTTTTTTTGGGTGACGTAGCAGTTTTGTTGTTTATTTAACAAATGCAGTTCAATCTTGTTTCAGGTAGTCTGATTAATCAACAGCGCGTAGTAGGCTATCAAGAAAACTAGGTGTAGCAGGAAACGCCGATCAACGACCAGCAAGCTGAAGAGGGAAAACTGAAACACCTCCCCGTAGTGGGCGACCACCTGACTGCGGTAAATAAATTCTGAAGTTTTTAATTTTTCTTCTACTAAAAACGGCTTATCATTATTGTTTTCAACTTTTAAATCAAACACCAACGTTTGACAGATCCGCCTTGAAAAGAAGTCAATCAACAGAAGGTTCGCCGCCGGCAGGAGCAGAATAACGACAGTCTGGCGAAAGGAGAGTGAAATGCCGTGAAAGCAGAGCGCCCACAGCGTGGTACTGCCACTGAAGATCATCTGCAGGAGCAGTGGAAAGGAGAGCAGGCGGTTCAGCTGTCGATTGACCGCCACTAGGTGGGCAATAGTTTCTCTGGTCTTTTTCTGTTCCAAGTTAAAGTTCTCCGCGGAGCTGATTTCCCTCTGCAGGCACCTCCAGGTGGCCCACTTTCCGTACTGCAGCAGACGGAGGAAAACCGCCGACTGACAGTGAAGGATGAACTTGACCAGCAGCCGCAGCTGCTCGTAGGTGCCCAGCTGGCTGGTGTCTAGGTGGTGAAACGAGTACAGGCGGCGCAGGTAGAAGGTGAAACGTCAAAAAAGATCAAAAAGAAGATGAAAGCTTTTGACCGCCTTTTGCTGGGAGACACTTCCCGAAGGAGGTGGCTGCTCTCGAGCAGGCGAACTATCCGTGGGCCGAAAAGGAGGGCGTAGGTGAAGGTGAGGGCGTACAGGGGGCGGTAGACGAGGTCAATTAGATTGAGGGACAGGCGAGCCAGGGGCCGGCCCTGGGTGGCCTCCTCCTCGGACTGCACCTGAGAGCGGCTGTTCGGCTGAATGAAGACCCAGTTGATGAGGGAGAACAGGAGAAGGTGATATAAAGTGCAGAAGGCCTTGTTTGAGGACTTCCGGCTTTGAGGAGCAGTTTGTGGGTAAAGGTGCAGTGAGAGGTGGCCGTAAAAGCGGAGAAAGTATCGGAGGAGGGGCGTTTTTATCTCATTTGTTGTTGCTGTTGTTGTTTTGGTAGGCATTTTTGTTGGGTTGTTGATAAAACAGCTTAAATTTTTAATTACGCAAAAAACTTTGCACATTTTGGTCAAATTGTTCTTTTTATTATTAGTACACTAATATTTGTTGTTGTCAAAGCAACATGACGTACAGTGTACACTGAATTTCAAGAAGTTTGAAGAACAAGGAAAGTTTTGTTTAGTTTTTTGCATTTACATGAATTACAAGAATTTTGTTATTTGTGTTTTTTGCTATAACAATAAAGTGTAAAAATATTGTACAATTTTATTTTTAGAGCTCACACAGTACACTTTCCATCAGCACAGCCTTTAGTGCAGGCGTCCAGCGGCGTCACCTGGCCAGACTCACAAAAGTAAACCTGATAACAATAAAAAAAATTATTAAAAATTTGCAATACAATAAAAAGATGACACTACCATATTGGGATCACAGTCCCTTCCGGTCATGCTAGAGCCACACTGACTGCCTCGACCAGAGTAGGCGGTAAAGGTGCTCGTACAGTAGCAATCAAGTGCTGATAAGCGGCGACAAGGATTTAAGTGAGGATTTGGGCCTTGACATTTATCAGCCCCGGTGCCACACCTCTTCATTATCACGGCGCTTTTGTTGAGGTTGGAGGCGCCGCAAAAGTACAAATTGTTGGCCGCACAAGCGGAATTGTTGTTGTTGAGCTGGTTCAACTCGTGTCCGCAGTACTCGGCGGAAACGCCCACAATGCAAAGACAGGCGCTGCCTACTGTCTGAACATAGAACAGGCAGTTTATCATTACAACTGCAGCAAAAATGTTAACACATAATTTAAAAATCATTTTAAAAGTTGTCGTTTTAAAAGTGCTTTTTTATAATAAAAAAATTGTAATGTTTTTTTAAGCAATTAAAGCCCGTTTTGGTATTTGCAATGATTGTGCAAATGTAATTTTTTTTGTTTGTTTATAATTAAGATTGCCATCTTAATTGCTAAGTGCTTTTTAACAGCAAAAAAAACTTGTGACGTTTGAAATGAGAAAAATGAACATGTAAAAAAATTGAATTTATTTTTTATGTGCCTAAAAATATGTTTTTTTATTCTCAAAATACTTATTTTTGACATTTAGTCAAATTTTTTAATTCAAATATCAGCATTGTTCGTTTTGTAATACTTAAGTTTTTTTTGACAAAACAAATTAATGAAAAATAAACTATTTAATGACAACACTATTAATATTTACATAAAAATAAAATTACAAAACACTAGTTCACTAATTACATTTGAGTTTTTTCACATTAAAAAACCTCCCAATTAACATTACCTTGATAGTGTACAAAAATAAAAATAACAATTTTTTATTCTTAAACTTAAATAAAAAAATTATGTGTATAGTTTTAATGCTATCTTTTTTTAAAACATAAAATGAACACCAATATTTTAAACAAACAAGCCAACAGCACTTCACTGAAGAGAGCCACCAAAAGAATGCGCTCTCTTCTTTGGGCCATTTTCCGGCCGTACTATCTTGACGTACTGCAGACGTATCTGGCCATCGCAAACACACCGAGAGCTGAAGAAAAAGATAATAATACAGTAGTTCAAAAAAGGTGTTTAAAAGGTAAGTTAAAGGCAAGCAGAGCTCCCCACTGCTGGTACCACCTTTACTACCTTCTACTGATCAGCTACACTTTTCGCATTTCACTCGCCAGATGGAGCATTTGTGGCACTTGGCATGGAAATGCGGAAAAACGGCCCTCCGCTTTGGCAGAGCACGACATTACCTTTCACTTTTTCCTCTATTTCACCGGACTGAGGCAGCCTCTGCTGGTGCTGACCACTGCACCGATCCCCCTTTTCGCCTGTGTCTTCCACCACGTGGTCTACTACCACCCTGACCCGGCCATCTGGACCGAGCTGTACTGCGCCCTGGTGCTGAACAGCCAAAGGTACACCGCCAGGTACTTTACTGGTGGGCGGGTGTGGCAGGGCACCGCTGTGCTCGGCTCAGTCGAAAGCGCCCTCAAAGTACTGTACTCTGTCAATTGGAGGCACTTTTTGAATCGCAAGCAGCTGCCCAGCAATAATGATGACCGCTTAACGCTGACCAACCTTCACCTCTACTACCAGGCAGTCTTCTACGGCAGCTGTGCGGGTAAAAAAATAAAAAAACAAAATTTTTTGTTTTTTTATTCTCAAAACTACTTATTTTTGACATTTAGTCAGCCTTTTTGGTAAATTTAATTGCAACACTGTGCGTTTTGTGATAATTAAGTTTTTTTGCAAAACAAATTAATGATAAATAAAAATTTTTAATGACAACACTATTGATAGTTACATAAAAATAAAACTACAAAACAACACAAGTCTACTAATTACATTTGAAGGCTTTTTTACATTTTAAAAAGCCCTCAAATGCAGAAAAACGCAAGAATTTTTTCTTTTTTTTTGAATAAATATTGCCACTAGCGTGCAAAGAGGTTTTTAGTATGTTCAGCTCTGTAAAACTAAATAACGACAATTTTTTTAACAGCAAAACTAGCTTGAAAAAAAGACTAATGAACAGCAATTACTACACTAGTTAATTTAGAAAAACAAACCGTCAAAGCAACTTTACTAAAAGCAGACGCTACCGAATTTTCTAAAACCTTCTAAAAAATGTTCTCCTCTCTCTTCTGGGCCATCTTTCGGCCCTTCCACCTGGAGGTGCTGAAGACCTACTCCTCCTTTCACCATCCTCAAACCGAAGAAGAAGAAGAAGAAGGCACAAGCAAGGCTGAGAAGGACAACGAAGCTGCCATTGGACATACCCGCATAAAAGATGTCGCGAAAAGTTACAGCAAAAAAAGCACTCGTTCTACTTGTTTGTACTACCGCCTCTACTACCTGCTGCTGCTCGGCTACGCTGGCCGCATTCTCCTCCTCGGCTGGAGCCTGCTGCCAGCTGGTGGCGCCGGCTGGTGGGGCGCTGAGGGCGCCCGGGCGCTGGTCCGCCACGACGTCTTCGTCCAGCTGGGCCTCGCCTACACCCGCTTGAGTCGGCCCGGTCTGGTAGTGGCCGCGGCGCCCCTGCCCCTTTTTGTCATTGCCTTCCACTACGTCGTCTTCTACCGCCCCCCCCCCTGACCGGCGCCTTTGGAGGCAGCTGTACGTGTTGTTGGTGCTGAACAGCCGGCGGTACATTTCCCGGTACTTTGCCGGTGGGCGAGTGTGGCAAGGCAGCCTGGGCAGTTCGGTGAAGAGTGCTCTAAAGGTACTGTACACCGTCAATTGGCGGTACTTCTGGCATCGACGGCGGCTGCCGCCCTCCACTGATGACCTCCTGGCGCTGACCAACATCTACCTCTTCTACCAGACGGTTTTCTACTACGGTTGTACAAGTTAGTATCCCCCCACCCCCATCCCCAAAAGTTGTTAGCACCTGCTCCAAACTTCCAGCTTAACTAAACGGCAAAAAACTGAAAGACAAAATTAACTTTAAATTTTCTTTTTTTTTTAAATTCCCAGTTGGCGTACTTCTCCACCTTTACTTTCTCGTCGGCATTGCCCCGCTGCTGCCGGTGACAGAACCGCTTAAACTGGCGGCCATCTTCGCCGATCTAATCGTCCTGCCGGTCATTGTTCTTTACACTGTAAAGAGTTGCACCTTCGTCTCTCTGACCGGCGGCCTCTTTCCGCAGATGGCCATCAGCGAGTACCGAGCCTTGAATGTTCTCCTAAAACAGAACAACAACAACCACAACAACAACCCCAAAAATCACAACAGAAAGGCTGAAATGCCCTCAAAGGAAGTAATCTCTTCCAACAGGAGCCACTACCTCCTCCAGCAGACGATCAGCCTGTTGGCGGCCTTCAGGCAGCGACACACCGCCACCACCCTCTCCCTGCTGAACTACAGCCGAAAGATCGTCTCCGACTGCTGTGCCGCCTACTTCCTTTTCAACCTTCCCTACAACGTCAACGCCCTGCTGTACCTCTGCTTTCCGGAAGGGGGCGGCGCCGAGAAGATGTACCTTTTTGTGCTGTCTACCTTCGTCTGTCAGACCTTCGTTCCGCTGAACGCCATCTTCAACTACATCGCCGCCAATGAGGCGATAGTCAGCTCCGTTCCGCACCTGCTTACGTCCTATCTGAAAATGTCGCAGGCTAAAAGGGCGCCCGGCTGTCTCTTCATCGAGAGCTGGAAGACGGCGTCGTACATTGAGCTGCTGCACCGCTCCACCGGCCACCTGGAGCTGAAGGCGGGGCAGCTGGGCGCCTTCAGGCGGGAGAATGCGCTTCAGGTACTCCGTTTTTATAAGTAAAAACTTTTTGAATTTAAAAAAATTTTAACTTTAGTTTGTGGGCGTCTACGCCGCTTTTATCATGTACTTTTACGGCAACTTTGTCATCTAGTTTGTAAACCAAGTGTTTTAAATGTTAAAAAAGTGTAAATAAAAACCTTTTATTAAAATAAAATTAAAGTTTGAAAAATGATTAAAAAGTGCACCTCTCCCCTGGCAAATGGCAACATTATTGATGGTTACAAAAAAAACAAAATTACAACACTAGTCAACTAATTACACATTAAAGCAATTTAAAATTTAAAAAACTTTTAAAGTACATTTTAATAACCAAGTAACCGATAATGGTATGTTTGGATCCAGCGTACTATAACAAAAACTGCATTTGTTCCTGAAGTTTGATAATTAAATATAATTAGCGCGCAAAAAGTCTTTAGGTTGTTCAGTTTGGCAAAAAAAACTAAAACTACTTTTTTAGGAGAAAAACAAAAAGGAACAAACAAATGACAACACTAATTACTACTTTAAATAGCTCAAACTATTGCCATGGCCCAAGCATTTCACTGAAAACAGCTGCTGCGCCGCCGCCTCTGCCGCCGCCGCTAAAACTGCTAAAAACTGCACAACATGTCAACGATGGTCTCCTCTCTCTTCTGGGCCCTCTTTCGGCCCTACCACCTGGACGTGCTGAAGACCTACTCCGCCCTTCACCACCACCACCACCACCACCTTCCTCTAACGGAAGAGGATGCAGGCAGAAGAAGCAAGGAAACAGCAGCTAGCCGCCGCCGCTGGAAGGACGCCGCCAGAAAGCTGTACAATCACCGCCAAAGGGGCACCACTACCACCACCGACTCCTCCTTCGCCTTCTTTAATACCTTCGGGCACCGCCTCTACTACCTGCTGCTGCTCAGCTACGCCCTCCGCCTTCTGCTCCTCGGCTGGAGCCTGCTGCCAGGTGCCAGCTGGTGGGGCGTTGAAGGCGCCCGGGCGCTGGTCCGCCACGACGTCTCCGTCCAGCTGGGCCTCGCCTACACTCGCCTGACGCGGCCCAGTCTGATGATGGCCGCGGCGCCCGTGTTCTTCTTTGCTGCTGCCTTCCACTACGTCGTCTTCTACCGCCGCCCCCCGGACCGCCGCCTCTGGACGCAGCTGTACGAGGTGCTGGTGCTGACCACCGAACAGTACCATTGTAAGTACTTTGCGGGTAGTCATCAAGTGTGGCAGGTCAGCCTGGTCAGTTCAGTCAAAAATGCCCTAAAAGTACTGTACACCGTCAACTGGAGGTACTTTTGGAATCGAAGACGACTGCCCACTGACGACCTTCTGACGCTGACCAACATCTACCTCTTCTACCAGACAGTCTTCTACTGTGGCTGTGCAGGTAATGAAACTAGCATCACCCTTTTTTCAGCTGAAAAAAACGCAGAAAAAACTGCAATAGGGAACTAAAACATTCCCTTCTGCAATTTTAAAAAATAAAACAAGTAAAAAACTACAGAAACGCTGAGTGAGAGTGAACACAAGCGTACGTAGTCCAGACTGACTTTAATAGCAAAGAGTAGCTGCTTTTATACAAACAGGCGACCTAACTTCGAACTTTTCAAAGCCACGTCGCTAGCGGCCTATGGGCCGCTACTCTACAATAAATTAAAAATTTGAATTTAAAAAATACTTTGGTATAAAAGTACACTGCATAAACTGAACTTATGCTTGTTCTGCTCTAAAATATTATTTTTTTGTATTTTCACCAAAACTGCCTAGGTGCCGTGATTCTCCAGCTCTACTTCATCATCGACGCCTTCTCGCTGCTGCCGCCGGTGACAGAACCGCTTAAACTGGCGGCCATCTTTGCTGATCTAAACGTCCTGTTGGTCATTGTTCTTTACACTGTAAAGAGTTTCACCTTCGTCAATCTGACCGGCGGCCTCTTTCCGCAGATGGCCATCAGCGAGTACCGAGCCTTGAATGTTCTCCTGAAACAGAACAACAACAACCACAACCAAAGCAATCTCAAAAAGGCTGAAGTACCCTCAAAAGGAGTGATCCCTCTTAGAAATATGATCTACCTCCAGCAGACGATCCGCCTGTTGGCGGCCTTCAGGCGGCGACACACAGCCGCCACCCTCCTTTTGCTGCACTACAACCGGAAGATCGTCTCCGACTATTTTGCCGCCTACTTCCTTTTCAACCTTCCCTACAACGTCAACGCCCTGCTGTACCTCTGCTTTCCGGAGGGGGCGGCGCCGAGAAGATGTACCTCTTTGTGCTGGCCACCTTCGTCTATCAGACCTTCGTTCCGCTGAACGCCATCTTCAACTACATCGCCGCCAATGAGGCGATAGTCAGCTCCGTTCCGCACCTGCTTACGTCCTATCTGAAAATTTCGCAGGCAAAAAGAGCGCTCGGCTGTCTTTTCATTGAGAACTGGAAAACGGCGTCGTACATTGAGCTGCTGCACCGCTCCACCGGCCGCCTGGAGCTGAAGGCGGGGCAGCTGGGCGCCTTTAGACGAGAAAATGTCCTCCAGGTACTACTTTTTTAAAAAATTAACAAAAAACTTTTTAACTTTTAAAAACTTTTAACTTTAGTTTGTGGGCGTCTACGCCGCTTTTATCATGTACTTTTACGGCAACTTTGTCATCTAGTTTGTAAACCTAGTGTTTTGAGTGTTTACCAAAGTGAAAATAAAAACCTTTTAGTAAAATAAAATTAAAGTTTGAAAAATGATTAAAAAGTGCACCCCTGGCAAATGACAACATTATTGATGGTTACAGAAAAAAAATCAAAATTACAGCACTAGTCAACTAATTACACATTAAAGCAATTTAAAATTTAAAAAACTTTTAAAGTACATTTTAATAACCAAGTAACCAGTATAGGTATGTTTGGATCCAGCGTACAGAAAAAACAAACTGCATTTGTTTCTCTTGAATTTGAATAATAAATATTGCAATTAGCGCGCAAAAAGGTCTTTAGGTTGTTCAGTTTGGCAAAAAACTAAAACAACTTTTTAGGAGAAAAACAAAAAGGAACAAACAAATGACAACACTAATTACTGCTTTAAGGCCAGAAAAGGGCGATCGCAGCGCCTCTAGCGTGCTAATGTATTCTCTATGGGAAAACTTGAAAAACGCGGTGTAGAAATACTCGCTCAATTTTGAAGGTAGAATTATGTTCTTGGTATCAAAATGTTGTTGACGATTAGGCCGAGGGCTGCTCGGATTTTGTTTTTTGAATTAGGTTTTTAACTTTTTTATATTTGATTGGGAAAGTGAGAAAATGACAAAAAACTCGATTTTGTCGCATTCAACACCAAATATCTAAAAAATAAAAGCCTAATTCAAAAAACAAAATCCGAGCAGCCCTCGGCCTAATCGTTAGCAACATTTTGATACTAAGAACATAATTTTATCTTTAAAATTAAGCGAGCATTTCTACACCGCGTTTTTCAAATTTTCCCATAGAGAATACATTAGCACGCTAGAGGCGCTGCGATCGTCCTTGTCTGGCCTTAAATAGCCTGAACCATTGCTATGGCCAAAGCACTTCACTGTAGACTGATTTTTTGCGCCGAATTGGCGAGCTACATGATTTTGTTTTTGTGGGCAGTTTGGCTGGTGCGCCATCTGTTAAAATTTCTCTGCAACTGGATTTTTAAAATAATGTACTCAGCGTGTTCAGAAAACACTGCTGTCAGTGTGATCATCATCATGTAGTTCTCCTTAAAAGGAGCCGAAACTTTCAATCTTTTTTAACATTGAAGTCTATTGCTGAGCATCATGAGGCTACGTTTTGTCCGGATCAGACCAATGGGAAATCAAATACGAAATTAAAAACAAGCAATAAGTATGTGTGTGTTTATTTGCAAGTTTTAATCGTAGAGACTAGTCTTCTTCATGGTCTGCAGGATCTCTGACCATTGACTGCATGGTCGCCATTGAGTCTGCTTTTCGATCGAATTGTCATTCAGATATCTTTCGCCGAGCTCAGTGGACCCTCGTTGAGGTCTCAAAGTTCTTTCTGCGATGGCTTTTAAAGAGGTGAAAGCTTCGTAATCCCTCATAAACCTTCTCCGTCATTGCTTAGTCATTAAGCTGATAAAGTCCCCGATGTAATGTCCTTTAGGTCGTACTTTTGCTGATGCTCTTGAATCTCCACCGTTCTTCGTCAAGCGTGAGATCGCATGGCAAACTTCATGCTTCGTTCCAGCTTGCCGGCCTTTTCTACGTCAAAACATCAATGGTCGTCTTGATGTTCATTCGAAAACTCGGTGTTCACCAAAAACATGTCGCTGATGAGGTGAGGTCGTCCTTGAGCTTCGAGCTACGACAGTTCTTTGCTGTCTTGCCTTGTTGAGCCTATCGGGTGTTGTCAATGAGTTGGCGAAGGAGAATCATTGCCATTTGTGTGGCATTCAATCCAATTTAATCTTAGGTGGTTTACTTTTGCAAAGGATGACAAACTTATGTCAATCCCTCGAAAACACAGTTCGTATATTCTAATCACAAAACGTGAGTGGCGTGAAACAACCGAGTGAAACGGCACTTTCTAGCAATTGGCAAGGGCGCTGGAAAGTTTCTTAGCAAAGTGGGCTCACCTGCCATCATGTCACACCAATTCGGCGCAAAATCGCATGGCAAACTTCAACTGCTTCGTTTCCAGCTTGCCGGCCTTTTCTACGTCAAAACGCTCAATGGTCGTCTTGATGTCATCGAGAAACTCGGTGTTCACCAAAAACATTGTCGCTGATGAGGAGGAGGAGTGTCGTCCTTTGGAGTTTCGAGCTACCGACAGCTTCTTTGGCTTTGTCTTTGCTTGTGAGCCTAATCGGGTGTTGTCAATTGAGTTGGCGAAGGAAGAATCATTGCCATTTGTGGTGGCATTGTTAATGGCCAATTTAACTTAGATTGTTTTTACTTTTTGCACAAGGATACAAAACTTTAATTCAATCGAAAACACAGAAAACATAATCACAGCAAAACTGTGCAGTGGCCTGAAAAACAACACGAGAGAAAACGGCAACATTTCTAGCAATTGGCAAGGGGCGCTGGAAAGATTTCTTTCAGCAAAGTGGGCAGCACTGCACATCATGTAGCCCACCAATTCGGCGCAAAAAATCAGTCTATCTGGCAGCATTGACTTCACTGCGAACAGTCGCCGCTGCCGCCGCTAAAACTGCCAAACAAAACTGCTAAACATGTCAACGATGGTCTCCTCCCTCTTCTGGGCCCTCTTCTGGGCCCTCTTTTGGCCCTACCACCTGGACGTGCTGAAGACCTACTCCGCCCTTCACCACCACCACCACCACCATTTTCCTCCAACGGAAGAGGATGCAGACAAAAGAAGCAAGGAAACAGCAGCTAGCCGCCGCCGCCGCCGCTGGAAGGATGCCGCCAGAAAGCTGTACAATAGCCGCCACCACCGCCAAAGGGGCACCACTACCACCACCGACTCCTCCTCCTCTTCTTTATACCTTCGGGCACCGCCTCTACTACTGCTCTACTCGCTACGCCCTCCGCCTTCTGCCCTTGGCTGGAGCCTGCTGCTGCTGGTGGCCAGCTGTGGGGCCTTTGAGGCGCCCGGGCGCTGGTCCCCACGACGTCTTCGCCAGCTGGGCCTCGCTACACCCGCCTGAGCGGCCCAGTCTGTGGTGGCCGCGGCGCCCCTGTCCTTTTCGCCATTTGCCATCCACTACGTCGTTTCTACCGCCGCCCCCGGACCGCCGCCTCTGGACGCAGCTGTACGAGTGCTGGTGCTGACCACCGAACAGTACCATTGTAAGTAACTTTGCGGGTAGTCATCAGGTGGCAGGTCAGCCTGGTCAGTATCATCAAAAATGCCTAAAAGTACTGTACACCGTCAACTGGAGTACTTTTGGAATCGAAGACGACTGCCCACTGACGACCTTCTGACGCTGACCAACATCTACCTCTTCTACCAGACAGTCTTCTACTGTGGCTGTGCAGGTAATGAAACTTTTGAAAATTTGATTTCCTAAAAAAAACATTGTAAAAAGACACTGCATAGAACATAACATCCTCTGCTTTAAAATATTTCTTTGTAACTCTAAAAACGCTTAGTTGAACCCGTACGTTCCAGCTGACTTCATCGTCAAACTACTGCTTGCCAGAACAGGCGACCTAAGCCGTTTCAAACACGGCTAGGCCTATGGTCGATCTCAATCGAAATTGCTGAGTCTATCTTTTAAAAACACTGTAAGAGCTGCACCTCTCCTGCTTGACGCGCCAATCTTTCCGTAGTTGCCACAGCAGGTACCGTGATGTTCCTTCTAATCATGAACGACCTTCAAGCTCTACAACCACAAACCCTTAAACTAGCGGCCATTTGCGATCTAAAGCCTGCCCTCAAGTGTCTTTAACGAAGATTGCATCTACCTCTCTGAACGTGCGCTCTTTCGCAGGCCTCAGCGGCGAGCTGAACAAACCAACCAACCACACCAACATCTCGCTGAAACCCAAACGGATGATCTCAGTTTCCTCCCACTGTTTTTGGGCCGCCACTTCCTTTTCAACCGATTTCCGCTACCACACTTCCCAACGCCCTGCTGTACCTCTGCTTTCCGGGAGGGGGCGGCGCCGAGAAGATGTACCTCTTTGTGCTGCCACCTTCGTCTGTCAGACCTTCGTTCCGCTGAACGCCATCTTCAACTACATCGCCGCCAATGAGGCGATAGTCAGCTCCGTTCCGCACCTGCTTACGTCCTATCTGAAAATTTCGCAGGCAAAAAGAGCGCTCGGCTGTCTTTTCATCGAGAGCTGGAAGACGGCGTCGTACATTGAGCTGCTGCACCGCTCCACCGGCCGCCTGGAGCTGAAGGCGGGGCAGCTGGGCCCTTTCAGCGAGGAAATGTCCTTCAGGTACTCTTTTTTTAGATACAAAAACTTTTTAACTTTTAAAAACTTTTAACTTTAGTTTGTGGGCGTCTACGCCGCTTTTATCATGTACTTTTACGGCAACTTTGTCATCTAGTTTGTAAACCTAGTGTTTTGAGTGTTTACCAAAGTGAAAATAAAAACCTTTTAGTAAAATAAAATTAAAGTTTGAAAAATGATTAAAAAGTGCACCCCTGGCAAATGACAACATTATTGATGGTTACAGAAAAAATCAAAATTACAGCACTAGTCAACTAATTACACATTAGAGCAATTTTAAATTTAAAAAAACTTTTAAAATACTTTATAATATTTAAGTAACCAGTATAGGTATACCTGGAGCAATTGTACATATAAAACAAACTGCATTTGTTTCTTTTGAATTTGAATAATTATTGCCATTAGCGTGCAAAAAGGTCTTTAGGTTGTGCAGTTTGGCAAAAAACTAAAACAACCTTTTTAGGAGAAAAACAAAAAGGAACAAACAAATGACAACACTAATTACTATTTTAAATAGCTCAAACTATTGCCATGGCCCAAGCATTTCACTGAAAACAGCTGTTGCCGCTGCCGCCGCCGCTAAAACTGCTAAAAACTGCAAAACATGTCTACGATGGTCTCCTCTCTCTTCTGGGCCCTTTTTCGGCCCTACCACCTGGACGTGCTGAAGACCTACTCCGCCCTTCACCAGCACCACCACCACCACCTTCCTCTAACGGAAGAGGATGCAGGCAGAAGAAGCAAGGAAACAGCAGCTAGCCGCCGCCACCGCCGCTGGAAGGATGCCGCCAGAAAGCTGTACAATAGCCGCCACCACCGCCAAAGGGGCACCACTACCACCACCGACTCCTCCTCCTCCTTCTTCTCTACTACCTTCGGGCACCGCCTCTACTACTTGCTTCTACTCGGCTACGCCCTCCGCCTTCTGCTCCTTGGCTGGAGCCTGCTGTCTGCTGGTGGCGCCGGCTGGTGGTGGGGCGCTGAGGGCGCCCGGGCGCTGGTCCGCCACGACGTCTTCGCCCAGCTGGGCCTCGCCTACACCCGCCTGAGGCGGCCCAGTCTGATGGTGGCCGCGGCGCCCCTGCCCCTTTTTGCCATTGCCATCCACTACGTCGTCTTCTACCGCCGTCCCCCGGACCGCCGCCTCTGGACGCAGCTGTACGAGGTGCTGGTGCTGACCACCGAACAGTACCATTGTAAGTACTTTGCGGGTAGTCATCAAGTGTGGCAGGGCAGCCTGGTCAGTTCAGTCAAAAATGCCCTAAAAGTACTGTACACCGTCAACTGGAGGTACTTTTGGAATCGAAGACGACTGCCCACTGACGACCTTCTGACGCTGACCAACATCTACCTCTTCTACCAGACAATCTACTACTGTGGTTGTGCAGGTAATGAAACTTTTGAAAATTTGATTTCAAAAAGAAATACATTGGTATAAAAGTACACTGCACTTGACTCAAGCAGTCGGTGGCCGAGCGGTTTAGGCGATCAACGTTGATGCCTGAGAAACGCGAGTTTGAATCCTCGTGTTCGGCTGCAGCGCGGCCCTCAGTGAGGCCTCAGTATGCCCTAGACTGATTTTTTGCACAGATTTTACGAGCTACATAATTTCACTTTCACTGTGCTAAGCAAAACTTGCAGCTGTAAGCAAAAAGGAAAAACTCCATCCTTTGTAACAAAGCACAGTGCTAAGGGACTACTAAAAAAATCATGTAGCACGTAAGATCCGTGCAAAAAATCAGACTAACTCTAGCCCTCACCCAGGGTTAATGGGGAGAGCTCTGCCCACTGGCCGCTCAGTGTGGAAACTCTAGCTTCGTAAAGAGGGTGCCTCTGGCGTTTGTCAGGATAGGCTGTCTGTCAAGGCACTGACTTAAATTTCAAAAAGTATGGATCAAAAGTGACCCACTAGGGTAGTCAGGACCCTCCCTCTTGGAGGACTACAGCTGATTTAAAACGAGGCTTTTTTATAAAAGTACACTGCATAAATATACACTGCTCTTAAATATTATTTTTTGTATTTTTACCAAAACTGCCTAGGTGCCGTATCTCTCCATCTTTACTACATCGTCGACACCTTCTCGCTGTTGCCGCCGGTGACAAAACCGCTTAAACTGGCGGCCATCTTTGCCGATCTAAACGTCCTGCTGGTCATTGCTCTTTACATCCTAAAGAGCGGCACCTTTGTCTCGCTTACCGGCGGCCTCATTCCGCAGCTGGCAATCAGCGAATACCGAACCTTGAATGTTCTCCTAAAGCAGAACAACAACAAAAATTACAACCACAACAAACCCAAAAAAGCTGAAGTACTCTCAAAAGGAGTGATCCCTCTTAGAAAGATGGTCTACCTCCAGCAGACGATACGCCTGTTGGCGGTCTTCCGGAGGCGACACACCGCCACCACCCTCTCTCTCTGCTGCACTACAACCGGAAGATCGTCTCCGACTGCTGTGCCGCTTACCTCATTTGCAACGTTCCCTACAATGCCATGGCGTTGTTGTACCTTTTATTTGATAAAGGAGGAACCAAGAAAACGCACCTCTTTGTGCTGGCCACTTTTTTCTGTCTGACCGTTCCGCTGAGCGCCATCTTCAACTTCATCGCCGCCAATGAGGCAATAGTCAGCTCCGTTCCGCACCTGCGTACGTCCTATCTGAAAGTGTCGCAGGCAAAAAGTATGCCCGGTCGTTTTTTCACCGAGAACTGGAAGACGGCGTCGTACATTGAGCTGCTGGACCGCTCCACCGGACAGTTGGAACTGCGGGCGGGAGAGCTGGGCGCTTTCAAGCGGGAGAATGTGCTTCAGGTACTCCGTTTTTACTAGTAAAACGTTTTGATTTTTAAAAAATTAATTTTAGTTTGTCACCGTCTACGCCGGCTTTATCATGTACTTTTACGGTAACTTTATCATCTAGTTTTTTAGTTTGTAACTAGTGTGTGTGTGTGTTTTAAGTGTGCTTACAGAATATAAAAATAGTGCAAAAAACTTTAAAAAACAATTGCAGTTTGCAGCAGCAAATGCTATTGAGAGTGAGAGTCTTTAGCTGTGTAAAAAAAAGTTTTTTAAAATAAAAACGTTTAAAAAATTATTTTTTATATTTTAAAAGCTGCGAGCTGTACTCGGCGTTTTACACACTTTTCCTTCTTTTCTTTTTTTTCTTCTTTTCACTTTTTTCCTCTTCATCTCTCACAACTTTTTTTTCTGCTCTCTCAATTTTAGCGAGACTTTTTTCTCACTCTCGTTTTTGCTGCTGCTGCTGCTGCTTTGCCGTTACTTGCCTCCTTTTCCCCAACTCAAGTTGTGCAGCAATTTTCGCTCTCGTCCATTTTCTCCTTCTTCTTCTTCATCTTTTTCCTCTCGTTTTTTGCTTTCCTTTTTTCGCTTTTACTTTGCTCTCTCTCTCTCTCTCGTTCTTTCTTCTTCTCTATCATTTTGCTCTCTTTCTTTCTCTCTTTTTCACTCTCCCATTCACTTCTATATTGAACTCCCCACTTGCACCACACACACTTTCATTGCTTTTACACTGTTCTTCCCTGCTATTCCCTTCCTCTCTCCTTTTTTCTTCTTTGTCCTTTTTGTCCCTCTCTCTCTCTCTCTCTCTTTCACTCTCTTTCTGGTTTTATTTTATTCTCTCTCTCCTCTCTCTCTTGCTTTTATCCTCTCCCGCTCGCTCTTTCGCTCTCTCCCGTTTTCTCCTCACTTCTTCTTCTCCTTCTTCCCACTCTCCCCACTTTCACCACACTCTCCTAGTGAATCACCCCAAACACTACACCACACACACAGCAGATACACAAAAGAAGAGAAAGAAAAGTGGGAAAGGAGAAGCAGGAGAGAGAGAGAGAGAAGAGAGAGACTGTGTGAATTGAGAGAGAAACAAAGTAAAAGAAGCGGCGGCGGCGGCAGAATTCTCGGTGCACCACTCTCTCCCACTCTTCCCTGTGCCTCTCCTTTTCCCCTCGCCAACACTCTCTCCCACACACCACCATCATTCAGGCTTGCACTCTCCCATCCCTTCCCATCTCTCTCTCTTTCTTTCTTTCTTCTCTCTCTCTCTCTCTCTCTCTCTCCTCTCTATCTCTCTCTCATCCCATCCCCATCCCTGTCTCTCCCTTGCTCACTTCCACTTCTTCCACTTCTTCCACTTCTTCTTCCTTGTCTCCCTCACCCTTCCCAACTTTCCTCATTTTCCTCCTCACTCGTCTCTAACATCACAGTCGCTCCCTAAAGGCACTCACACAGTCGCCATCTTCATCACCCCAATCTTCATCACCCCAATCTTCATCACCCTCTCATCCTCTATCACCCCCTACCACCACCCCCCACCCAATCCGCCACCCTGGACTGCAACTCCTGGCCCCAGTCGGCAATGGCGTACGTCTTCGGCTCACCGGTGGTCAGCTCGGCGGCCGTCCAGCAGCTGGCCTCGGCGACGACCAACGGCGGCGGCCAGCTGAACCTTCTTCAGCAGCAACATCAACAGCAGCAGCAGCAGCAGCAGCAGCACAGCAACAACAAACAACAGAACTCACTTGGCAACAACTCCTCGGCGGTGGCCAGCGCCGCCGAGCAGATCAGCCGCCTGCAGGAGCAGAATGGGACGCTCCAGCGGAAGTTGCACACCAAATCAACCGAGGGCGCCCGACTGCAGGCGAAGCTGGAGCGGGCGGAAGATGAGATTCTCCTCTTCCGCCAGACGCTGGACCGCATTCACCGCCAGCTAAATGCGGGCGAAGCGCCGCCTGGTGAGTGAGAAACTAAACATTTTTATCCGTTTTTTTTATTAGTAGAAAACTCACCTTCAGCTGAGAAAAATTCTGAAAGACAATACTTAAAAAATTTTTAAAAATCTGTTTAAGTTTCAATTTTTTAAACTCACCCAAACTAATCAATTCTTTATTTTTTTCCAGCCATTTCAGCCACCATCCAGGCGGCACTGGTCTCGCTGCAGGCGAAAGCCAAAACAATGCGCATTAAAGGCGGCTCCGGAAATCACCACGGAAGCCACCACGGAAGCTCCTCCGGTTCCGGACGAGGCAAAGGAAAGGGAGGTCATCACGGTTCGACCGGAAACGGAACCGGCGAGCCGAGCTGCCAGTGCTGTTTCGTCGCCGAGAAGCCCTTCCTTGCGAGTGGGACAACTGCGGCAAGCGCTTCCGCCAGCGCCAGCACCTCGAAGCGCACCGGAACATTCACACCGGCCTCCGATACACCTGCGAGTGGCCCAAGTGTGGAAAGAGTTTCTGCCGGAAGTACAACCTGGTGGAGCACGCAAAGATGCACACCACGGGAAATCCGAACCTTTGCACCTATCCGCAGTGTGGCAAGTCCTTTGCGTCAAAGTATGGACTTCAACGTCACCAGAATGCGCAGCACCTGCTTCCGCTGTAGAACTCCTTTTTAGGAGGTCACAAACTGATCAGTCATTCACTTTGAAAAGAAAAACTTTTTTCTGAAATATTTTAGTTTTGAGTTAAAGTATTGACCTAAGTTTTACAGCCAGTCAGCACCACCAGCACGTTTTTCGTTTGATCATTTTGTTTGATTTGATTTTTCCCTCACCACCATTTCAGCCGGCACAGTCTTTCTATTTATTTCTCATTTTCATTTGTTTTAATCATTTTCACTCATTCATTTTTCTTTAGTACTTTAGGTGCAATCACTTTCTTTTTGCCAGACAGTTAGGCAGCTACTCCTCATATACATAAGGAACAATATTTTATTATACACACAGGTTTTCATAAGCACGTTATAAGCGATTTTTGGTGCTCTTGATAAGCGCCCTGCCAAATATACCCGTAGACTGATATAAACTTTAGATATTAGTAGTGATAGTAGCAGCAGTAGATTACCACAACAAATGTTAGTCTTTTACATACTTTGTTTCTTTCTAATCTGCCAACTTTTTTTTGGGTGATTTATCACCGGTTTGAAACTTTTTTCAACACTGTAATCGCACAAACACTAAATGTCTTTGACATAACGTCCTCTCATTTTGTTGTGAAAAAAGTAGCATTTTTAGTCTTCATCTTTTCATTGATTTTTTCCTGTACAGTAACAAATATCAGTATCTGAGCAGCAATAAAAGATTACTAGCATTGAAAAGTGAAAATTGTACAGTGTGGGCTGTTGTATAAAAGGCTCATAGTCAACTTCAACTTTAGTTAAGTAACATCTTTTAAACTTGAAAAAAAATAAAATGGAGTGGTCGACGATTGCCTTTCAGCTGGTGCTGCTGTTTGTCTTTTTCATTCTGTAAGTACATTTTCAGCTAAATTTACAATTTTTACACAAAAAAACCCCTATTGTTTTTGTTTTTCAGGTACATCAACAAGCGGTACAGCTACTGGGCCGATCGGGGCATCAACGGCCCACTGGGCCTTCCCTTTCTGGGCAACTTTTGGGAGCAACTCTGGCGGGGGCAACTGGTCTGCGAACGTCGGTGGATGGCTAAATACGGGAAAATCTATGGAACGTACAACTTCCTCAAGCCCTCACTCACAATCCTCGACGCCGAGCTGATCAAGCAGGTGATGACCCGGGATTTTGCCCTCTTTGTCAACAGGCGGAAGAACCGCTCCGACCACCAGATCTGGGGGCGGAATCTGTTTGGCGTCGAGGATGACGACTGGAAGCGGTAAAGTGCTAATTTAAAAAAAAACTTTTTGAATATTCTAAAAAGAGTTTTTTTCAATTCTAGAATTCGCTCCTGCACCAGCCCCTCCTTCACCAGCGGAAAGCTGCGAGCAATGGTGCCGCTGATGACCGTCGCCGTACAGCGACTGGAACGGTACATTGACACTGCCATTACTTCAAAGAGCTCACCCTCAACAAAAACGGCCATTCTGGACATCAAGAAGGTCATTTCCGGTTTCAGCATCGACGTCATCGCCTCCACCTCCTTTGCCACGCAAACAGACGCCAACGGCGACCGAGCCGGCGTGGAAAGCCCCTTCATTGCAAACGGCCAGAAGGTGTTTCTCTTTCACCCGCTTCGAATCCTCGGGCTGACCTTCATTCCGGCGCCAATTCGACGCCTGTTTGGCTTCACACTGAACCTCGATCCAGCGCCGTTCCGCTTCTTTGTCGACCTCTCTCGGGCGGTGATTGCGCAGCGCAGGGCAAATCCAAACCTGTCCACTAAGCGGCACGTCGACCTAGTGCAGCTGCTGATTGACTCAAAGGTTGCCGATAGTGAGCTGGGTGATAAAAACTACGATAAGCTGACGGCGAAAGAGGAGGAGGGAGATGATAATGGTAAATGCCAGGTGTTGATTTGGCTTTGAGGTACTCTCAACATACTAAATTAACTTTGCTTCTAGACACTGCCTCAACTAGCAAAATCACAGGTTCAACCACCACCACCAAATCGCTGACCGACAATGAGATCATCGCCAACTGCATTCTCTTCTTTGTGGCCGGCTTTGAGACGACAGCCAGGCAAGCTTAACCAGCGAAAAATTCCTAAAAATTGTTTCTAAATTTTTTTTATTTTTTAGCACCCTCAGCCACGCCCTCTTTGAGCTGGCTCGCAACCCTGAGGCTCAAGCTCGACTAGCTGAAGAGCTAAAAAATGCTACACAGGAAAAAGAAATCACCTCAGAGCACTTTATCAACAGCGTCCTCAGCGAAAAGGCAACGCCCTATCTTGAGGCGGTCATCAAGGAGACGCTGCGCCTGTATCCGCCCGTTCCGAGGCTAAACCGACGAGTAGCAGTGGATGGCTACCGCCTGGGGGGCGTGGAGCTGAAGAAGGACATGGGCGTGGAGATTCCCGCTTACGCAGTGCACCGCCACCCCGACTACTACGGCCCCAAACCGGAACAGTTTAATCCGGACCGCTTTTTGCCTGAAAACAGACATCTTCTAGTGCCGTACACCTTCCTTCCCTTCGGAAATGGGCCGAGAAATTGAACGAAATTTCTACCTCTTTTTGATAAGCAACAAAGTAATTTATTCTGTTTCATTTCTTTGCAGGCATCGGCATGCGTTTCGCCTACCAGGAGATGAAGCTCTGTCTGGGGGCGCTGGTTAGTCGGTTCCACTTTGCACCGGCGCCCGAGACGCCCGCCGAGTTGACCTTCAGCAAGATTGGCCTGCTGGCGGTGAAGAGCTTTCCGCTGGCCGTCAGCCGCCGCCGAAAAGCAGCCTAACTAGCTAAACAAAAAATGCAAAATATTTTTGGTTTTTTTGTAACATTAATTTTTTCGATTTTTTTTGTTCATTTCGCTTCCAGACTTGTTTTGTTAAATTGGCCAAATTGTTTCAGCCAAGCTTTTTTTTGTTTTGTTGCATTTCACCGAATGAAGAGCACGCAGAGATTCAGTTGGCGTTCTTTTGAGGTACATTTGAAAGGAAATTTAATGGCTGGCAGAATATACTGATTAAAATTGAGCATGTTTTCAGTTAACATGTACCACAGTTGGACTTGTCAGCTAAATGCATTTTAGCATTGTCAGAAAATGACGATGACGATGATGATGATGCTGGTCAGATGGTGATGCTAAACACTGACATTCTACCAACACAGCAAATATTGACTCAAACTCGTTGAAAAATGTAAAAATTCTAATAAAGAAGAATAACCCACCAATTTTTCTCTATTGTCTCAGCAGAACAACATTAACCTAAACAACAAAAGATTTCTCAATGAATGGAAAAACGGCTAAAACACACATATTCAGGTCTTTTGTTTTATTATAAATAATTCTGTCTGTGTGTGTCCTGTGTTCAGTTTTCCTGTAAAAAATGCGGGCATTACCATTGTGAAGCCAGGTACTTTTAGTTTAACGCACCAGTTATTAACTAAATGTGAATTAAAATGACATTAAACTTTTTTCTTACTTATCACCAATTTTGTGACGCCAAGTCAGCTGTTCAAGCAATGGGGGAGCATTTTCCAGAGTTTTTTTTGGTGTCCTCACTTGTGATGTTATTGAGTCAACAACATGTTTTTGCCTTTTTCAATGGTTGAAACAAAACGAAACGAAACAAAATTCTAAGTTCTCCTGAGGATTACAATTTTCAATCGAACAAGTCAACCATCACAAGGCAATTCTGCCAAATTATGTATTTAGATAACCACAAATGTAGTAGTAGTAGAAAGTAATAACCTACAATAATGACAGAAAAAAAGAAAAAAAGAAAATTCTAAGTTCTCCTGAGGATTACAATTTTCAATCGAAACAAGTCTAAACACATCACAAGGCAATCTCTGCACAAATTATGTAATTTAGAATAACCACAAATGAGTAGTAGTAGTAGAATAGTAATAACACCACAATAATGACAGGAAAAAAAGAAAAAAAAAGAGAAAGAATAATGAAAAGAAATAT
>JAMZRA010000006.1:2597244-2656930 GCA_024499935.1 Tyrophagus putrescentiae | reverse complement strand
ACAAAAAACTATTTACTGATAACTAACAAATATTTCAAAGCAAATTGTTGTAGATTTTTTCCTTTCTCATTATTGGATAGATGATCGACTTAAATTTGACAAAAATGAAAACAACAATAACAGTGTAATTAATCTTGAATGGCGCTCAGGAAAATGGCCCTCAATACCTGTTTGGGTGCCAAAAACGAATATTCATTCTTTAAACGATACAGTTCGCAATGAACAGATAGAAATTACCGACACTGGAGAAATTAAATATTTCAGTCACATCAGCAAGGCTAATGTTGATTGCGACGCAGATTACACCTTCTTTCCGGTTGATCAGAAGAACTGCTCCCTTTCTCTGTACCTTTCAGGTAAAAAAACTCACACATTTTTGTAAAATTAAATATTTATTATATTTAAAATAAACTTTTAAAACTCTTAACTTCAGACAAAAAACTGGTAAGCAAATATCAAAATTTAATCCAGTATCAGTTTTCCGCCGTTAGCGAAACCGACAAGGGCATCTGGTCATACGGTAAGATCAAGCTGTCCGGCCACTACCTGAACGGCTTCAACCGACGCCACTCACCCCCGGACGACTACTACCCGGAGCTGCTGGTGGACATCTTCATCAGTCGGCAGTTCTTCTTCTACTTCACGCGCTACTACCTGCCCAGCTTCTTCGTGGTGATCATCTCCTTCCTGCCGCTCTACCTGGCGCCGAACGCCCACTCCAAGGTGGGCCTGGGCATCACGGTGATGCTCACCATGGTGACGCTGGTCACCGGCAGCTACGAGCACCTGCCCACCGTCAACTACCTCACCGCCCTGGACGTGTACCTCTTCTTCTGCTTCTTCAGCGTCTTCCTCTCCGTCCTCGAGTACGCCCTGATAGGGTACTTTGAGCTGGTGCTGGAGAAGGCAGGAGATCTCGCCAGGAGGGCAAAACTGGACCGGAACGAAGGCGGCAAATGTGCTGGTGGTGGTGGTGGTGATGGCGAGGACAAAGGTAGAAAGGCTCATTTAGAAAAGAGGCGCAAGACGGCAAAAAAGTGGTCCCTAACGGTGGACTACATTTCCCGAAAAGTGTACCCGGCCTTCTTTGGCCTCTTTCACCTGTTGTATCTGGTTGTGTTAGCTGTTAATGCCCATCAGAACTGGAACGTTGAAATTAGGCATCTTCAACTTTAAAACTCTAAAACTTTAAACTGAAAAAAATGAAACATATTTTAGCATTAATTCAAACTGCTAAAAATTTTGTGAAAAACACAAGTTGTTACGTAATAATTATCGATTATTGTATAAAACTGTGAACAATAAAAATTTATAAATTTTTAATTTACAACTAAATCAATTGCGTCATTACTTAGCATTTTTATTACATTGTTTTTGTTACTGCCCACATACACACAACTCGGCTAAATGAAGCACAATCAAAACATAAAAGCACTTAAAACGTTGTTAGTCCATTTGCAGAGTACTGGTAATTTCTTAGAATGTTTGCAATAAAAAGAAAACAAGCTAAAGATATATTTAAAAAAAAGTTTTCAAATGTTTGTTCGTCGCCAAGGTTTACTTTTTTAGTGCAACTCAAACTTTAAATTTTAAACAACAAAATTTTATGCTGTTCAAATTTGTGAACTTTAAAAAATATAAAATTTTATTTCCTGAAACACCACTGCCAACTTTTATTAAAAATTTAATTTAAAAATACAACAAATGCAAAAAATCATGGCTATACAACACTTTTTTCTTTTTCTTGCTCCCTTTAACAAAAATCTCTCTTTTTTCTCTGCTCACTTAGAATTGATTAAAAACGCCCACTCTAAAAACAAAAGTATTTTGTTTCAATACAGCATTTTTCAGACAATTATTGCACTCCACTCACTTCGCTGTACCGTACTGAAGTTTGCCCCCTTGTCAGAAAACAGCGAATTATCGCCTGTGATTTAATCTACTTTTTCTACAATGAACACTTAACCTTTTAGCGGCACTTGTTTTCGGAACGTTCCCTTACATTGTCCACCTTCTGGTGAACAGGCCAAACACCAAAAACTGCCAACTTCTGGCAGATATAGTTCTGAAAGGTGATGACCGCTTTTTTATCTACAAAAATGTTTCCCTTTCTGGCAACAGCAATACCTCAATCTGCAAAAGGCTGCAAAAGAAGATGCTGCTTATTTACAACCTTACACAGTGCTTCCTCTTTTCTTTTGGTAGGTAAAAAGTAGTGTTTAATTTGCTGAAAATGCTAAAAAAAAGTTTTGCTGCTCAGAAATGATCTCCATTCCTGTCTGTCTTCTACTTCGATACGTCTTCTTCGAGCGCCTCATTTCTCAAACTGATCCCCATCGGCTTCTCTATCTGCTCAGCTTTTCGCTGCACGGCGCCCTCTTTCTCTACGGCCTTTTCGCCTACATCTTTGCCTTCTCCTATCTGATCACTCTTGGTTATTTGCAGCTGCACGTGCTGGTCATCAAGCTGAAGCAACTCGCAGCCTGCGCTATCCTCTTTCAAAACCGCAGAAAGCTTATCAGTTATCACTTTTACACCTTTAGAAGGCACTTGATCGAAGTGGTGGGCCACTTTGCCGAGTACAACCGCCTCTACGGCCAGCTGTTCACCGTCTTCCTCGTGGTCAACTGCCCCATAAACGCCAAGTTCATTATTGCCCTTCTCTTTGAGAACTTGCCGATTTTCGGTCAAATCTATGCGCTGCTGTACAGCACCGTACAGCTGTTTGGCCTTGTGGTCATGCACTACTACCTGGCCGGCTACTCGAAGACCTTCCATCGACCGGTGCGCCTGCTTCTCCGTAGTAGTCGGCTGCGACTTCATCGGACGGGCGACTTTAGGACAAAACTTCGAGTTTCAAACTGTATATCTGCCTTTGTCAGTAAGAGCGACCGTACGGTGTGACGTACGGTCGCTTCGGAGCAGTCACGATGAAGTCTTTTGTAATGGTAGGAAAGGAAAAAAAGTTTTAGGTTTATTTTTAAAACAGTTTTTGTCTTCATCTAGTTTCTTCTTATCTACAGCAAGTTTCTGATGACCATCTACCGGCTGACGTCTGCAGCAGCGATTTCTTCTTTTTCTTCAGAAGATTCTTCAAATACTAAAATAGTGTACAAAAAATAAAATTATTGATTTGATTTGTTGTTACTTTGAAAAAAGTTTATTATTGTTTTTTATTTTTTAGTTTAGCCTTGCACTTGAAGAGAAGGAAGAAAAGGTAATGTATGAGTTTGTGTGTTGCTTGCAAGCGTTTTAAAAGTATTTTTAGGTCAAATTCATTTATTTAGTAAATTAATTGTCAGTATTAATTTAATTTTTGTTTAAAATTATTTGCTTTGTAATTAAGTTTGTTTATATAATCATCATTAATAATTAAAAACAACTATTTGTTTGCTATAAGTGAGTGAACAATATTTAAAAAGTTTATTTTTAAACTGTTTGATTTCAACTTTAAAAATATTTTTTTGCTTACAAAAGCAATATTCACCCATAACTAACCAGCATGATTTTATTTCTCTTAATTTTAGCAGTGATCCAAAATCGAAAAAGAGGACGCAAAGAGCAGCACAAAAATGGCAACAACAAATAGCAAAGATTTTCTTTTATTTTTGACTGTATACTTTGCACTTTTAATCTAAGCGTCGGCAATTAAATCACGCAACACTCTTCAGCAACTTCAAGCATAAAAGTGTCAGTTTTTTTTCTTCACATCACAAAAATCTTTGCACCAACAGGTTTTGCACGTGAACACGCGGCAGCAGACAAAAAAATGGGCTCATAGTAGTAGAACAGCTCGCTAAGTGGTTGATAAACGACGAGCAAAACTGTCTGTTTGTCTGTCTGTTAAAAGAAAGAGTGATGGCGATAGTAACAGCTTGAACAGAGAAAGAGAGACAAAGCTGAAATATGTTAAAAATAGTAGTCGTACACTCTGTACAAAATGTTGGCACGCTGCTCACTGGTTTGCCAATACTGAAAATGATGTTTTTTCTTCTCTTTCTTCAACACGGCAAAAAGTAAACATAGAAACAAAACTGTTTATTACTTTTGTTCTGCAAAAACCTCATTTAAATTAAAAAATTAAAATCATGAAACCTCACAAAAGAATTTCCTTACTGGTGTGCTGCACTACTTTTCTTTTATGTTCACCGTTTTCAACATTAATCGCTGCTGCCGCAAACAACGACACAGAAACTGAAACTGGCGGAGCAATTGAAGCAGAGAAAATTGAATCACTTGAAGACATTCTCAAGAAAACCTTTCCGGAAAACTACGACAAGCACACCCGACCGATGATCAGAAATGACACCTTCAACGTGGAGGTCGCCGTCTACGTCGAGGACATGGCCCGCGCGCTGTGGAGCGACTTTCTGGTGAGCGACCTTTTTACCGTATTTTTCGCAAAAACTAAACTTTATTTTTTTTCTAGGAACTAATCCTCACACTGAAGGTCACCCAGTCGTGGACCGACAATCGCCTCCGGCCGTTCACCAACGCCCAGGGCCGCCGGCCAAGGAGCAGTCTGGTGGTTCCGAAGCCGCTCCAGGAGCGCTTCTGGCTTCCGGACACCGGCTTCGGCCTCGACGAGGAGCAGAAGATTCTCTTTCCGGTGCTGGAGGTGCACTCCAACGGGACGGTCAACTTCGAGCAGGTCGTCGTCACCAAGATCTACTGCCCGGTGGAGTACACGCTCTTCCCCATGGACCAGCCCAACTGTACGCTCCTCTTTGGCAGCAGTAAGTGTGCAGACCGGTTCTGAATTGTTGAACTTGAGTACTTCTTTTTAGTTAAAAAGAAGTTCACCTAGTTTAACACTTACTTATTTAAAACACACTTTTTAGGCTCCGACACCAGCCTGCGGTACCGCTGGAAGGAGGACCGCGCCCTGAAGCTCGACTACTTCCCCCGCCTGCCCCTGCCCGGGCTGATCGTCCTCGGGTACACCTGTCGGGGGCAGGTCTTCGACGCCTACCACTACCTCCTGCTGGACATCTTCCTCCAGCGGCGCTTCTTCTACTACCTCACCCGGTTCTACCTGCCGTCCTTCTTCGTGGTAGTGATCGCCTTCCTCCCCCTCTACCTGACGCCCGAGTCCCATTCCCGGGTCGGCTGGGCGTCAGCAGCGTCCTCACCATCACCATGCTACTGAACACCGCCAGCTCGGAGCTGCCCAACATCGGCCAGCTGACGTTGATGGACGTCTACCTCTTCTTCTCCTTCACCGCCGTCTTCCTCTCCGTGGTGGAGTACGCGCTGATTGGCTACTACGATGTGGTGAGGAGCAAGGAAGACAAGTTGAAAGCTGCTGCTGCTGATAAGGATAAGGATAAGCTGTCTAAGATGAGATAAGATGCTGAGGAAGATTGAGCTGGCGGAGAAGCGCTCCACCGACGTGGACCACCTTTCCCGGCAGATCTTTCCCGCCTCGTTTGCCATTTTTAATGTCGTCTACGCAGTGGGCTGCGTTGGAATTCAACTGTACAATAGTCGCGCCTTTATCGAGTATAAAGTCGTGTGAGTTTTGTTGAGCAAAAAAAGAATAAAAATAAAAAATTATCATTTGTTTGCATATCGGCGGCGCCTGCCTGCCTGCGTAACCTTGAGTTGAACAAAAAAAATGAAGAAAAGATAAACAAAAAGTGACTTTTGCTTTTGAGTAAATTTTCATCATTTATTAAGCACTTTGTCAGCAGTGTCACTTTATTTTGTTAGCTTAATGATAAGAACAATGTATGTGTGCGTTTTACTTAACCGGTTTACTAGCACGTGAACAAAAACTGGGCTCTTTAGAGAAAAGGCAAGTTTTTTTTCTCTTGATAAATTGTCTGAAATGAAAAGAAGCAAAACACTGATAACGAAATAACGACTGAGCGCTCAAAACAGGGCAAAAAAGTTGTACAATGCTGATGCCAATGCTGTTCATTCTTTTTCCAACATGCTTTATTTAACTTACAAAAAACACTTTTTAAAATACGTTTAAAAACTGAATAAAAAATAATTTAATAATGAAAACTTCTGCTTTAGTTTGCTACTCCATTGTATGTGTTTTACTTTTACATTTTTCAGTTTCACTGGCAGCCAAAAACAGCACTGAAAATGCTGTTAAAAAAACTGAAGAAACTGACAATGCGGAAGAGGCTGAGGAAACTTTTGAAGAGACCCTCAATCGCATCTTTCCCAAAAAGTACGACAAGGATACTCGACCGTTAAGAAGAAACTCCACCTTCAACATTGACGTCTCCGTGCACATCTACGACCTGAATCGGGTGATGTTTTCCGATTTTCTGGTACAACTATTTTTTGCCGGTACTTTGTTTGACTAAAAACACTAAAATAGCTTTTATTATAAATCAGGAAATCTACGTCACACTGAAGCTGACACAGTCCTGGACCGAGCCTCGCTTGAAGCCGTTTCCCAAAGGCTTTCCCAACCTCAGCAGTTTGGTAGTCCCAAAGGCGCACCAGGAGCGCTTCTGGCGGCCGGACACCGGCTTCGGCCTGGACGACGAGCTCAAGACCGTCTACGAGCTGCTGGAAGTGCACAGCAATAGAACAGTCAACCTCGAGCAGTACGTCGTCACCAAGGTCTACTGCCCGGTGGAGTACACCCTTTTCCCCATGGACCAGCCCAACTGTACGCTGACCTTTGGAAGTAGTAAGTTTAGCTGGGTTTTTGGTGGTTAATTGTACAGAAAACTAAAAATTACATTTTTTTTACGCAGACGCCGACCTCTCACTTCGCTACACCTGGAAGGCAGACCATCACTTGAGCCTTCAATTTGACCCTGACATTCTCCTGCCCGGCGTCACCGCTCTCGGGTACACCCGGCGAGGCCCGCAGCTCTTTGAGGGCTACGCCTGTCTGCTGGTGGACATCTTCCTCGAGCGGCGGCTCTTCTTCTACCTCGCTCGATTCTACCTGCCCGCCTTCTTCGTGGTAGTGATCGCCTTCCTCCCCCTCTACCTGACGCCCGACTCGCACGCCCGCGTCGGCCTGGGCGTCAGCAGCGTCCTGACGATGACGATGCTGCTCAGCAGCGCCAGCGCCGACCTGCCCAACATCGGCCAGCTCACCTTCCTCGACATTTACCTCTTCTTCTGCTTCACCGCCGTTTTTCTTT
The DNA here is from genome assembly GCA_024499935.1 of Tyrophagus putrescentiae. Classification (NCBI taxonomy): domain Eukaryota; kingdom Metazoa; phylum Arthropoda; class Arachnida; order Sarcoptiformes; family Acaridae; genus Tyrophagus; species Tyrophagus putrescentiae. Next base: position 2,649,809 of record JAMZRA010000006.1, on the reverse strand, counting down.
CAGTCGTGGAGTACGCACTGATTGGCTACTATGATGTAGTGAGAAGCAGGGAGGAGGAAATTGCTGATAAGGATAAGGATAAACTGTCTAAAGATGAAGACAAAATGCTGAGGAAGATTGAGCTGGCGGAAAGGCGGTCCACCACTGTGGACCTTCTTTCCCGACAGCTCTTTCCCGCCTCTTTTGCCCTCTTCAACGTCGTCTACGCCGTAGTCTGTGTTTGCATTTATCTCTACAATGGTCGTGCTTTTGTGGAGTACAAGGTTTAATGTGTGTTTTTTGAAATTGAAAAATTAAAAACGCTAAAAAAATTTTTTGTTTCATTTTTTTGTTGTTGCCAAACTTGCTTAAAAGAAAGTTACAAAACAATTTCAACTTTTTAAATTCAAAAAAAAATTACAAGTTGTTTAGCATTTGAAACTCACAAACTTTACAAAAATAAAAAAACAGTTTAAAACGGTTACATTGGCCCAACGCTGATGAGGGCACTACGTTGAGTTGCTGCTACAGTCGTTGATTGCCTACCGTACAACAATCGTTGTATAGAGCGCCTTCTGCCGTACACTAGTTGAAAAAGCTTACATTTGCCCAATTTTTCTCTCTAGAGGTTTTGTTGTTTATCTTTTTGTACTGCTGTTGCCGCAGTTTGGCTGCTGTGAGTGCACCTAATCAAGTTTGCACAAAGATTTGTCTTTTTAGATTATTTTGTTAGCAGTGTATATAAAGCAACTGTCAACTTCTCAGTTTACTAATCACACAAACCAGCTAATTACCATTTTAATAAATGCTCAAAATATATCATCTTTTTTTTCTTTAAAATGAGCTACCTCTACACTTTTCTCCTTTACGGGCTGCCACTTGCTGGCCTAGTTTACTTGTAAGTTTGACAACTAATTTTAAAAACACTGCAATTTATAATTAATTTTAAATTTAGCTACTACAAACACAAGTACAGCTACTGGTCGTCGAGAGGCGTGGCCGGCCCACCGGTCTCCGCCCCTTTCGGTCACTTTCTCCCCATGATGACCGACCCAAAGAAGGCCGACCTGAGGTGGATTCAACAGCAAGGCCAACCCTCCGTCCTGGGCATCTACCACGGCACCTCGCCGGTGCTGCTGGTCGCCGACCCGGAACTGGCCCGCCAGGTGCTGATTAAAGACTTTCCGGCCTTCGTAAACCGAGCCCCGCTAATCAATGACCATCCGGTCTTCAAGTACAGCCTGCTCAACGTCGAGTCGGAGGACTGGAAACGGTAAACCTAGAACTTCTTTTTATACTTTAAATTCAAGATTAAAATTTTTTTCTTCTTTATTAGAATTCGCTCCATCGTCAGCCCCACCTTTAGCAGTGGAAAGCTGAAGGCAATGCACAGCTTTATCAGCCGCTGTACGGCACTTCTCGTTGATCACCTCTGCTCGGTGGTCGATGACCCCGTTCTCAGGGAAAGGTCAACTTCAAGGACGTCGTCACGGGGTACACCATCGATGTGATAGCGGCGACCTCCTTCGCCACCGAGACCAACTGCAACGCCGAGAAAGAGAACATTTTTAAGCAAAACGGCCTGCACGTCGCCACCGGAAGTGTGCCTCGCTTTCTGGCGCAGATGATCTTCCCTCGATCGGTGAACAGGCTTTTTGGAAACACCGTGCCCGTCAGTCCGGGGCCGTTCAACTTCTTCATCGACCTCTCGCGGGAGATTGTGAGGCAGCGAAAAGCTGTTTCTGTAAATCAAAAACAACTGGCAAACAAACGAAATGATCTGGTCCAGTTGCTCATTGACGCCTTTGCCTACGAAGAGGAGGCAACTGACTACCAGAAGATGACCGCAGAGATGGGCGATAAAGGTAACTTTGATACTGTGAAAAAAGTAGTTTTTAGATTTTAAACTTTTTTTATTTAAACAGAAACCACCGAAAACCCAGCAAAAAATAATCTTAATAACAAGAGTAAAAAACAGTCGCTGAGTGAGGAGGAGATAATCGCCCAGTGCATCATCTTCTTCACCGCCGGCTTCGAGACGACCGCCACCACGACGGCCAATGTGGTGAAGAAGCTGGCCGAACTTCCGGAAATTCAGTGCCGATTAGTGGCGGAACTTGAAGAGAAATTAAGTGGAATTGATCCCGAATCGGACGCCTACTACGACCTCGTTGTGGGCGGATGTCCCCTGCTGGAGGCGGTCATCAAGGAACGCTTCGCATGGAGTCGCTGGTGCCTCGAGTGCAGCGGCGAGTGGGCGTGGACGGCTACGAGCTGGCCGGTGTCAAGCTGGAGAAGGACACCGAGGTGGACGTGGCGGTGAATGCGCTGCACTACGACGCCCGCTACTACCCCGAACCGGAAGTCTTCAGGCCGGAGCGCTTTCTGCCGGAAAACCGCCACCAGCTGGTGCCGTACACCTTCCTGCCTTTCGGCGATGGTCCGCGTAACTGTGGGTGGCCGAGCAAGTTTTAAAATTAACTGGATTTAATCTAAAATTTTTGTTTTTTTTGCAGGCATCGGCATGCGATTCGCCTATCAGGAGATCAAGTTCTGCCTGGCCAGCGTCCTGCGGGCGTTTGAGGTGAGGCCGCAAGCCGCCAAAGCCAAAGTCTCGTTTTGATTTTTTCAGTCAAATGGCCGTCACTAATGTGCCCGTTGTGCTGAGCAGGAGAAAACGGTAGTGAGCGGTGTTTGAGTTTTGTGTTAAAATAAAAAATTTGAATTTGTTTTTAAAATTATTTTTAAAATAGTTTTTTTGAAAATACAGTTTTCTCGTGAATCATTAGCAACACAGAGAAAACATTTATAAAATAATTAATAAAATTAGTTTTGAAAATATAATCAGTTTAATGGAAAGTTTATATGAGCAATTACTAATTGCAAATTCAATTCATTTATTCCCTGTTTTCTTGAACACCATTAGAAAGAATAAAATGTTGTAGGTGATATTCTAAAAATAATAAAAAATTTAATTTTTGGAAAAATAAAACAAAAACGGCATTTACTGCATAGAAAGTCTTTGATGTGATGCGGGAATCGTTCAGCAGGTGCATTGCATAAGGGTTAAGGCGTCGACTAGACTGCAATGTCTCGGCCTGCAAGAAAAACATAAAATTTTATTTTTTCATTAAATTTTAAAATCTGTGGTTTAAAATTAAAAACCTTAATTAAAAATGCCAAAAACGATGCATTTTTGCTGATTTTCTTTTGCTAATTTTCCACCAAATTATTACTGCTGTCCTTTGCTTGAAAAGCCGCTTTAAAGAAGCGCCTGTTGGCTGCCTCTAGCCGGCCACTTATGGCTGCAACCTTCGCACACTGGCCAATCAGCACAAACTGAACCAGTTCCATCAGCGCCAGATCAAGGCTGAAGAAGGCCGTTGCAAAGAGGGGCGTGTCCCCGGGCTTAAAAAAGACAATGTACGCCATGTAGCACTGAATGGCAACAAAGCCGGCGGTGTTCGCCGTCAAAGGCCGGCTCCAGTATCGAGAAATAGACCAAATATCAACGCACAGACTGTTCAGCTGCTCATTGAGTAGGTAGTACTGCCGCTTTAGATTAACTAAAAATAACTGGCTAAATTCACCCGTTTTGTTGCACTCTTTTTTGAGCCCATTTAATTGTTTAAGCCGTTCACTGAGAGCGTTAAACTCTGCCAGCAACGCCTTCTGACGAATGTTGATCAGCTGCGTAACTAGAACGGTAAAGGCGGGCACGGCGACGACTCCGTAAATGACGTAGAGAGTATGCAGCGGAAATAGGAACAAGAAAATGGTAAGGTCTCTCGGAGAAGTCAGTTCATAGAGGGCGTTCACCAGCAGGACGCTGCTGTAAGCAAAGAGGAGGCATGCTATGAAGAAGAAAGTAACGCCGCCCATCATTGCAGGCTGAAAACGGCGGTGAAAGGCGATAATGGCGGAGGAAACGGAAGTGGAAAGTTCTAAGGAAAGGATAGATAAAAAATGTTTTTGAATTTCACAAAATTTTACATTTTAATTTACAAATAACTTTTTTCACTTACTTTTACCACCAATCTGAACCTTGATCAACTTTTGACTGGTTTGTCGAGGTAATTTTAGCAATTTTTTATTGCTATTACTGTTTAGTTGTACAACGGTGTACCGACTTAAGGTGTGGGCCGATTTTACTCCGTTCACACTGTTGTTGTACAGCAGCATACCGAGCACGACCAATGAAGTGGCGGCAGCCGTGCTGAAGAGGACGTCCACCTGGCCCAGATGGGCGGCGGAAAGGCCTGGTGGTACATGCTCAGTGGACACAGGCTTGCTGATAAGGATGTTGATAATTGCCGGTCCTTATCAGCTGCTGCTGCTGCTGCTGCTGCATTAGTGGAATGATGCCATCGCTTCAGGTGATTACCGTCAAAGTTGTCCAGGTAAAGGACAAAGTAGAGGATGCCGTAGAGGTAGGAGAACAGTAGTGCGACGATGGCAAAAGTAAAGTGAAGTGATCCGATTTTCGGTTTCTGGAACTGGGCATTCTTTGCAGTGGTCAGCGGATCGAGGTAGTAGACCAGCACGGCTATGTGGCGTTTGACCAAGTTTAAAATGGCTTTTAGTATCATCGTATGGTAGTTTTCAAAATTAATAGTTTTTTGTTGCAAAAAATATTTTTTCATGTTTGATTTTCTAAAAAAGTTATTTAAAAATACTGTTTTTTAATATTACAAAAAAGTTTTTATTTGAAAATTTAATATTGTGACTTCAAATACAAAGTACCGTGTTTAATTTTTAGGTTTTGAGCCATGATTTTTTATTATACTGCCTGTCAGTCAAAACTTAAAAATCAATACATATGCATAATTTTTTACAAATACTATAAAAAAATTATGTTTTATATTAAGTTAACAGATTTAAGGTGAGAGTGAGTAGAATTTTCTCATTTATTGGCTCTCGTATTATTCCTATATAAATTGTCATTTTTTTGTTAAATTCTTGATCTCAGCTTGTGGAGCAGCTAAAATTGCAGTTTTTGCTTTAAAATAAAGTTAAAGAGCTAGGCAAGGACCGTATGTGGGCTTTAAGGAAAATTCGGTGTACTTTTAGTTTTACAAACGATCGAAGTTGCCAAAACATAAAATTTTGCATTTTTTTAAGTTCATTTGTTTGTAAAAATAAAAGTATACCGAATTTTCCTTAAAGCCCACATACGGTCCTTGCCTAGCTTTTTAACTTTATTTTAAAGCAAAAACTGCAATTTTAGCTGCTCCACAAGCTGAGATCAAGAATTTAACAAAAAAAATGACAATTTATATAGGAATAATACGAGAGCCAATAAATGAGAAAATTCGACTCACTCTCACCTTAAAAGTTTTGCTTTTAAATTTTAAAAATAATTTTTTATTTGTATTTGTTAAAAACTTATTATTTTTTAAACGCTTCTTTTAGCACTTTCTGCAACAAAAAAAATTAAACAAAATAAATGAGATAATTATAATTAGTCATCAGCATTGCTTAACGACTGCTTAAAATACCCAAAAGCGGCGATGCGACGCCGAGTAGATGATCGGATTGGCCGTACAGCTGACCATGGCCAGCCAGTGGGCGGCAATGTAGGCGGCGATGAGGCGGTAAAACTCCTCCTCACTGCAGTAGCCAATCAGCTGATAATTTAGAAGCACTTGAAAGAGCTTCACCGGCAGCCAGCAGACGGTGTAGCTGAGGATGATGGTGTACAGCAGTTTGATGATCTGAAGAAAAGAAGAAGAAGCAGCATTGATTTGTCATTTCAAAACTTTGCCAATTTTTTTTGCTTGACTTACTTTTGATCTTTGGTAGTTGACGTTGCAGGCGGCGTTGCTGTTGCTGTTGCTGTTGCTGTGTGATTGCCTAGAAGTGATTACCTCAGCACAGCTGACAACTATTTTAGTACCGCCGTGCTCCTAAGTGCTCAAAAATCAATATTTTAACATTTTGCAACAAAAATGTCTGTAAAATAAACGTGCTTTTACTACCTCAATTTTATGCTGTTTCGAGCTACTGCCACTGCTGCTTCCGCTTCTGCTCTGCTGCGTAGAGGAGGTGGAGGCAACAAAGAGCACCTTTGGTTCACCTCTCCTTGCCCGCTGATTATCACCGGCCAGCTTCCGGGCGATGCTCAGGTAGCACACCGAGATGGCCGTCAGCGGCAGGGCGAAGGTGAGGGCAAAGTTGAGTAAGGTAAAGAGCTTTCTAAGGTTCTCAGAAAGTCCACTGTCAAAGAGGCATTCACTGTAAACTGTTCCTTGAAAGTCAAATTCTACCGTTCGAATGGAATGTACGAGCGGAAGTGTCGCATAAAGAATTCCCACCGTCCAAATGGCCGCAATTGCAAAGTGACTATTCCTTTTTAGTTGCTGGCCAACCGAGGAGAGCGGATGCATGGTGATGATGTATCTAGCAAAAAAAGTTTCAATTTTTAATTTTAGAAAAAAGAAATGCAAAAGAATTTTTACCTTTCAACGCTGACCAAGCTCAGCGTAACTGAGGTGACAAAAACCGCCAAAACTTGGACAATTTGCGCCAGAGGACAGGCAGCCTTTGGGTAGGGCCAGTGGCCGAGGACGACGTTGGCGTAGTTGGCCGGCACCGCAATGGTGGCGATGAGAATGTCGGAAAGTGCTAGATTTAGAAGATAATTGCGTATGCTTGCCTTTGAGGAGCGGGCCTTGTCGAGCAGGAGCACCAGAATGAGGGCTCCATTCCCCAAAAGAGAGGTAAAGGAGGTGGCCCCGTAGAGGCCTAGCAGGGCCCAGCGAACTTGACCGGAAGCGATGATGTTCAGCGTTGGTGGGCTGAAGCAGTCGTGGTCGGCGTACAGGGTGGAGATAGCCGAGTGGTTGGACATTGTGCTAAAAAAGAATTGAGTTTAAAAACTGCACATTTTATGTTAGAAATAAAGGAGAAAGTGATGATGCACACTAGTTTTAACAACTCAAACAAAAATGACTGCTTAGGATTTAGTTCCGGCACAAACAGAATAATTCAGTGTTGCAAGAAGAGGCGGAGTTCTACTCAGTGTAGTGTCAAGTAGTCAATGTCAGTGGTAGTGTAAATTCACTAGTTGGTAATTAACTTAATGGAACATCATGCAAAGAACTAGTTGGCTTAGATGTTGATGAGGTGAATAGAAAGAATAGGGAAATGACAGCGCTCACTTTCAAATAAAAGATGGTGATGATTTGACGTTGACACGGAATATGATTATTCTGAAAAGGAAATGTTTTAACATTTATAAAAAAGTAAAAAGTTTTAGTTTTAGTTTTGTTGACGTTTTAATTGCACAGCAACTTTAAGTTGTTAATTGTAGTTAGTTTTGTTTTAAATTTTGCATTTAAAATTTTAAAGAAACAAACAGGCAGTTGTCAAAAAAAATAATTCTGGAATGAATAAGCTTTAATGAATCAAACTACCGTCAATTATATTGACTTGAAGCACACAGATATTTGAATGTCAGCAAAAATACTGAGAAGCAAACTGTTACAGAGAAAATGAGACGCTATATATTTTACAGAATAATATTTACATTTAATAAATTAAACATTTTTAATTAGATTCTAGGAATCGTTTGGCAATCATTAAGTTTTTTATCATCATTTAGCCATCCGCTTTCTGAGCATCAGCGGATTGAAGTCTTTCAGTCGACGACGACCTTTCTGATTGCCATTGTTATTGGTGATCTGTTTTAATTCAATTTAAAATATTTTTAATTAAAATAAATTTAATGACATTATTTGAAAATAATAATTATTTACCACATTAAGGGGCTCCACGTTGAGTTCTACAGTGTCCAATGAGCCCAGCGAGCGACAGTGGGCTGATTCTAATAAAATGTTTAAAGTTTTATTTAGTTAAAAAGTCTAAATTTTTTTAATTTAATTTTCATTACCATTTTGAAAAGCAGCCAATGTAAAGAGAACAAGTATTAAAATGTGTTGCAGTTTAGCCATTTTTAAAATTTGTTTTGAAAATAAGTTGAGACAGTTGTTGTTGGTTGTTGTGCAGTGCACCGCTTTCATTCACAACAACTAAATTTAGATGCAGTACTTTTTATACCATAAACTACTATAAAGTAGCCGCTCGTCAAGTCAATAAGTCAATAAGTAGTATTGGTAGCACTGGTGCAAGAAAGCACATTTTTTAAGTGCGGATCCTTATACTTTTTTTTCTCATTGTTTCCTTTCTTGTTAACTCTCTTTCTGTTTCTCACTCCGCCAATCACCGCTAAAATCTCTACCTAGCTCAGGACAGAGGTGCCATTGATGTCATTGCCTGATTAGAATGCAAAAAGTCGCGTACTTTTTGTAGTCCTCTCATACACTAGAGTGCTGTTGTTCTTTGCTTTCCTTCTATTAATGGCACACACATAAAAAAACAGGCACACAAAAGAAAGTGTAAGCTTTCTGCTGTCAATCAAACACACACACACACACATCAAAAGAATGAGAGGTTTTTCACACCTTACCTGGATTGCCACACTTACGGTTCAATGTGATGCAATGCAAATGATGTGTGAAGGAGTGCGCTCAAATTTGCTGGCTTGTGTGAGCTGTCAGTGATGCTCTGTCTAATGCGCTGGCACACTCGGCTTAAGTGCTGCTCGGCAAACAATTGATTGCTACTTTACCCCTGATTACTTTCTTTGCTCCTGCTACCGGAAAGAGTCTACCAGCAATCAAATAGACTGCTGCAACTGCAACTATTCAACTAATGAATCCTGGTTCTTTTTGATGAAACTGATGATGATTGCACCCCTTCTTAGTTCTTAGAGAGTGATATTTCACCACCTCTTTTTTCAGTTCCGCTTTGTTGAATTGCTGTTGCTGCTGAGGCTGCTGATAAGTGGAAGAGAAAAAGTTTGATTGCAGTATCTCTGTTCTAGCATTGTCTTTTGCATAATTTATACTGTTCCTCTTTTTGGTTTCATCCTAATTTTGATGCACCTTAATAACTAAATCAGCAGCTTAGCTAGCCATTTAAATATGTCAACTAGCATAACTTTCATTTCTAAGTGGCACTATCTAAGTGAAATTAAAATTACCGCACACACACACACACACACACTAGCACACTTTCTCCCCTTATCGTTCTTCTTTTCTTTTTCTCTTTTTCCCGCTATTTTTAACTTTACACTGTCAACTTGACTCACTGCCAACTGCTGCTGCTGCTGCCTCTGCTGCTGCTTTAACTTCTTCTTTTTGCATGTAAACGTAAAAATAAAAACACACACACTCACACAGTTCTTTGCCTTTTTGCCTCTTCTTACTCATCTTCTCTGCTTCAGTTCACACACACACACACACACACTCATCGAGTTAAAGATGAGCAGAGACCACAACAGAAGAAAAGGCAGAAGGCAGCAGCAACAGCAGCAGCAGCAGCAGCTCTCAATGCAACCAAAAATGCGTGTTTTCATCAAACACAGCTTTCTGAGGTTGAAAACAACAACAACGCCACCTCAATTAAATATGTAAACTTTTGATCTAGTTTTCTTTTTGTGAGAAAAGATGAAGCACTTTCTATTTGACCAATATTATTATCATCATCATCACCACCACCACCACCACCCACCACCACCACCAACCACCACCACCACCACTACCATCAAGCTCATCTCATCAAAGTCCTTCTTTTTAGGCTACTCCTTATCATCAACACTATCAATGTCGTCACTGGTCGATTATCATCATCTCCCTCATCATCATCATTCTCATTACACCCCTCCTCCTCCTCCTCCTCCTCCTCCTCTTCAAAGCTGCCTCGGACCATCCGCATCGGCGGCCTCTTCAGCCCCGACCAGCTGGAGCAGCAGCTGGTCTTTCACGCCGCAATCGAGCGCATCAACGCCCACTACGTCAACCGAACCGTCTTCGAGCCGGTGGTGGAGCAGGTGCCCAAGGACAACGCCTTCCTCACGCACTTTAAAAGTAACATTTGAGAACTTTTTATCAATGATCTTTTAAACTCCTTCTTTTTCAGCCTGTTCACTCCTCCGGCACGGCCCCGTCGCCATCGTCGGCCCCTTCAACGAGATAAACTCCCTCCAAGTGCAGTCCATCTGTGAGCACCTCGAGGTGCCGCACATTGAAACTCGCCTGGCGCTGGACTACAGTCCAAAGTCGGACCTGTCAGTGCACATGTTTCCGCACCTCTCCACGCTCACCTCCGTCTACCTGGAGCTAATTTCCGCCTGGGAGTGGACCACCTTTGCATCGTCTACCAGGAAGCGGACAGCGTCCTCCACTTTAAGGACTTCTTCGAGGCGGCAAAGCAAAATGGCTGGGAGATGAAGTTCTACCAGCTGCCTGGACCGGAAGTTCTACTGTCCTCTCCGCTGGAGTTCATATCCTCCTCCTCCTCCTCTTTTTCCTCAACTCCTTCTCCCTCCTACCGGGACGTCCTTTGGAGGCTGAAGGAGGCCAAACATGAGAACATCCTCCTCGACGTCCGCTCTGAACACCTGATCGAGGTTCTTCGGCAGGCCCAGCAGGTCGGTCTCCTGACCCGTCGAGCCAACTTCCTCATCACCTCTCTTGATCTGCACACCTTGGACCTGGAGTACTTTCGCCACTCCCAGTCGAATATCACCTCGCTGCGAATCGTCCGCGAGGATCACCCTCTGCTGAAGACCCTCCTAGCTGAGTGGCCCTCGACCTCGGCCCGCTTCATGCCGCCTCGATCGATGGTCGCCCGACCTCGCCACGGCCACCTCTCCGCCCACTCGGCGATGATCTTCGACGGCGTGGAGCTGCTCGCCCGGGCCCTCGTAGAGCTGGAACGCTTTGAGACGCGGGAAATTAGCTGCGAGGCGGGCAGTAGTTGGCAATACGGCGCCACCATTCTCAACTACGTTCGTCAAGTTCATTTAGAGGTTAACCGGATACGTCGCCTTTGACGCCCTCACCGGTTTCCGCTCCAACGTATCCTTTGATGTGATCAGCACCGTGGAGACCGGCTACGAGGTGATAGCAAGGTGGAACGGAAGTGGCCTGGAGAAGACCCCACTGTGGAACAAGCACTCCACCTCGGAGGACACGCTGCGACTGATCAGAGTGACCACGGTGATGAATGATCCCTTTATGATGATGGCGAACAACTCAAAGGAGCTTCATGGGAATGACCGCTACGAGGGCTACATTGTCGATCTGATGAAGGAGATTGCCCAGCTGATGCGCTTTCGCTTTGAGATCAACCTGGTGAAGGATAAGAAGTACGGCAACCTGAATAAGGTCATGGTTTGGGATGGTAAGATGACCTTGGTTTTTTGGAAATCCTGATTCTGAAAAGCTTTACTGAATTTTTTGTTGCTATTTCAGGCATGGTCGGCGAAGTTCTCCGAGATGAGGCAGATATCGCCGCAGCCGACCTAACGATCACCTCTGAACGGGAACAGGTGGTCGACTTTACGCATCCCTTCATGTCCACCGGCATCAGCATCCTCTTCAAGCGACCCATCATCAAGGAGACCTCCCTCTGGTCCTTTCTCTCCCCTTTTAGCACCATCGTCTGGATGTACCTCCTCGCCGTCTTTGCCGGCGTCAGCCTCATTCTCTTCTACGTCGGCCGCTTCACCCCCTACGAGTGGACCAACCCCCATCCCTGTCCCCACCATGAGCCGGTCCTGGAGAACACCCTCACCACGCGAAACAGCTTCTGGTGCACCATCGGCTCGCTGATGCAGCAGGGCTCGGATGTTGCGCCCAAGTACGTACTATCTGGAGGGGAAAAAGAAATATTTATTCATCTTTTTTTTGTAAACACAAAAACATTTCAGAGCTCTCTCTACGCGCATCATCACCTCCATCTGGTACTTCTTCACGCTCATCATCGTCAGCTCGTACACGGCCAACCTGGCCGCCTTCCTCACCGTCGAAAACGTCCACTTTCCCTTCAAGGACGTCCACGGGCTGGCCGAGCAGACGAAGATTCAGTACGGCTGTCTGGCGAACGGGGCGACGCACAAGTTTTTCAATGTTCGATCTTATTTGTGTTTATTTACTGAAATTTGACATTGTTTCTTGTTTATAGCGTTCAAAAATTCCCACCTACCAGAAGATTGCCGCCAATCTGGAGAAGTACGCCGACAGTTGGTTGGTGAAGAAGAACGCCGAGGGGCGGGAACGCGTGGAGGAGCGCGATGGAAAGTACGCCTTCTTCATGGAATCGGCCACCATTGAGTACATTCAGGAACGATACTGCAACCTGACGCAAATCGGCGGCCTGATCGACAACAAGGGCTATGGGATTGCCACAAAGAAAGGCAGCCCACTTCGAGGACCCCTGACGGAGGCCATTCTGAAGCTGCAGGAAACCGGGGTCCTCCACATGCTCAAGGACCGTGGTGGAAGCAGAAGGGCGGCGGACAGTGCATCGCCAAGCCGCCGCCGGCGATGACCGAGCTGGGCGTAAGGAATTTAGGTGGCGTTTTCTGGTCCTCGCCGTCGGCGGCCTGGTGGCCATCTTTCTCGCCGTCTGTGAGTTTCTCTTCAAGACGAAGATGGCTTCGGAGGAGGTAAGTACTGGTGGTGATAAGAAGAGGAGTTTAAGTGGTTTTCGATTGTTTTTTGGTATTGGTCCTAGGGCGACTACGGGCGCAACCTCTGGGCGATTTTACCTTTGCCCTCAGCTGCTGGGAGTCGACGAAGGTGCTGAAGCGGAAGAGCGTCAAGAGCCTGAGCGGAAGTTTGGCGAGGGTGTCCGAGTCGGCGAATCGAATTGTCGTGTCGCCCTCCACGGAGGCCTTTCCCCTGGCGACGTATTCTTGACTTTTTGTCTTTTCTGAAGATGGTAATGTTGAGGAGTTGTAGTTTTGTTTGTAGATTTTAAGAGCATTTTTTTGTAAAATAGTTTTAGCAGAGCTGTGTTTTTTATTTTAGGTTTTATATTAGCATTCTAAGCATGTTTTGAGCAGTGTATAGAAGTAGTAAAAAATAGTAGTTTTAGTTGTAGTTTTATTGTACAGAAAAATAAATGAACATGTAAATTGAAACAAAAGTTTAAAAATGATTTGTCTAAGCAGCAAAAAGGTGAAAAGATAAATGTACAATAGAAAGAAAAAGAGATATCACGTAGAGCAATAGGTAGAAACAAAAGTAAACAATGTAATGCTGAGCGTGTGAAACGCAAAAAAGTGAGCAATTAAAAAGGTAAGAAGGGAAAAACGGATATGATAATGTTGATGATGATGAAGTTGAGGTGAGGCAAGAAGAAGAAGAAGAAGGAGTGAGGATGATCGTTCAAATGAGAGAAAAGAATGTACAACTGCTGTACAGTAAAGCTTTTTCTTTGTGTTTTCACATTATCACACTAGTAACCGGCGCACAGCTGCGTGGAGACCTTCTCCAGGGTGGCCACCTTCAGCTCACTCTGATAAGATTCCTGCTTTGGCTTTATTGTTGTGGCGACGATGTCATCTTTGTTAGTAGTACTTTTCTCCTCCTTTTGACCGAGATTTATCAGCGCCACCTGATCAGTATCGACTTCGGTCTCCAGGTGAGAGCTGTAGTCGAGGCCAATTTTGCTGATCTGACTAAAGTCGCTGCAAACAAAAAAAAACAAAAAGTTGACATTAGTTAAAGACTCAAAAAATATCTTTTCCAACAAAAATACTGACCCCATTCGGACAAAGGAGCCCCAGAGGGACATGACTGCCTCGTCAAAACCGGTCAACCACCGTTTTTGCCGGTTTCCAAAGGCGAGGTTCACCTCCTCCAGCGGACTGGTGAGCACCTTTGGGTCGACTCGGTAGAGGTAGATCGATTTAGAGACTTCGAAATTGGACTTCCGCTTCAGCGCCTTGTACACCCCACCAGACGACAGAGTTTGACACGCTCATCGGCGTCCAGAAAGATGGGTTGCTGGGTGGTGTTTGTTGAAGCAGTCTCTCTCTTTTTCCTCTTCTGAAACAGACTTCGAGTGCTGGGATTTTTTGTCGGTGCTGTCGGAGTGTCAGTTGTGCTGATGGTCATCGTCAGCAGGTCATCGACACTGGTGGTCACTTCCGGTGAAGTGGCTGTGTTGCTTTTGTTGTTTATCTCTCTATTTTTTTAAAAACAGAAAAAATTTCCTGGTTAGTTATCAGCAGATTAGATAAAAAGAGGGCAAAATTGTCTAAAGAGAGCTTACTTGGCAGTGAGGAGCACCTCTTCAGTGACGGCGTTCTCATCGGCAATCATTGCCTCATCTTCCTCCGTTTCCACTTCAGAAAGTGCTTTGCCTCTACTGTTGTTGCCTTTCTTCTTTAGATTATCCTTTTTCTTGCCATTGCTGCTGTTTTTTCCAGTGTCCACGCTTTCAACGTCTTCCTTATCACCATCACCACTTTTTTCTTCATTATCTCCTTCATCATCCTCTTCCTCATCCTCTTCATCCTCAAAGTCGGCCTCTTTGTGGCGGTTAATCGCCTCCAGTTTGTAGTCGTCGTCAGAGTTGATGCCGATCATGAATCTAAGAAGAAATTTAAAAAGATTTTAAACATATATTTAAATCTTTTGATTGATCTTCCAACTTACTCAATGTGCTTCGGAAAGACGTTCCACCGGTCAAAGAGGGTGACCAGCTGCTGGACGCTGGGCCTCTGGCCGGCGGTCAGATTTAGGTGGGTAGAAATAGCCTTCTCAATCTCCGCCTCCGGCTCAAACTGAGGTGTTCCAAAGTGAGGCCCAAAGGGCACCGCGTAGTGCTCCATCATGTAGTGGAAGGTCTCGATGACGTCCTTCACCGACAGCTTCGCCTTCTGAATGCACTTTCGAACGGACTTGGGCGTGGCCAGGGTGGTCAGCTCGCAGCCCAGCTCAGTGAGCAGGGAGACGCTCGCCTTGCCGCCCACCCGGTACAGGCCAATGTTCCAGAGGTTGTCCAGCCCCTGGAGGATGACCCGTTGAAAGAGGCGGTTTGTTTGCGGATTCAACAGGTGTCCGGCGAGGGCGACGGCGCCCGCGCCGTGCCCGCCACCGTCACCCGGGCCCGGTCGCCGCCAAAGGCGCCGATGTTCTCGCTGATCCACTGCAGGGCCTTCGCCTGGTCCTGGAGGCCTAGGCTTTCGGTGGTACTAGTACTTCCGGTGGTTTTGTTGCCATCAGGAGTGTTTTCATAGTTGGCCCAGCCAAAGGGTCCCAGGCGGTACTGTACGGTGACTACCACGACCTCATAGGCGGCGACCAGGGCGGTCGGGTCGAGGTCCGGCGAGCCGATGGAACCGAAGGAGAAGAGGCCCGAGTGGAGGTACACGAGGACGGGGTGTTTGCTGGTCAGTTCGGAAGCCAAGTTTGCACCCTCAGGCGTCCAGATGTTCAGGTAGAGGCAGTCTAAAAGAGAAAAATGTTATAGTTTTTTATTTTTATTTTTAAGAAGTTATCCTTTAAATTACCTTCACTTTCCTCCGCCTGCGTGTTCTTTGACTCGGTGATGCTGGAGAAGAGGTAGGCGCCCTAGTAAATGGTAAAGTGTACAAAAAAATTGTACAAAAGCAATTTTTAATTCAAGTTTAAAGTATTTTTTTCTGACGATTTTTTTCAATTGAGAAATAGATGTCAAAAAATCTGTGTCAAGTGTGTGCCTGTTATTTCTATCAACAACAACGCTAGAAAGTGACACACAGTTGTAACAAACAGTTAACTGTATCATTAACGACAACAATTTACTAACAGTCTTGTTTGATCAATTTCACGCCTTTTTGCTGTTGTTCAAACAGAAAAATACTGCAAACATTAAGTTCAAGCATTAAAATCATTGCTCTATTTTATCAACTGTGTGAGTTTAAACTTAAACTTTACCGCAATGGCAGTAGCAATTAGAGTGGCAATGCAATTTCATCAGTCGCTAAACTAGACCATCAAATTGAGAACGGTAATTTACACTTTGTTTTTCACCTAGCCAATTTTCTCAATCAATTGAACCAATCAGTTGAAAGAAATCTAATTTAAACTGTTTTTTGTTGTTGTTGGCAGCCATTTACAAGTCCAATTTTGATAGTGTAATTTAGAAAAAATGGGTTTTTTATTAACTGACTAATTATAATTTGTCAAACACATAACTATTAGCAAAGGTGAAACTATTTAACTCCTGATTAATTTTTTAACAAAATAAAAAGGAAAAAAGCTTTTACCTGAGGACACTTTGGCGGCTGGTAGATGGCTTCCTTTACCGTCGACCACTTCCGGGCATCTTCCGGCGGCTCAAAGCGAAGTTCACCCACGGGGGCCGCCGCGTAGGGCAGCCCCAGAAAGCTGGTCACCTCTCGTTGACTTTCACTTCCGCTTCCGCTGATTTGCCCCTTCCTCGTTTGCCCCCGCACCGGGCCACCGTTCACCGGCACCTGCACTACACTAGACTGCTCTGTTTCGGAGTTGTCACCGTAAAAGGGTTTCCGGTTTTTGAGGTCCACTTCCGGCCCATCACCACTGTGTTCACTTTCACTATCACTAGATTCACTGGCCACATTGTCACCGCCTTTGTTGGACTGAGATTTAGAGGAGAGGAAGCCTAAATCATTTCCTCCTCCTCCTCCGCCTCCTCTATTGGAACGCCCCCTAGAAGAAGAAGAAGAGGAACTCTGTGTCCGAGAATCATTTGAGCCCTTGTACATTTCCTCTCGACGATGCCGCTTGTAGAGCACCACGACGCTGACTAGAAGAATGAGGAAGGTGGCGGCCATCAGCAGGGTGAGCAGCTTCCGCTTGGACTGGTTCCGCGTGCTGAAGGTCGGATTGGAGTTGCCGTCAGAGGTGGTGTGTGGGACGTGCCCATTGGAAGGCTTGATGTTGTTTCCGGTCATTTTGAAAAAAAGGAGGAGGAGATGATGTTTTGGTGACGATAAAAAATCGATGAACAGATGTTGATGATTTGATGCAAAGTGAGAGAATTTTAGAAAAATGTTGTAGATGATATTAATCGCTGGCTAATTAATCACTGGCACGGATGATTGGAGCTGGTGGGGGTGCCGGTACTAATGATGATGATGATGATGATGTTGATAGCCTAAAATTAGCCACGGATGATCAGAGCCACTGCTCAGACAAATCAATTAAAAAAAAGAAAAAGAAAGATTGATATTGAGATAAGCTAAGCTTAATTTAAATCACAGCAATTAAACAGGAGCACTGCACCGTAAAAAATGTTCACCCGGGCCTAATTGAGCAGAACTACACATTTTTATCAAATATTTTTTACAGCATTTTTTAAATCACAAAAAGATAGAACAGCACAAGTGAAAAAAAATGATTGAAACAATTTTAGTGGTGAACTTGAAACTTCATCAATCGCACTGATTAGCAATTTAAGCCTCAGCAGCAGCAGAAGCAAAAACGTCAGAGGCAAAAACTTGTCGGCAAATAACAACGGCGTTGTTGCTATTTTGGAAAATCTGACTTGTTGAGCATTTGCCGCTCCAGCTGAACAAGCTAAAGATTTTTTTTTGCAAAACGTGCAGAAAAAGGTGAGCAAGAGAAAGTGAGGAGAGAAAAAAAGAGAAAAAGTGAAAGTGAGAGTTCCTGTTCTCCTCTTCTCTCTTCTCCCCTTCTTCTTCTTTTGATGAAATTTCACTTCTCTCTTTTTCGCTTTTTTCACATCTCAGCTCGAGGACAGTGCGGAAAAACCGCCGCCACCGCCGCCGCTGCTGCCGTCGACGCCGATGCTGAAACCTGTTGAGTTGAGGAGCTGGAAAGGCAAAATACTTGCTAGAAAAAGAAAGAAAAGAAAGGAGGGAAAAGAGTGGGGAGAGAGAAGAAAAGGGGCAAACGCACTCGAACTTGAGACACGACAATGAGAGAGAGAGAGAGAGAGAAGAGCTTTTCTTTTTCTTTTTTCATGTTTTCCTTTGCTCTCTCTCTCTCTCTCTCTCTCTCTCTCTCTCTCTCTCAGCTTCGAATCTGATGAGCGACCGTGGTGGTGGTGGTGATTTCATCACTGAAAGTGATCGCCACTTCAAGTTTAGCTGCTGCTGCTTGAACTTCAGCTGTTGTTGTTGTTGCAGCAGCAGCAGCAAGAGGATACCTCATGGACAAAATGGGCACTCAATAGAGTGTCATTTCTCTGAATAATTTGCTCATTATTAGTAGTAGCTTGATTGCTATTTACCACTACTCACATCAGTGACAATACTGCTGTTTGAGTATTTTGCGGCTGTGTCATCTTTTGAGCGCTTTTTAAATGCTGGCCACTTTTAGCGGTAACAGCAATGTACGACGGTGAAAATGTACAAAATGGTGATTATGATGTTATTGAAAAAAACTAGGGAGCCTTGGGCTTGCTTACACCGTTTCAAGTTTTTTTAGTTTCCTGACAGGGTGGGGACAAACAGACAGACAGACAGACAGACAGACATTCTTATTTATTTGTTTGCTTTTGGCAGCAGCCCTTCAGGCACTCTGTCGGAGCCACTTTTTTGGCTGTTGTTTGTTAAACAGTTGATGCGTTAGTAATGTGTACGTTATCGAGTGTTGTGATGAATTGAGCTTGCTCGCTCATTTAGCCTGTAATTGCCCGCTAATTAACGTCATCTTTCAGTCATTTGTTAGTTTTGGTGATGTATGTTCTTTATTGAGCAGTAGTAATTTGAGTACATTTTGAGTGACCATCAAATGCAGAATTTCAAAGTTTTTTCTAAAATGTAATTTTTGAAATTTAAAAATGTTTTTAAATGCTGTTTATTAAGTGTTGTGCACCCATTGCAACCGCAAAAAACTTTATTTTTGCCGCCGGCCAAGGTGCTGCTAAAAAAATCTTGCTAATATGAGGTGCAAAAAAAGGAGATGGTAATTTAAATAACAAGAAGGTTGTTATTTAAAAAATCAAAAGTTTAGCCCAAAAGTTGTGAAAGTGATAGCAGAAGATAAAATGACAACAAATGAAGGTTAATTGTTTGCTTAAACCCTTGGGCAGAACAATTTTGCCTGCTTTTGTACCCCTTAATTTGTACAGTTGTAATGACTTAATTTAGCTTTGTGAATTTGGCATCTTTTTTTGCTAATGTACATACACCTAAATTAGCTAATTGACACTTGTGAGTAATTCAATTGCCGTCTTTTGTTAATGAGTGATCAGAATGTCGGAAAAAAGGAATGATTGCCAGTCACTTGAGTAATTGGGCACCCTTTGGTTGAGTGTTAGCACTTGAGGATAAGAAGTGAAATTCAAAGAACTAATTTCTAATTTTCTCAAGCTTTTTTTCATTATTTTGCTTTTCAACACTAATTTCAAGTTCAAGACAGTTCAGCCCACCAGCTAACCACTAGCACACACAAGCTGAGTGATTACATTCTGTCAACTTTGAAGTCTAATTCTTTTCTTGCGCATTTCTATTTTTTTTTATTTTATGCTAATCGATCATCTGACAGCTGCGACTGCAACAACAGCAGCAACAAACAAGATGAAGCAAAGTTATTTGTTTGAATGAATAAATACACTGTGTCTGCCTGGACGTCATCACTAAAAAAATTGAAAGATTTTTTTCCGTTTTTTTCTCTTTTCAGCAGCAGACGTCAGTGGAAAATTATTATAATTTGAGTTAGTAAATTGCTGCGACAGTGGTTATTCTTTCAAACAAAATAAAAAAAACAGTATTGCACTTGTGTTGAAAAATTGGGATTTTATTTCTGTGACCTTTTAACTGATATAAAACTGTTTTCATTTTAGTTTTGGTTGTGCAAAGCAATGTCGTACTAAACCGATGTAAACTTAGATCAAACAAAAAATGTTTGTTAACTGATAATGTTAAGGTAGTTTTAAAAATAATAATTTGAGTGTACATTTTAACAAATGCCAAGCCTAAAAACTCAATAGTGAGGATTTCTGTCGGCAAGTGCAATTGTGCAATTGTTGGAAGGTTTATTGTAATAAAAAAATTGTATAACATTTCAAGTATTAAAATGACAAAAACAGTTGAAAAAAGTCCACTTTTAAGACATTCGCTTTGAAACGCAGGTGCCCTTGAAGCAAAACTATTGATTGAAAGAATATTTTTAAAATTAGAATAAAATTATAAAATTGCCCATTTTACGGAATAGTCTTTACCTTATTTCCCTGTCCACACTGTTCATAGTCGGGTGACGGCTTGGCGGGCAAAGTGACCGTCAATGCGGGATTATTGGGCGACCGCAGGCGACACGGAGTGGTGCACGGATCGCCGTGAAGGTCCTGCAAAAAGGGTAAATAAAATAAAAATTAAATAATTAAATAAATATAAACAATTATTAAAAATAATAATAATCAATCTTGATTATTGCCATAAAACAACTCTAATCAAATTATCATTTTGCTGCAACCCAATAGAGTAGCTGAAATATTGCATAAACACAAAATGGAAGAATGGGAAAAAAGGGTGAATGCTAATTTGTCAGGAAAATGTTTGAATGTTGTCAATAATTGATTTGCTGAGCTTCTGTTTCATTGAGTTAGTAATTGCTGATGAGTACTTGCTGCTGCTGTTCTTACATTTTTGCTCCTGTTCAAGGGCGCTAAATTACGTTAACTTTGTTTGCTAGCTAAAAGCTGTCTTTTTAATAGCACTAAAATGCACTGTTGTGCCGGTTTTAACTACAATACACTTTATATGCTAAAAATGTGTTTCATGTTTTTAAATTAAAAAATGAAAAAAAATTGCTAATTGATACCTCGATTGGCCAATTTCTTTTTTTCTTTCAGTTTAGCTCACCAATTTTTTGGTACGAGCATGTACAAAAAAAATCTACTCACTTTAACATTTAAAAACTCACATACACACACAAAACTGCTGTTGCCGCTGCCACTTTTAGTGTCAATGTCAATGTTTGAAGACACACACACACACGGAGCAAAAGAAAAGGAAGACGAAGAAGAAGGCTTCTGTCTTCTGTCTTCTTTGTCTTCTGACCATCAAATGCTGCTGCTCTCTTTCTCACTCTCTGACTCTCACTAATTTTCCTCCTCACATCAACTCAGTTGAAAACACTTACGTAATAGGACTCGACGACGGCGTACGGGTCGGCCGTTTGCATCACGTCTTCCCACTGTTCATGGTACTCCATCTTGCAGTGAATGTGGTCGCGAGAGTTCGGCTGACGACTGGCGCCATCGGTACCGGCAAGGAAACTGCCAAAGATGAAACCAAAGATGAGGGCGAGGACGAGGCAATGATAAAAAGAGCTCAGTTTCATGGCTGATTTGTTTGTTTGTTTATGTAATTAAAGTTGACAAAAAAATTTTAAGTTTTCCTTGTCTGTGGGAGCAGTTTCAACTTTTTTTGTTTTAGTTAAATTGAAAGTTGTGAGCAGTTTTTTGAACTATTTTTTTTGTTTAATGCTAAAACAAGTGCTGCTTTTTATAGCAAAACTGCAAACTGAAAATTAAAAAAATGCAGTCAAAATCTAGTGCACCTATTTTATGCAGGTGGTGGTGGTAGTGGTGGCGGTGTACTTTCCCACTGCACAAAGGGATTTCCGACAAAGTGATCTCTGTTTGATGTTAAATGATTTGTGGATAAATAAATTAAAAAATCTAGATCATCGTTATTTGCATTTGTTGACAGATTGTCTGATTTGCATCATATCTAGATCGGAAATCAATGGCTGGAAGTATTTAGGTAATGTGAACACTTGAGGATGATGGTGTTTGCATAACATAGTTTTTTATGTTGATGCTATCAAGATGCCAGCTAGTGACTTGAAATGAAACTACAAAAACTAAAGACTGCATGTTTCAAAAATAATCAACATAGTTTTTATGTTGATTTAAGATCAAGATGACACCTAGTGATTCAATATTAAAATTTTTAAACGGTAACTGAAATAAAAATAAAACTAAATTTTAAAAAACTTTAATTAACTTGCAATAAAAACTTGATTAACAAAAAAGTGTTATTTTAACTATTAAACTTTTTGTTGTTTTTTAAACTAGTAATCAAAATCAAAATTTAAACTTTAAAATAAATCGATTAAAATTTTTATGGTTCACATTCAATTTTGTTTTGCACAGTTAAAAAATTGTGAAAACTAGTGTTATGTTTTTATGGATTAAACTAACAAAGGTGGCCACATATTAAACATAAAAAATTTATTATTTAATAATCAATAAATTGAAACATAAAACTTTTTTGCATAAATTTCAACATTAAAAAATTGATTTTTACAATTGTTTTTACAGTCGTTTTTAAAACAAATTTTACATGTACCAAAAACTGTCAAAAAATATGTTAACCGAAAATCTCATAAATAAGAAATGATTTTATAAAGTTTTTTCAGTATAATCAACGTCATCACAAAACAACTACAAAAAAACACTAAACACAAAATATGACATACTTTCTGACACAGTTGAAAAACGCTCTACTGCGATCACTTTCACATCACCTCAGTGCTCTTTTCTACCATCTTGATCCGGTGATCACTGAAAAACGTTTTAAAACTTTAAAACTATCAAGCAAGAAAGTACACTTCAAGAAGGTACTTCTTCGCCGTTTCCAAAGTGGGACTTGACTTTCCTCGTTCCGCTGCTGCTGATCACCGGGACTACCTTCTACGGTGCGGTACTGGCGCTCTACCTGAAGACGGGCCACTTTGACACTTGGGCTCTTCTGGCGAGCAGTCCACAGATGGCCTACCACCAGGCCTTTCCGCGGGCGATGTGGCGGCAGATTGACACCAGCTACTCGCTGGCCGTCCCCACCATTGTCGCCACCTTTGCCTCCTTCTTGCGGCCGAGCAATCCCGCCTCCAGCAGTGGAGTGCGCTACCTGCAGGTGACCGGCAACACGTTGAGCATTAGGGGCAAAGGTATTAGGTGTTTTGCTGTTGTTGTTGTTGTTGTGCTTTTGGAAAAAATTAAATTAAATTAAATTAAATTAAATTTGAATATAATGATCTGTTTTTTTGTTGTTGTTGCAGAGTTAAGCTCCGACGTTTCAACGAACATTCTCGCCTTTCACGCTCGCTCTTATCGGCTCTTTTTCTTGCTGTTCTTTGTTTTCTACGGCGCCTCCTTTGTTTTTTGCTACGTTCACGTCTTTCTGGTGAATTCCGTTTTTGATTTGCAGTCTTTGGCAGAAGCCATCCTCTGGTTGGCCGTTTTTCCGGTTAATCTGTTTTTAGTTGACTATGGTAAAAAAAATTGCTAATATTTTTTTAGTAGATTTAAACAAGTGTTTTAAAATTGTTTTGTTTTTTTTCCTTTTTTTTCTCTCAGGCCTTTTCTGCGTGCCAATCTTTATTCTGATGGCCAGCCAGTGCCTGGCCATTCGCCAGAAGGCGGCCATTGAACAGCTAAACATCATAATCACTGAAATGGAAATGCAAAAAAATCAAAGAAGAGGAATCAACTCCAAGCTGACCTCTCTGTTTTTCAGCAAGTTCCTCCACACCGAGCAGTCCACCTTAAGTCTCTGTTCGGACATTGGCCGCGTCAGCAACTGCTGGTCCTGGTCGCTGACGGCTTTCTTCGCTGGCTTCATTGCCATCCAGTGCTACACCGCCTACGTGGCGTTTCTAGTCAAAAAGTTGCCCCTCTTTGGGCGAGTTTTCATGCTGTATGGGCTACTGGAGATGCAGCTAGTGCAGTTTGCCCTGTTGCATCAGTGCGCCAAGGTGGCGACGAATGGCGACCGGATGGAGCGGCTCAATCGACGGCTCTACAGACGCTGTTCCTATCAAGAATTGCTGGCTTTGGGGGCCCGGTTAATCGGCTGTTTCTTTTGAAGGTACTCCCGTTTGTTGCCGTTTAATAATATTAAATTGTGATTAAGTGGTTGGCTTTTGCGTGATCAGGCTGAGCTGTTGCAGACCAGCGGCCGATTGGCGCCCTTTTCAATGCATCTTATGGACAACTATCGCATCACGACGAAAACCTTTTATGAGGTAAGATAATTAATCACAATTAATCTGTGGTTATGTTCATTTATTTTAAAACATTTTTTTTAAATACTACTAGATCATCACCTACATTGCACTCTTCTTTCTGATGATTTGCAAACGGCAATAAAACCAGTATTAAAAAAAAGTTTAAAAATCACTTATTGAAAGCGCATAGAAAATTTTAATTTTAAACTAAATTTTCTAAAATATTTTTGATTAACTAATTTAACATCAACGTGGCACGCGTATGTTAGAAAATTTTTTTATAATTATACAATTTTAATTTAAATTTTTAAATTTTTTTAGTTAATTTTAGTGCAACACGCTGTTTTTAAAAATAAACTCCTTTATTTAGATTGCATAAAAAAATAACCAGTAATGCTTTTTTAATTTTAAAAAAACCTTGTTGGTAATTTTAATTTTAAAACAACTTTTAATTTATGTACAATAAAAATCTTTTTTTAAAAAAACTAAACACTTTGTCTACGTTGTGTAAGATTGATCTTAATTTTAAATGGCTCTTCGCACCACCTTCGCCGGAAAGGTTCTCGTGTTGAGCAACGGCGAGGCCTTCTTGAAGGTCAATTTTTCCGGAGTGCCCTCAGTGCGCTCAAAACGGTACCGCAGGAGGACCTTAGCCAGACAGAGTTTAATTTCCTGGTAGGCGAATCGCATGCCAATACTGTAAAAAAGTTTTAAGTAAATTTTTAAATTGAGAAAGAAATTTATATATGGCAATTCCTTCCTTACCAATTCCTTGGCCCTAAAATAAAAAAAGAACAAAAAGTTTATAACAATTAAAACTACTGATAATCATGTGAAGAAGACTTACCCGCTCCGAAGGGCAGATAGGTGTACGGCACCAGGTGGTGTTTATTTTCCGGCAGAAATCGCTCCGGGTTGAAGCGATCCGGTTCGGGGTAATATTCAGGGTCCCTTTGAATGGCATAGGTGTTAATCTCAATCAGCGTGTCCTTGGGTAGGTGAACGCCCTCCAGGGTGTACCCGGTCTCGGCTTTCACTCGGCGGAAGAGGACAGTGACCTAAAAATTTTTGTTGTTTAGATTAAATTTTATCAGACAAAAGTTTATCGCCGCTTACCGGCGGGTACATCCGCAGCGTCTCCTTGATCGCCCCATCCAGATAGGAAATCCCATTGACCACCTTCTCAAAGTACTCCACCGAGGACTCGTCCTTGATGTCTACCAAGGCCTCTCTAATTTCCTCCACCAGCCGCTCCTGGACGTCAGGATTCTTGATCAGCTCAAAGATGGCGTGAAAGATGGTGGAAGCAGTGGTCTGAAAAAATTAATTAATTAGTTCATTTAGCTATTCAACAGTTTGATCATCAAAAGCCTATTTTGTACCTCAAAACCGGCGGCAAAGAAGAGCACCGACTGGGCGATGATTTCCGTCTCGGTGAGACTTCGAGTCGTGGTGGTGGTGGTAGAATTGGCATTGTTGGAAATGTGCTTATCCTCTCTTTCATTATCTGCAAAAAAAACAAAACAATTAAAAAAATAAAATCACAAACTTTTCTTTTCAAAACCCTTACCCTTCACATCAGCATCCGCCGTCAGCTGTTCATAGTCGACCTTCTTCAGCTCCGCCTCTTCCACCTTTGCATCAAGCAGCAGCTGCACCAGATCCG
Source organism: Tyrophagus putrescentiae (assembly GCA_024499935.1). Taxonomy (NCBI): domain Eukaryota; kingdom Metazoa; phylum Arthropoda; class Arachnida; order Sarcoptiformes; family Acaridae; genus Tyrophagus; species Tyrophagus putrescentiae. Next base: position 2,624,357 of record JAMZRA010000006.1, on the reverse strand, counting down.
CCCTCTTCTGGCCACTGCTCACCCGCTTGCCTACCATCTCCTTCGACAGGTCGATGAACCACTGCAGCGCCGTTGGGTCGAGGAAGCTTTTCACATTTAGCAGGTTGAGAGCCCACTCCGGCGAGAAGATGATGGCCAGCGCTCGGGCCGGGTTCACCCAGAAGAACTTCTGGCCGTAGTGCACAAAAGGGCTCTTCTTCCCGGCGCGAACCTCCTCATTGCAATTTGTCTCAGTGGCAAAAGAGGTCGACGCGATGACGTCGATGGTGAAGCCGGCGGCCACCTCCTTCACGTCCTTCAGAATTCCCTCTTTGCTGCCTGAGGAGGAGGAGGAGGAGGAGGTGACGCCGTCCAAAAAGGACGTTAGCTTGTTGATGCTGCGCTCCATCAGGCCGTGCATGGCTCGCAGCTTCCCGGAAGTAAAGCCGGCGAGGTAATTGTCCGCACGTGCCGCCACTGTTCATCCTCCGCGTTGAAGAGATTCTGGTCCCAGACGGGGTGGTGCACCTTTGGCTTCTGTCGGTTCACCAGCTGGCCAAAGTCCTTCACCAGCAGCTGCTTCACCAGGTGGGCGTCGGTCACCATCAGCACCGGGCTAGAGCCCGAGTAGTAGCCGTACATTTTGCCGTACTCTCGGGACCGGGCCTGGTCGCCCTCGCCGCGACTTTGCCCGAAGATTTGGTGCATGTTTCCCATCAGCGGCAGTGGCTGCGGGCCGGGAACGCCCCGGGAGGACCAGAAGGAGTAGGTCTGCTTGAGGTGCCTGAAAGAGAGGCAGAAAAGAGGAGATTGAGAAGTGTAAACAAATGATTTAGCTTTTAATTAATTACCAGTAGACGTAGGCAATGATGGGCCCCAGCACGAGGGCAATTGTCGTCCAGTCGGTCATTGTTAAAATAATTTTTTTTTCAGTTTGAAAATAGAAAAACAAAATCTTTTGTTGTTGTTTTGGCAGAGAGCTTTTGCTGCTGATGACTTTGTGAGCTCTGGTTGTTGCTGCCTGTCGATACATTTTTATACATGTGAGTCTAATCAGCTGCTGCTGCTGCTGCTGCTGCTGGCGTAATCAACTGGCAATGCAAAACGTTAACACAGTGTACTGTTGCTGTTAAGGCTGTTGTACACTCGTCCACAAAGTGATAGGAAAGGTACGGCGAGGTTGCTATTTTTAGCTTATTCTCAAGGCCAATGGACTTTGATTTTCATCTTTTTGTACAACTAACAGAGAAACTCAGGGTTGCAGTTGTGCATTTGTTGTTATCATTATTTGCTGCATTTTTTTGTGCCAAAAATTTGCCTGTTTTTTTGTACCAAAAGTGCAAACAAACGTTTGTGTGTTTCTAACTCCTCTTTTCAGATCCTAATTAAAGCCAATTGAAATCACTAATTGTACAGTTTTGTCAGGACATTTTTTGTTCACTTTTTAAAAAAAGTTTTATGAACAAATATATTATCATTATCAACAAAATATTTACTGGAACTGTTTGTTAAACTACATTTTATTTTAATTTAGTTTAGAAAAAATGATACTGTAGTACATTGAATCATTAAATGACTGGTTTAATGAAAATAATAAAGTGAGTTTTTTAATTCTTGAAAGTACTGAAAAGTTATCATTTTTTCAATACAACAAACTTAGAAAATCAAATTATTTTTAAATATTTTTTTAGAATTCGGTGTGTTGTTTGACATTAGCGACTGCTTTTTGACTTTAATAAAAATATTTTTTTAACTCGAGTTTAAAAAAGTTGTTAAATTTTTTTCAATAACACTAATAACCTTGTTTTTGCCCTTTTCATTATTAAAAAACAAAATAAACCTTCAAGTTGTTTGCGACTTTAAGTACTTTTACTAAAAATATTATAGTAAACTTTTAAAAATTTATTTTTTTGATAATTAACTTGTGTTTAAAAAAAGCATATTTTTAAAAAACAAAAATTTACTATTGTTTTAAAAACCAATTTTATTTTGTAAATTAAAAAAGTAGTTTATTTAGTTATACCAAAATGTCTGCTTTGCAACATAGTCAACGAGCAATTAATGCAAACTTTGATCCACCAAACTTTCCAACACTAAATAAAAGTCTATCTCCAAAAGCAGAAAAAACCCAAGTTATACGATCACCAATAAGCGAAACTTTTGCTAATCTATTTCAAACATTTAAAACGCTAATTAACTCCATTTTTGGCTTTGCCCTGCAACACTTTGTAGCACTCTACGACCAGTTGGACCCGATTCGAGTTGAGGAAGTTGATAGTAATAACTTAGAATGTCGACAACAAAAATTTAAAAAGTTTCACTACGTGTTTGCCTTCCTGGTGAGCGCCACCTTTGACCTCTACGGGACGTTTGGCTTTCACCTGGAGCACGGTGGGCGGATCACGGCGGAGGAGATGGCCGCCTCGCCGTACACCTTCTCCCACCAGGTGTCCGCCCCCCTGATCTGGGCCCAGGTGGACTCCACCTGGTCGCTGAACTGCACCACCACGCTGGTCATCTCTTTCTGATGAGCGTAATCAGCGAAGTTTCAGAGACGTTTGTGCTTTGCAGACGAGGAGAAAGGCTGTACCTGGGTGGAAAAGGTATACAAAAAAGATGAAAATGTTTTAAAAAAATTTGCATTTTTTATTTTTTTAAGAACTTCACCCTGAAGAGGCGGCCGCCATACTGAAGCTAAGCAAGACGATGAAACTTCCGCTTCTGCTCTTTATTCTCACCTTTCTCGTCTCTCTGAACGTCTACTTCCTTCTCAATGTTTACGTTAACGACGTCTATGAACGAAACTGGCGCTCCGTTTTCTGGTGGCTGATTGTCTTCCCCGTCTTTCTCTTCAACCTTCTTTATGGTAGCTTGACAGCAACAACATTTTTTTTGACAACAATTGATTTTTCATTTTTTAAAGTTGTGATTTATCTTACCATTTAGCTCTTTTCGGGCAGATTATGCCTATCATCCTCTCCGTTCGGTACATTAGCGTCAAGCAGAAGTTGCTCCTGAAGCGACTGACCGCCTTGAACGCTTCTCTGGAGGCGTTTTGCTTTAAGAAAAACACATTTCACATCAATAACAATATTGTTGAACCGAGCAAACTTCCCACTTTCTTCTTATCCCACTTCCTTGGCCTCAATCGTCACCTCGTTTTTACCTGCAAGTACATTCGGGCCTATTCGGTTCACTTTTCGCCCATCATCAGCACCATCGTCCCCTTCTACATCGCCGTACAGTGTCACCTCTTCTTCGTGACGGCCTTCAAGGAGGTGCCCTACTTTGAGAAGTACATCTACTCGCTGTCCGGGGGTGAGTGCAACTTTTTCCTCTTCCTCGTCACCCACGAGTGTGCTCACATTGTCAGTTTCAATAACAAGCTGGAGAAGGAGTTGGCAAAGTTTAACTTTCTTTTCACAAAGCACTTCCGTTTGAGCAACGGCAGAGCCGTTAGTACGGCGATGCAATTGGAGTTCTTTGCCAAGCATCGCCGACTGCAGCCGTATTCTTTTAAAATCTTCAGCAACTTTCGAATTACCTCAAAGACGTACTACATGGTGATTTCCTACATCTGCTTGATTTTTATGTTTTTGATCAAGGATTTTTATAAGCAACAATAATCAATATAAGTTAAAAACCTAGCTTAAAAAATACAGCGAAAAAATCATTGTTGAATTAGACCTGCTGTACTTTTTGTACGAAACATTGTACACCAGCAAAAGTACACTGCTGTAGTGCTTGTTTACATTGTTTAGTTGTCAAAAATGTTAAAATCATTAAAGTTATGATCTTCTTGATCTTCCCACCGTTTATTGACTTAGAGTGAGAACTCATTGGTAGTTCTTGACTTGTTTGGACTGAATCACAATTTATTTAACTTGAACCCAGAGCAAACCAATGAAAATTTTCATTTAGTCAGTTTCCTGCTAAATGAAGGCAATTAATAAAGACATTTTGCCCAGCAAAAAAAAAAAAAGTAAATAGACAAAGCAGTGCAGAGAAAAGTTGAGCAAACATTAAACCTAAATTAAAACTCGAATTAAGTCTGTCTGTTGTTGTCACACAAAACTTGGTTGACAATTTATTGTGCACTTTTAAACTTTACAGTTTAATTCAGAAGAAATGTTATTGTGCACTGGAAAAAGAGAAAAAAATCTTTATACCCTGCCTGGTACCCACTTTGACCTACTACTGCAGAATACGCCAGAAAATCAAATCTGATTTTTCTCACTGTAATAAATTGAGGTGTTATTGTTTTTTTTAAATTTATGACAAAGTTGTCAGTATAAAAGATGTCAATTTTAAGATTTTGTAACTCAAGAATTTCAAAATTAAAATTTTACTTTTTTCAACAATGTCCACCACCGCTTCACTCTACAACCGATTGTCTCCGATCACCTCCAACAATCGACTTTCACTTCCACGCCCTCAAAAAGGAGGGGGAAGTGGAGACAATGATGGATCATCAAGCCGAAGAACGAGCACCTTGAGCTGGTTCAGCAGCAGCAGCAGCAATGGCAACAGCAGCCGAACTCCCTCATTTTCCTTTCCTTTTCCTTTTCACCAAAATTCACCATCTTCCTCCTCGTTCAAAGTAAAGTCCACGCTGAACTTCTTCTTCTTCCGCTTCATAGTTGGCCACTTTAAGGCACTCTACGACCAGCTGGATCCAATTCAGGTGACGGAAGAGGAAAAGGTGGCTCGAAGCGGTGGAGCCGGAAATGGAAGCCAAGAGCCGGCATTCAATCGAGCCCACTACATCTTTGCCTTTGCCCTGAGCGCAACCTTTGACCTCTATGGGACGTTTGGCTTTCACCTGGAGCACGGTGGGCGGATCACGGCGGAGGAGATGGCCGCCTCGCCGTACACCTTCTCCCACCAGGTGTCCGCCCCCCTGATCTGGGCCCAGGTGGACTCCACCTGGGCGCTGAACTGCACCACCACGCTGGTCATCCTTGTGCTGTTGATGTTCATGAGGGGCGTTCCCGAGGCGTATGTCATTCGAAAGCAGCGGGGCGGTTCTATGTCAATGGAAAAGGTACCTTTTTGATTTTTATGACCAATAATATACTGAAAATTTTTTGTTTTGCTTTACTAGAGCTTCACCCTAAAGAGTCGGCAATGATACTGAAGCTGAGTCGGACGTTGAAGCTCCCACTTTTGCTCTTTATTCTCACCTTTCTGGTTTCGCTGAACGTTTACTTCCTACTGAATGTGTACCTGAATGACGTCTACGACCGAAACTGGCGTTCCGTCTTCTGGTGGCTGATTGTCTTTCCCGTCTTTCTCTTCTACCTTCTTTATGGTACTAAACTTATGCAATTGTTTTATTATCATATTTAATCTTCTTTTCCTCAAACTCAGCTCTCTTCGGGCAGATCATGCTCATCATCCTCTCCGTGCGGTACATTCGCGTCAAGCAGAAGACACTGCTGGAGGAGCTGATCAGGCTGAACGCCTCACTGGACGCCCTCTGTCAGACCATTCCACGCAACCCTGCAAACGCCTTTCTCAACAGGTCCCGAAAAGAGTCCATCCTGTCATCATCAAATCGTCGAGAATCAATTCTCTCCAACACTCGAGCTAGCTTCAGTAATGCAAACTTCCAAAGCTCCACCTCATTTCCAACTCTCCAGCCCGGACCGCCCACGCCCAATCTCTCCTGTCCGTTTCCTCGCCCTGAACCGTCACCTCGTCTTCACCTGCAAGTACATCCAGGCCTACTCCGCCTACTGCTCGCCCATCATCAGCACCATCGTGCCCTTCTACATCGCCGTACAGTGTCACCTCTTCTTCGTGACGGCCTTCAAGCGGGTGGAACTCTTTGAGAAGTACATCTACTCGCTGTCCGGCGGTGAGTGTCACTTTTTCCTCTTTCTAATTACCCACGAATGTGCCTACATTGTCGGCTATTGTCACCGGATTGAACGGGAGATGGCGACCTTCTGCTTCCGCTTCAACCGGCACTTCCGCCTGCCGCCCAGCGCGCTGCTGCAGTTTGACCTCTTCGCCATGCACCGCCGTCTGCAGCCGTACTCCTTTAATATTTTCAGCTACTTTCGCATCTCCTCAAAGACGTACTATATGGTAATTAAATCAGTTAAATTAATTAGTTAAGCTTTTTAATGAAACATTATTTAAAATGGTTTGCTTTAATTACCCACCACTTAGGTCATCTCCTACATCTGTCTGGTGTTCATGTTTCTGATCAAGGATTTTTACCATTAAATGTCATCAAATATAAAAAAGTGGCTAGTTAGCATTTAGTGTGTTAAATAATTTAAAATGCTTAAATTCTAAGTAAAATGGCAAAAACTGTGACATCTAAAGGGTGAATGCGTTTTTCAATTTAATTTTTACACAAATGTTTTAAATGCTTATGCAAATCTGCAGCTAAATGCTGTAACTGTTTTTTAGTGTTGCTTTTCTGAAGAAGAACTTTTAAATGGAAACTTTACTAAAACTTTATATAAACAAAAGCCTTTTTTGTTTGTTTTGTTAATCATTTACTAATTCAGTTTGCTAATTTACATTACTAGCATCATGAAATTTTTAGCACTGTTTTTCATTTTTCTTTTTGTTATTACCGTTTTGACTAGTGCAACAATAGCTCAAAATGATGATAATGATGATAATAATCGAAGTCTTCAAAGTGGCGGTCGAAGTCAGTTGCTGAAGATAAAAGACATGTGGACAGTCGAGGTAGAAATAAGAAACGAAAGAAGGATAATCGAAAAAATGGTGCTGGAAAACGTAGAAGGCATCGAAATGATGACTAAACTAAACCTCAACTTTTGTGAAATAAAATGACCATCTAAAAATAAAACCAGCAAAAACATCTGATTTAAATGTACAGAGTTTTAAGTTTATTTGTTCATTTTTTAATAAACACTACAAATTGTAATAATTATTAAGGTATTAACAATGCTTGATGATGGTAATAAACAAAGTCAACTATTAATAATATTATTACATTTTAAGTTCCTAGTTGAGATGGTAGAGAAGTTCCAGCCAGTGGAATTATTTTAAGATGTTGTTGTTGGTGGTGATGGTGAAGAAGAAGATGGTGGTGACAAGATGAACGAAGAGTTATTAAGCTAAAGAGCTTATCGTCGGAGGAGCGAGAAGAGGCGACCTGAAAGTGAGGTGAACATGAATTAATGTAAAAATTATCAAAACGTTGATGAAAAAATGATGTCTCTCCTTTACCTTCCACCGGAGCGACGGTCTCGTCGTTGAGGCCACCGCCGATGATGATAATGTCGCCGCCCTTGTCGCCGGCCTCGGCGATGCTCACCAGAGCCGAGACGAGCAGGGCAAAGAGGAGGAAGGAGACGAGCAGCTGCTGGTAGGCCATTTTGTTGAGTGAGGTGGTGGTGGTGGTGGTGGTGGTTTGGGGTGATTTAAGGTGAATGCTAAAGTTGCGTGGAAAAGTTGTGGATACTCTTTTCCCGTTCACGCGGACACCTTTTATACTTTCCCCAGTTTTTCCCAGTCTGTCTGCGTATCAAAAAGTGCGATGCAAAGGGGAACTGTTTAGGAGCAATTGCTGCACAGAAAAACTGGGTCGTGATTGAGAGATGAAAAATGGTGAAAAGGAGAGAGAGAGAAAGAAAGTGAAACTGGGAAAGAGTTTTTTTCATCCTCCCTGTGAAAACTGTGAAGTAAATCCTCTCTCTTTGAGGATGCAGAAAATGAAGAAGAACAAAAAAGGCAACAGCGACAGCAACAACAGCAACCGTACTATCTGCAACTTTATCTGTGCTCGATGAGCTTTTTTAAGAGATAAGCGACCAGTTTTAGCCGCCTGCTAAAACTTCAGTCTTATCGAACACTGCAATCTAAAAAAGCATTAGCCGAACAAGTTGTCGGAAAATGGCTGCTGCTGCTGCTGCTGCTGCTTTTTGCTGCTATATCCGCTGCTACTAATACTTTGCACTAGCGCTCACGGAACAGCGGACTGCAAAAAGTGTTAACCGATGGTTGTAGATTAGCAAGGTAGATAAGCTGTTGCTGATTGCAAATGAGCGCTGCCAGTGTTGCACTGCTGCATTTTTTTTACTATCTCGGCACATTTTAACCTCTTTTTCCTCCTCTTTCTTTCTCCTCATCTTCTTTTTCATTGCGACGGTCATGGCCTGCTGATGAAGGAGTGAAATCTTTGCACCACAATTTGCTTTCGATACACTTCCGCACAAGGCAGAGCACTTTACCGCAGAGCACTTCCGCTTGTTGCAACCGATTTTTGCAATAGTAAAACTAAAACAGTCTGATTTTAAGTCATGTGATTTATTAGGATGATGATGGTGAACTGATGTTCAGTTTTTTATTATGCAAATGCAAGCACTTGATATCATCAATTTGTGTAGGTGAGTGTGTGTGTGTGTTTGTTCATAAACAATTTTATAAATAAACTTTAAATGATAACAAATATTTTCAATTTTTTTTATGTAAACTGAGCAATGGATGATGATGATGCATTTTATGATCATTTCCGACCAAAAATGAGAATGGTGGCGCCGTAGCTTCTTCGAGCGGCCACCGGTTGATAAAAGAGTAGCACGTACATTGTCACGGCGGTGACGATGGCGCAGAGGAGCATCTTCTTGTCAAAGTGAAGCATTGTTTTATTGATGATTCAGTAAAGGTTGTATCAAATTGTGATCAAACCAAAACCTTTAGCTTATTACAAGTGCTAGCTGCTCGCTTGCTTTTATATTCAAAAAAACAGTTTAAGAGAGACAGTGCCAAGTTCTTGAAAGTTCATCAAAGATAGATTAGTGTTATGACTAAACTGGTTGACCTTTGTGAGAATGTTTTGTTGCTGCTGTTGCCGTAATTACATGACTAGTAATTTGACTAATTTGCTTAGTGGTGATTAACCTCTAGAGATAATCTAATTTAGAAACAACAACAGCTTAGTAGTTACTAAAATAAACTAAGCAAAATGAACCGTCCAAAAGAATTAACACCAAATAACTTTATTGTAAATACAAAAATTTACTTTTACTAGTTAAATTGTAATATTTAAATTTTTTGTTTAAACAAAAATAAAATAAAAACTTTTATTGTAAACAGCTGTTTTTCTGTAAAACTTTTAAATGCAATAATTTGTGCACAAATTCAGTTTAGGCTTGGTTAACTTTTAACCTTGCAGTTGTATAAACTTGCGTCAAAAATATTTTTAATGAATGCTTATAAAATGCAAAAAAATTGATTTTAAAATTGTTTTATTTTTATAATAAGTTTTGTAAAACAACATTTAACAAGTGTTAACGACCCAGCGTTAAATTATATGATTTTTAACAAAAATAAAATTATAATTTTGTTAGCGACCAAGGCCAAATGCCAAGCCCAAAGGAACAAACGGAAAACCTAAATAAAAATAAAAACAAAAATTAAATTAATTTGTATTTTAAAAAGTTTTGCAAATTCAAAACATACCTCCATCACCACCAAATCCACCGCCACCACCACCACCTCCTCCTCCAATGATAATCGTTGAGCCACCTTTGTCCCGCTCGGCATCAGCGCTGCCAAACATCATCATCATCATCGAAGCAATGCAAATAGTGGCAAAAACAACTGAAACTACTTTAAAGAAAACATTTTTGCACACTGTTAAAGTTTTGGGAGTTTGCAAAACAATTTTTTAAGTTAACTTTAATTTAGTAAAGTACAGTTTTTTGCAAATGCAATAACTGTCAATGTCAACGCCGGCGTTTATATACTGCCAAATTGAGGATTGATTAATTAGGAACTTTAATAATCGTTTTCAATGTTGCCTCTCATTAGTTGCCAACTGGAGCAAATATTAAATAGCATAAGGAAAGTTTTAGTCAACTCATTTTTAAAACTTGCATTGTAAAGGAAAAATTTAAAACTTACAAAAATAAAAAACTATTTTTTAAATTAAAAGAACAATTAATAACTCAATAAAATTATGTTGTCAAATAAAATTGTTATTACATTTGTTTTACTTTTTAGTTTGTCAACATTTTTAATATTAAAAATCAAATAATTTTAAAAAATGTGTTTGCGTTTAAAAATAAAAACTAATTAAAAATACACAAGAAACTTTAAATTTGTTCCGGTTATGTACCTTGTAGCAAGCAAGTACAACAACTGAAAACAAAATCAAACATAAAAGTTCATTACTCATTTCGCCAAAAAAATATTTAAAGAAAAAACTTAAAACAGTTGTAAAAAACACGCATTTCAAAGTATAGGAACCTTACTTTGAACTGTCAAAAATTATTCAAAAGTTTTTAATTGCTTGAAAAATGTTTATTTTTTAGTTTTAAACAAAAATAGTAGTTTACATACAATAAATTTAAAGTTCACGTCGCATTTATATTTTTTTTAAAACATGTTAAATCTACTTTCTTACTACACCTCTGGTCGTATTCTCTATCAGCACGGTCAGATTAACATCAATCCTAGCACTTTTATCAAGGCCACTCGTCGCCATCTGTATCACCTGTTTTATCTGGCTTCAGCACTGATAAGCCTCCAGCAGATAACCTATGGAGCTGCCCTCATCACCGGCGCCGAGTGGTACTGCCTGACCTGGGACCTCTACTACCGCTACACAACACCGGAACTGTCCGCATTTGACGGTCACTTTTTCCTGTACATCTGTCCCCTTCAACTGTACGGCCTTTACGCCCACTTCAGTCTACTGTACCGTCCTGATGGAGAGGTGTGGCGCCATTTTAGTTTTTTAGTCGTCACCAGCAGAGACTACTTTGAGGGGCAAATCAGTGCAGCAGTTAGAGAGGCTCAGCCGAACAATGAAGGTGGGCAACGGCCATTAATTACATCAAAGACTACTAAACTGTTCACTGTTTTGTTGCAAAAATGCGAGTTTAATTTATTTCAAAAGTGGCTTAAAAACAGAAGCAAAAATCTAGCTAGTTGTCAAGTATTTTCACATCATCAAAAGCTGCCGTTTTATTGTCTTCTTGAAGAGAGGCATCAATGTCGCCTGCTTCTAGTGGTTTATCTTTTTGAAATGGCCACCGGAGCATGTTCACTGACGACAAGTTAAAAAATAAAATTTTAATCATTAAAAATAATCTAACTTTTTGTTTTTTTTGTTTAGTTTTAGCCCACACCTCGGTGATCATTAGTTTACTTGCCCAGAACGCCTACACCTTTTATGATTACTGCCAGTTAATACTTTCATTTTTGATTGGCCTTTTTTATGCACTGGTCTTTTTTGAGGTGTACTTTCTCATCGTCTTAATGGTGCTGATCTTTTCACAGGTGGCCATTTTCAACTTTCAAACGCTAAACAAACAACTGTCCTATTGTATCAAAGCTCAAATAGCAAGCTGCTCAAAACAGGGCAAAACAGTTCCAAAACAACCAAAACTACTACTTCCACTTCAGCTGGCCCGTTTTCGGGCGCTGCATCAGCGGACGACCGCCTGTGTGCTGCACTTTGGTCGGCAGGTAGCCTCGCCGAACATTTTCGTCTTCTTCCTCACCAACTTCCGCTTTCACGTCTTCCTCGTGGTGACCATCTTCTTCCGCTCGGTGCCCGCTCGGCCATCCTCGCCGTCATTGTGCCCTTCTTCGGCGCCCAGGTGGCGCCCTTCTTCGTCTGCGGCATTCCGCTGGCGCGGGTGAATCGAAGCATTGGAAGCGCCGGTGGACTTCTCTACCAAGTTCAGAGCTGTTGTTGCCTCCTAAGTAATGGCGGAAGTAGTCGGCAGAGATTGAAAAATGCTGTTTATTATGAGATAGTCCACTCTTCAAAAAAGGGCGTTCTGTCCATTAGAGTGGGCACCTTTGGGTGCATCTCAAGGGCCGGCTTTTGTGAGGTCAGTTTTTTTTAAAAATGTTAATAATTTTTTGTCTAACTAAAGTTTTTTTAAATTTAGTTTTTAATCTTCTACTCTGCCTACTTTATGACCTGTTGGCTGCAGTTTAGAGGAGTAGAATAAAATAGAAACAAATGTTGTTTTTAAAAACAAAACTTTTATTTTTCAGAGTGGTAATCATTTGATGATGTTGTCTGTGGTAGTGGTAGTGGTAATGGTAATTGAGAAGGTGAGGATGAAGGTAAGGGTAGATAGGAAGATGAAGAAGGTAATGAGGGTGATGAGGAATATGATGTTGTTGATGGAAAAGATGGAAATGATAACATTGAGTTGTCGTAGAGTGAGTAGGAGTGTTTGAAGAGGGACGAGGCAAAGGGAAACTTAGTGGAAGGTAGTGCCTTTGATTTAGGAAAGGACTTGGGCACTTTAATTCCAAAGACGGGCATTTTTGCAATGGCTTCCTTTTGCTCCATAATGGTAAGCACCTGAAGGAGGGCAGTGTCTATGAAGCGGCTAAAGAGAGCTCGGTGATAGCGTTTTAAATTGAAACTAATGATCCACCGTTTTTCGACTTTGATTCCACCTTGATGGGCGTCTCGAAGAGCGGCTCCCGCACCATGTCCTCCTCAATTCCTCGTTTGCCTCTTCTTAGCGACGTCCAAAAAAGGGGAACATCATGGGGAAGGGGACTGGTAATGAAATGTAAAAGTTAGTTGCAATTTTGGAATAAACTAGCAAATTGGAAGTTTTTTACTTACAACCGCCGCCGCCACCGCCACCACCGCCTCCTCCGCCGCCACCAACGCCCAACATGATCGTATCACCTTCATCCTTTTCAGCTGAAGCCAGGCCCAGCAGGGCCAGAGAAATAAAGGCAACCAGAGCGGCAAACTTGGTAAGAGTTGAGGAAATCATTTTTAACTTTTTTTTAACTTTTTAAACTTGAGAGTTTCTTATTGTGTTGTAAGACTTTGAACTGTGAGTTGACAATGACTGCTCTCAATCAACCGCTTATATACTGAACAGATTTTTTTGTTTCATTAAGAAGAGTAGAAACGGAATTATTAAACTGCAATTATCGGTTAGCGGTTATGGTTATGGCTTGCAAATGATTAATTTTTCATTATCGGTTTAGCGTTTAAAGCGCACAACTTAATAACCGGAATAGCAAACGGAACACAGTTTAAATGACAATCAGAGTATTTAATTGGTTAAATTGACAGTGTTAACCATTTTAATTGTTTCATTTGATTAACTTTCTTGTTGTCGTAAATTAGTTAAGTGTTGACATTTTATTTTCTGCAGTTTTATTTGGTTTTCAATAAAAATGAATTTTATTTTTTTAATGTTTTTAGCTATAACATTGCAATTTTTGATAAATTCAATTTTATGCCCAAAGTGCTTATTAATAAACACACCATTCAATCAACAGGTGGTGGCAAAAACGATCAGACACAATCTATTTAATTACAATATTTAAAAATACTTTCCCCCATCTTTACTCTACGTAGTTTTGAGAAGTTAATTTGCAATTAAATAAAAGAGAGAAAACCAGAAGGCACTGGCAACGTTCTCTTTTTTTCTCTTTCTCTACTCAACTCACTCACTCAAACTTGTTGATTGCCAATTAGCAATCAAAAAGAAAGAGAAACACACATTTACTCATTTATAACCGGTAGTGACTCTTGTTTGGCCTCATTTAAAAAAATGAGAGATTTTGCTCTGTTTTTGTTGTATTTTTGGCAGATCAAAAGTGTTTGATACATTTTAATGATTGAGTGATCGTACACTACTAAAAGCCGGTAATGTCCATTGCTAAAATTAGAGTCAACAAATGTGGCTGCCCAATGTGCTGACACAAATGCAAATAATGATGAGATTTTTGGTTAATTTTTAATAATAAAAACAAATATTTATTTTACAATCATATAACAAAAAAATGTACAAAAATAAATGAATCAAAGGAGAAAAACAAGTGTGCCGCTAAATGTTAGTCACAACGCATTTTTACAACACTGAAAAAACTGGCAACAAAAAAGTACGTAATATTACAGGTAATCACAGGACATTTTTAGCTACAAATGAGCAACAATAAGTTTTGAGCTGATAAAATGATGATGATACTGATGAGAAGAGAAATCATGAAAATGAAAATATGAACAAGTAGATGATGAAAGTGATGAAAATTGGCACTGTAAAGATGATTTTAGAAAGCCACTGCTCCACCGCCGCCTGCTGCAAATCCTCCACCACCTCCTGCTCCTCCTCCTCCTCCACCGCCGAATCCTCCGTCACCATCACCATCACCACCTCCTCCTCCTCCGCCAGCCCCAAATCCTCCTCCTTCCCGCCACCTCCTCCTCCTCCGCCAGCCCCAAATCCTCCTCCTCCACCTGCTCCAAATCCTGCACCAGCGCCCAATCCAAGTCCTCCCCCAACACCAGCGCCAAATCCTCCACCAGCACCAGCGCCAAAACCAGCAGCAGCAGGCAATCCTAATAATAGATAAACAAGAAAAAAGTCAATAATTAAAACCATCTTTCTCAATAAATAAAAACCCTAAATCAGTTATTTACCAAAAGCAGCCGCTGGAAAACCGCCAAACCCTTAAGAATATAAAAAATAAATGTAATTAAATTTCAATCGTTACATTTTTTTTCTAAGATTGTTACCTCCATCAGGCGGCAGTCCGGCTGCAGTGGCAAAGCCAACCGCCAGTCCACCAAGTCCCGGCGGTCCACCCAATCCTCCAAGTCCTCCAAGACCTACAGCAGGATTTCCGCCAGCGGCGACCACCGCTGCACCGCCAAGACCGCCCAGCTTCAACTCCCAGGCCACTAGGAAAAAAAGGTTTTAAAATAAACAAAAACTTATTTTTTCAATATCAAAAATAACACTTACGCTCCGGCCATTCCTCCGCCAAGTCCGCCAAAGCTGGCGCCTGCTCCGGCGGCAGCACCAGATCCGGCCGCCGCAAAGACATCACCGCCACCGGACAGCGTTCCCGAGGCGGCGCCGGCCGCCGCCCCGGCTATCGCTCCGGGAGTGCCGCCCAGAATGGCGCCCACGCCTGCGCCTGCCCCAGAACCGGCCAGTGAACCGGCCAGGGCGGCCGAGGGGGCAAAACCGACGCAGGACCACCGGCTCCTAGGCCGACGGCCGAACCGGCGCCCCCGACGGCGCCACCAACGGCGGCGCCCGCCGCCGCCCCGCCTCCTGCCGTTCCAACGCCCAGCGAGAAGCGACCGTCGGCCAGTGAGCCTAGCCCCAGGCCGGCGCCACTAATTAAGGATGAAAAAAAGTAAAGATATTAAGAATTGACTAAAATAATACCAAAAACTCATCAAAGGCTACTTGGTACTTACGCTCCGGCCACCGCCCCGCCATTCCTCCCACTCCTGCGCCGACGCCCGCCCCTACGCCGGCGCCCACCGACCCGCCAGCTCCAGCGCCACCGAGGCCTGCTCCAAGACCAGCTCCCAGACCAGCTCCTGAAAGTTAATTAGTTAATTAGTTAATTAGTAAGAGAGTTTCAAGAAGGACAGTTTTTAAGTGTATGATTCTTACCTCCTGCACCGCCGACCGCGGCACCGACAGCAGCGCCCCCAGTGGCGCCCGCGGCCTGCGCCGCACTTCCTGATCCTGCAAGTCCTGCTCCTAGGGCCGCCCCTAAACCGGCACCCAGACCTCCCTCGAGGCCATCACCGCCTCCTCCAAGACCCAGAACTCGACTGAAGTCCAGATTGCCGGCACCACCGGAAAGTCCTGTAATTGAATGGAGGATGAATTATTAGTAAGAGTTTCGGTAGATAGGAAAGCTCTCAAATGTGTGATTTTTACCTCCAAGCAGAGCGCCCAGGCCGACGCCGCCGGGGCCTAAGGCGCCCAGGGCTCCTAGTGAGGCTGCAGTCGATAGGGCGGTCGTCTCAGCGCCAGACAGGCCAAGAAGGCCACCCAGCGTTCCACCGGCAATAGCAGGGCCTAAAAATAAATGAGATAAATATTTTTAAAATAAAGACTTGAAAACGATTTTTTCATTCATCTACTTACCAACCAACGCCCCCAACGGACTGACCGCCGCCTGGCCAATGCCTCCCAGGCCCAGAAACTGCCCTGGACCGAGGAGCAGGGCGCCCGGCAGGCCGAAGAGCGTGTCATCAATGCCGGCCAGACTCAGAAGTCCATACCGACCGAGGAGGTCGTTTCCAAAGGCGTCAGAGGCGCCACCAGCCCGTCCGGCGCCGTTGAGAAAGACGCGAACTCCGCCCAGTCCTCCCAAACCTCCCAGTCCGCCCAGGCCCCGCCTCCCACGCCCCTCAGCCCCAGCGTCCCCTTGCCTGACTTGAGCAGGCCAAAGCCGCCGGGAAAGACGCCTCGCCGGAGGTGGAACATCCGCCGGTAGCCTCGTTTTCCTGGTGGTAAAGTAGTTGAATTGGGTTAGTAGTTTAAAACACATTTTGATAACAGAGAATTTCCTCTTATCAACAGCAAACTCAATTCAACTACTTACGCATGCTTCTTCGCAGAGCCTTTCCTTCGCTGTTTCTGCCGCCGCTTGATACGTTTCTTCCTCCTCTTCCTCGCCCGTCGGCCAAAGTAGTAGCCGTACTCGAATTGCGCCTCCACGATGGGAATCGCTATCAGCTCAAAGAGGATGATGGTGATCATGATGACGGCGAAGGCCTTCATGCTGGATGGTAGCGGAAGATCGGTCGGTAGAAGACCGAGCTCATCGAGCACTGGTGGTGATGGTGGTGAGAGTAGCAACAGGTGGTGGTCGCCATGATGTGATGATGATGATGAGGGTGAAATGAGGGTGATGAGGTGATAAGGGTGATCAACAGAAATGAGTTGTTGTTGTTGAACCTCAAAAGTGAGGTGCAAAAATGAATGTGTGATTCTCTAGCTTTGGGAAGTTAACTTTCAGGAAACATTCAAAGTGCAACGCCTGGTAAAGTGGTGTCTGTTGCTGAAATTTGTCATGGTTGATAACTGTGAGGTGGCAAACACTTGGTGATCATGTTTGCCGTCAATGATGATGAAGAAATGCTGAAAAAGTCGACCGACTGCGACCGACCGACTAAACGTCATCTTCGCACTACAGTTGGCCCTTTTTATCACCTTTCCCTTTTACTGTAGATGTGTTTAGAAATGTGCTGTGGTGTGCAACACACACACACACTTACAAAAGTATAAAATACCCGTGCTCTTATTCACCCTATCAGGTTAAAAGAAATGAGAGCTAGCCTTTTCAGTTTTTTTCATATGTAAAAATAGGAAGCTAGAAAAGTTGCTGAAGAAGAAGGGGAAAAAAGGAAGGGAAATTCACTTATACCGTATCAGCAGCAGCTCAGATGAAGCATTAGAGCTGAGCTTCCACCAAATCGCCTGATTTAGCATCACTTTCTACTCTACTTTTTTTCTTTTTTTTCTTTTTTCTACCTTTTGATGCTGATGATTTCACTTTCACTCTTGTCTAGTCGTTTTCTTTTACCGATTTCTTTATCCTGATCACTGACGGATAACTGTCTCTCAGTGTCTGTCTGTTTGCCGATGACATCTGAACAAACATCTTTTCACCGTCACATCAGAGAGAAAAAAAGAAAAAAATAGTTGTTGCCATTACCGCGCGAGGAAAAGGGCAAAATTAGTATCTGCTGCCCACGAAAAGTAGTTGGTCTTTTTTCATGCCGGACAGTGTGTCAAATCAGTTGCCTTCAATCTCTCTTTTCCCGATTACCGCCGCCACTAAACGGCAAAAAAGTCGATATATCTTGTTTACCAAATCAACGGCACCTTTTTTTGCTGCCTCAGAGTTGCTTTTTTGACAGCTCGTGGTCAGCTGATGAGCATTTTTTTATTTCAGCAGTTTTTTTCTATTTCTCTGTCTGTCGGAACTAAAACTGCCCTTTTGCCGTCTGGAGGTCTTGGTTGGGCTGGGCTGCCACTCTTGCCACTGGCTAATTTTTTCACTACTTGTCTAGAGCAAAAAAATAATGTTAAAATGAAGGAAATGGAAAGTGGAAAGGTAAAGTTGTTTGCTCAAAATTATTTTATGCTTCTTTGATGCTTTTTAATATCAAAATAAGTGAGTGTGTTATTTTAAGATTGCTTTTGAAAAAAACATTAGAGGCAAAAAATGAAAAAGTGTTTTGGAGCAAAGTGTGCGCCGCAATTTTTTTACAACTATCTTTTTACTAATTAAGTAATCATTAGTATGATGCTTGTTTGTCTGTTTGTTGCTGTTGTATAATTTTGCAATGTAGATCAATTTGATTTTAGATGCATTTTGTTGTTTTTTATTAATGATAAAAGAATGCAGCAGTTTTGTTATAATTGTTTGTTTGAAAAAACAATTAAAAATTTAAATAAAAATATGTGATTAATTAAAAATTTAAAAATAAAAAATTTAAATAAAAATATGTAATTAACTAAAAATCTAAAGATAAAAAATTTAAACAGTTAGTTTTTGTAGTCAGTAATTAATTTTACTTACTTTGACTTTAATTTCAGCAGTCTAATTTGTTAAAAGTTTAAACTTTTTACCGGTGATTTGCTGCCACTGCCACTGCTGCTGCTGTTGCTGCTGTTGATGTCAACTAATTTCAATTGACACTTTACCTTAAGGCGTTTTATTTTCCGTTTGAAAGAAGACTGCTGATAAGAAATGTAGCAGCAGACATTAGCCGAAATAAACCTACTTGCTAATGCAACACAACTGCTAAAAACACAAAAATAAAATAACTGTTTTAGAGTGTTGTTTTAGTATGAAGACATCTGAAACATCAAAAGAAAAAAACTTAAACAACGTCTTTATTTAGCAAATAAGCATTTTTTTGTTCATTTTGCACATTTGTTTTCCGGTACACGTGTAACTCATAACTTCATTCATCAAAACATCTAAAAATGGCCTTAATGACTCAAAATACTTATTATACTTACTAGTTTTACTTACTGTCACCTGTTAGAATGTCGTGCAAACTGGAAATCTATTACCAAAGCAAATTAGTCAAACCAAACACTATTAAATCAAGTTTTATTGCCTGCCAACACAATCACAATCAAAGTACGAGAAATGTCCTTGACTTAATATTTGCTAATTTTTTTTCTCTATCATTACCTCTTGCCTCAATCAACTAAATGGCGGTGATTAGAACGGATGCACCCTCACTGCAGGCATTTTCAATACACACTTCTTTGCTGGCATTTGCTGGCAAAGTACAAAATCAGTTCTGTGGGCGAGGACGACGACTAAAAGAAGATATAGTATAATAATGCTGCCAAATAATAAAAAATAGCCAGCGATAAAGCCCTCATGTGAGGAATGATGATCAAAGTTTTTTTTTGTTTCTCTCTCCCAAACAGGTTTCCCCTGTTGTCGTTCTGTTGGCTGGTGGCTGCTGGTGGTGATAAGCGCACACGAGCACAGTGAAAAAAGTAAAAGTGAGTGTTTTGGTGTTGTGGCTTTGTGGCTGCACTGCTGTTCACTTTTTGTACTTTTTTGCATTTTCTGCATTTAGTTGTGATGATGATGATGCAGCAACAGCAGCAACAGCAGCAGAAGCAGCTGGTGAAAATTTGCCGCGTCTGCGGTGACAAAGCTCACGGTGAGTAGTTGTTCAACAAAGTTTTTTTTGCAAAAAAAATGTGTAGTTTCAACTGTGAAACACTTGAACTGTTTCAGTGTACACTTTGGAGTGTGTGTGAGTGAGTGTTTGTGTTGCGTCATGTTTTTTTATTTTATTTTAATGTTTTGTTTGCTTTCTTTTCTGATTTGTTTCAGCCTTCAACTTCAGCGGCCTGCCTTCTTGTCACTCCTGTCGGGTCTTCTTCTATCGGAATGCTCCAAAAAAAGAAGTAAAAAAATTTTATTTATAAACTCATTTCAATTAATTTTGTAACAACTGTTCATCAATTCTTTAGAAGCTAAAATGCCTGAAAGAAGGCGCCTGCTTGCTGGACTTTGTGACGCGCAAGTGCTGCAGCTTTTGCCGCCTCTCTCGGTGCTTCGAAATCGGCATGAAGGTGAAGAGGAAAAGGATGCCAAAAACGGAGGAAGAGGAAGAGGAAGAGCAGGGGGAGGAGGAGGTAAAAGAAGGTCAGGCGGAAAATCAACAGAGATCGAAAGGGAAGTTGAAAAAGAAACGGCATTTCTGGAAACCTCCTCCTCTTCTTTTTCTTCTCCTCTTTCCTCTTCAGAAGGCTCTTCAAGTCATGACAAAAGTCCAGTGTCTTCTAGTCCTCAAGAAGGAGTTTTATCTACACCGTTATTAGATAAAACCTCTTCCTCGTCGACTTCCACCTCCCTCGACAGCACCCTCCGGGAAATACTGATCAACCTCAACAAGATGCCCCTCATCTCCGTGGACGTCAATCCGAAGATGTCCACCCTGACGAGAGCTCCATCTTTGATGCCACCACCTCCTCCTCCTCCTCCTCCTCTACCCCAAACCCTGGAGCTCAATCCCTTTGAGCGTGCGCAGTTGGCGGAGCTGCGCTCCTACTCAAGTCACTTTCCCGAGGAGACCGACCTGGAAGTGGTGCCCATGACGATGACCTGCGCCGAGGGCTTCAACCTCAGCTCCAACTACGCCCGTCGGGGCGTCAAGTACTGCAAGCAGATTCCCTTCTTTCGGACTCTGAGTCGCGAGGACCAACTTCGCCTGCTGAAGCCGACCATGTTCGAGTCGATGACCATTCGGGCGGCCTTCTTCTACAACAAAGACCGGGACACCTACATGATGCTTGAGGTAGTAATGATTTTAAAAAATAGTTTTTTTAAAAAACAAAATAATAATAAAATTTGTTCACTACTTTAGAATGAAGAGGGAACACGCGTGGTGGAGGTGAAGTGCTGGTGCACTGAACTGGCGGAGAACTTTCAGCTCGCCGAGGAGAACAAGCGACTGACCGCGCTGCTCAGTGAGCAGATGGAAAAGGACACCACCATTCGGTGTCTGCTGACGATGATCAGCCTGGTGAAGCCTGCCGCCTGCCTGAAGAATGGAAAAGCCAGTGATAAAAGTAGTAATAATGGAAGTGATGAAGAGCCAAAGGCGTCAGTGTCTTCGCTGGAGACGATTCGCTACCACTACCACTTCTACTGTCACCTTTTGAGGCGGTACCTGCAGTCAAAGTACGGCTGCCGCCTCCAGGCGGAGCAGAAGTACGCCGCGCTGATGTCCACCCTTCTCACTGATCTGGTGGTGATGAGGGAGAACTGAAGCGGATTCTCTGGAGATTGGCGTGGACAATCTGGCGGAGATCATCGTCGAGACGATGAATCTGAAGAATCTTCTCTCGGAGAGTTGATGAAAAAATCACTTTGTTGTTGTTGTTGTTGCTGCTGCTTTTTTCTGAACAGTAAATCAATATTTATTGCCTCATTTTGCTTACTTTGCTTGTTCAACAATTTTTGTTTTAACTTTCTAATGGTAAATTGCTTTTTCTCCTCTTAAGTCAATAATTGCAATAAATAATTGCAAGTAAATGAACGTTGTACTTAATTGGCAGCCAAAGTATTGTTGAGCCATTAAATTTTAATTTTATCAACGTCATTATCATCACTGCCGTCACTATCATCATTAACCTTTTGTTGACGATTCATAAAATTGTAGATTGCTGTTTTTTTCTTAATTTAACACATGTTCAATTTTTATGAATAATTTAGTTTTGAAGTGACGTTGTTTCTGGTTAAATTTTTTGGTAAATTGTTATAAACTAATGAAAAAAAATGTAAAAATCGGTTAAAAATTTTTTAGTTTATCAATAGTTGTAAAGTTGTATAATTTTAAAGTTTTTAAAAGTAGAGCAATGTATTATTTTTATTGAATTCTCGTGTAAAATATTTTTTAAATTTTAAAAAACCCATTTATCATTTGTTCAGTGGGCAAAACAAGTTCTTGACAGTGTACTTACAAGTAAAACTATTTTTCCAACTGTAAATGCTTAAGTATTTTTACTTGTAATAAATTATTTATAACCAAAAAAGCAAAAAAGAAAAAATCTAGTTCCTGCTGCACGGTGCGTGTACAGTTGTGCTATACAATTTTTAAACTTTAAAAATAAACAACAAATAAATAAATAAAAAACCAGCAAATATGAAACAGCAGCAATCACCCACATTTAAAACTTCACTTGCCGTTAATTACCCAAAAAGTAAAGGTATGTCTCCGAGTATAACTTATTAAAAATTACTCAGAATTTTAAAACTATAAAAATTCACAATTAAACTTGACAACGTAAACTTTAATTAGAAAACCCACATACACAAACTACCTTTTTTATTTTAGTTTCTCGTTTAGCAAAAAATTATGGCAAAAAAGACTGAAACAACTTTGGATCACTAAAAGCCAAACTCTCCAAAGTGTCCTGATGACCACCACCACAAACTCAAAGGACATTGCGCAGAAGACGTTGGAAAATCTTTTCACTGCAATCACACCGCTCAAAAGCCTGCACTACTACCGTCGGTACATTTACCTTTTAGAGCAGATAACCGTACACCGGAACGTCCGCCTGAAATGGACTGTCTACTTAAACTTGGGCATCATCTTTTACCTCGCCGGCCACTTTCTCTACCTTTATCTGATCAACTTGACCGAAATGGAACACATCGTCCACTACGACGTCTTCTACCATCTCAGCTCAGGAAAGACCAGCGTCCAGTTGATGGCCTTCAGTGTGACGGTGAATCTCGCCTACTCGGTGTACCTGCTTCACTTCAAGACAAACCTGAAGATAAACCGAATTCTCTACGACATTATGATCCACAATGACCTGTCGTTGTACACGCACTCAAGCTGGAAGGGGGTGAACATTGCCAGGCGGATTCGAGTTCTCTTTCTCTTTACACTCAACTTTTTTCAGCTCTTCATTGTCAATGCTAGTAAGTAGTAGCAGTGTTTAGTCTCTTGGGAAAATATTTTTAGTAAACAAATCTTTTCTTTTTTCTTCCATTCTCCACAGTTCTGGTCAACAGCTACGCTCACCTCCAACTTTCAGTTGAACTGTACGGCGACATTTTCATCAGCAGCTAACCTTCTTCCATCTGGCCACCTTCTAC
This sequence comes from Tyrophagus putrescentiae, assembly GCA_024499935.1. Classification (NCBI taxonomy): domain Eukaryota; kingdom Metazoa; phylum Arthropoda; class Arachnida; order Sarcoptiformes; family Acaridae; genus Tyrophagus; species Tyrophagus putrescentiae. Next base: position 2,601,479 of record JAMZRA010000006.1, on the reverse strand, counting down.
CTGAACGCCTTCGCCTTCACCTTCTTCTTCTTCTACTGTGCAAACGCCTACATCCTCATCATCACCACGGGCATCACCTTCCTCTACATCTTCTACCTCAAGGTGGAGCAGACCTTCCGCTACCTGCGCCTGCACCTGAAGTGGCACTGGAGCCACGCCCACTTTGAACACTTTCGCCGCCACCACCTGACCATTCTGAGGCTGCTCTGCCAGGGAAACGCCTGCTTCAATGGCCACTTTGTGGTGTTTTTAGCCGCCAATCTGCCCATCAACGCCGCCATCTGCATGTGGATCGCCCTGGGTCAGATGAGGGCGGAGAGGGCTCTCTTTGCCGGCGCCATCTCCGCCTACCAGGTGGTGGCCATCTTTGGGCTGCACTTTGCCTGACGCTGCCCTGGAAAGCTCCTTCATCGACCGACAAAGTTTCTCTTCTACCTGATGGCTCAGTCGACGAGGAGGAGAAGAAGAAGAAGCCATCAAAATTTCTGTTCCAATGAACAACTTGGCTGATCTTAGCTTCGGTGATCTTCGCTCGCTCTTTCGGCTTAATCTGCTGATTGGGGCGTTGCATGTGCCGGCAAAGAGGCGCTACGGCATGACCTACATGGCGCTGGGGCTGATTACGCTGACCAGCTTTGTCAAGGTAAGTGAAACAAACTTTTTTTTAAATGTTTAATTTGATGTTTTAAAACCCCTTATCATTAAAGTCGCTGATGATCTACGGCAAGTTTCTCATCTTCTCCTACAAGATTTACGTTTACGATAAATGAATTTTCAGTCTCAAGGTTTGCCCGTTTGAGAGCGACTATTGAGCAGCAGGTGAACGGTGTGACCTCGTTTTGAAAGGGACTGGGCCAAGCCGACGCACGGGTAAATGTGTCCATGGCAAAAACGGCGATTTTCATCTTTTTTTATACACTGCAAATTTTGTGTTTTTTCCCGTACAAAATTAAATCAATCAAAAAGTTGTTTAGCAAGTTTGTTTTTATACCAGCCTCAACACATCAATTGCACGTCAATTGCACGCGCTAAATGCCGCTTTTGTACATTTTATTTGTTTTTTTTGAACACGCTTTCTATCAGCTCATCACAGATTTCGTTACTGTTGGACGAGAGATTCCTTAACCAAGAGTCAGCCAGCGGAAGAGTCTCGCGCCAGACCTTGAGCGGACATTGCTGACATGCCGAAGAGTACCGACGAACTGAAGTGATGAGTATGCCAGCAAGAGAACAGTATAAAGGGAGCCGCCACCGCTAGTGGCTGGCTAGTTGGAGATGAGCTACCGAGAGTACCACCGAGAAATGATGAAGATGCCTCCAACTCCACTCTACGAGGTAGAGTGCTCCGTGACCTGTTCCTTCATCATATGATATGCGACTAAGACCTTATTTACCTGTAATAACGAGATTCTGTACCAACTGTGAATCGCCCAACAATAAACTGCGTAAGATCAGCCGCTTGTGTTTGCTTGACTTTGGCAAAATGCCTCCAGTCACCGATTTGTTCAGACAGTTACCATTAGCGACTGTGAGTGTGACTAAAATAGTGAACAAAATGATGATTAGGTTATCCTGCAGTGACAAAAAACAAAGCAGTTCAAAGCAATTGAAGAAAACTGTTTTTGACTTTTTCTCTTTGAGTGTTTTTATTATTACATTTATAATAAGAATGCTGTTGCATCAGGGTCACCCAAAGTGCAAATAAAAGTGTTTTTGTAAAAGTGCATTTTTAAAAGGGAATTTAATGTTAACTTTGGCATTAATTATTTGCATTTTTATAATCATACGAGTGTAAAACTCTAATGAGCAGTAGAAAAAAATGGCAAAACATAATTAAAATTGGAATAACTAAGTTTTCATATTTGCCAATGTTTTGAGAAATTGTTGCTTAATTTTTTTCATTTTAATCTCTACTTTAAGCAAAAACATCTTCACCTTAGCAACAAAACCTGTGTTTGCCAACCAGTCATTTTTTAACAAAAAAAACTTGAAACACCTAGTTTAAAGTAAAAAATAAAAACAAAAAATACGGGCTCGGTATGCTGGCTAAATTCAAATTGAATTCATGTACGAAAATTGTCACAAATTTTTTTATCAATAAATTAAGTTTTTTGCCTGCATCAAAAACTTTTTTTGCAAAAACCCTCATTTAATTTAATTTATTTATATTTTATGAAATACCAGCCAGTCAGTCAGTCAGTCTGATTTTCCGTTGTATAAAGCTCGACTTTTTTGTAAGTTTTTAGCTTTGCTAAACTAAAAAATGTCCACCACCACGTCAACCACTTCTCCCGCGGCCGTCTCCCTGACGACGCAGCTGCTGACGGTGGCCGTGCTGACCCTTCAACGGCAACTGCAGCACAACCGAGCACTGCAGCGGACCACCGTCGACCCTGAGTACGACTTCATCGTGGTGGGCGGTGGCACCGCCGGCTGCCTGGTCGCCGGACGACTGTCCGCCTCCGCCGGTGTACAGCAGGGGCAAACTCCGCCCACTGTGCTTCTCCTCGAGGCCGGCGGACCGATGGACGTCGTCCACGAGATCGTCGCCAATACGATCTACCAGGCGCAGATGGGCGGCGCCTGGCTCTACCAGTCCGTCCCCCAGGCGCACTCCTGTATGTTTTTTTATTTTTAGCTAAAGTTTTTAGAAATCTATTTCAACCTCTTTTTTTCCAATTGAACTAGCTTTTGGCCTGCTCAATCGGCAGATTCCGTTGCAACATGGAAAAATTCTTGGTGGTTCAATGACCGACACCATCAACGTCTACTCGCGGGGCAACGCCCACGACTATGACGCCTGGGCCAACGCTCTTGGCGCTGGAACCGGCTGGTCTGCCCAATCGGTGCTCCCCTACTTTCGGCGAACGGAAAACAACACCGATCCAGCGGTGGTCGCCGCCGCCCCCGCCTACGTTCACTCCACTTCCGGTCCGGTGAAGGTGTCCACCGTGCCCAATCCTGACCCGATCACCACCAAGTGGCTGAATGCCGTCGTGGGCATGGGCTGGCCCAAGGCCGACTTTGCCGACCTCTACCACCAGTACGGCATTAGTCTGCCGCAAACGACCCAATCCCCGAACAATTGGACCCGCGAGACGACCGCAACCGTCTTCATTGAACCGGTTCTAGGAACGCGAACCAACCTGCACCTCCTCCTCAACGCCCACGTCACCCGAATCCTCTTCAACAACAACAATGCCAATCAGAATCCTGGTTTCCCAATGATGACCAACCTGAGGGCCACTGGCGTGGAGTTCAGCCGACCTGATGGCACTCTGACCACCGTCCGCGCCCGCCGGGAGGTGATCCTCAGCGCCGGCTCCCTGAACAGCCCTCAGATTCTGATGCTCTCCGGGGTCGGTCCCAGGGACCACCTGAACTCGCTTGGAATTCCCGTTCTAGCCGACCTGCCCGTGGGGAGCACCCTCTACGACCACCCCAAGGTGCCGCTGGACTTCACGGTGAACAACGCCTCTGACATCACGCTCACAAATGACGTCTTTGGGGCGTTGAACGTCCAAAATCTCTATCAGTTCTACCTCTATGCCGCTGGGCCCCTTGCGAGGAAGGCCTACACCTATACGTACTTTGCGACGGGCATCAACGGGGACCAGCAATGGCCCGATGCCATCAGCTACCAGCTAATTAGTCAGGTGAACCCGGATATGAACTTGCAGATAGCCGGATATGATCAGTCTCGGGCTGACCAGTGGAGGGAGTACTTTGGTCAATGGGCTGACGCCAGCAATCACATTTGGCTATCATGCTACTCTTTCGAACGCTTTCAAGCGGAAGTGTACGGCTGGCTTCCCGGAACCCCTACGATGCCCCGCTAATTGATCCCGCCGTCTTTAGCGTCCGCCAGGACCTGGATGCCACCGTCCGGGCGATGTCCATCCTCTTCCAGCAGACGGAGACGCCAATTGGGCGGCAGCTGTACAGCTACTCACGACTTCCGGTTCCGGGATGCACCTTTTGCACCGATGGTCGCCCCATCAGCGCCTGCTTGTCCTACCTGACCTGTGTGGCCCAACAGGTGACCCTAGTGGACTACCACGAGGTGGGCAGCAATCGAATGGGCAATGCCAGCTCGCCGGATGCGGTCGTTGATGAGCGGCTAAGAGTGAGGGGGATCGGTAATTGCGCATCATCGACGCCTCGGTCATGCCCGCCGTGCCCAACTGTAATACGAACACGCCGACGATGATGGTCGCCGAGAAGGGCGTCCACAT
>JAMZRA010000006.1:2514283-2596744 GCA_024499935.1 Tyrophagus putrescentiae | reverse complement strand
AAGACCGCCTCATCTCGGTGGATGTTGTAGAGGAAGAGAAGGACCGAGGAGCCGGCGGGAATCACCTGCTGGCTGTCGGGCACTTTCAGTCGACCAAAGGAAAAAAGATAGTTCGAAATGTTTAGCAAAAGTTCCAACTTTAGCAGCAGCAAAACGCGGGAAAAAACTTTGAATTCAATTCAAATCAAGCCCGCCAAATGTTTTCCTTTCCTCCTCTCTTGACTGAAACGAATGGCCACCGGCCCCTCCGGTCGCAGCGTAATCTCCGGAATGACGCCCACCTCCTCGAACCTCTTCTCCGCCGTCACGGTGAAACTCCGCATCAACAGCGCCAACATCATCGCCACCTCGGTCATCGCCAGCTTCGCCCCTATGCAACTTCGAGGTCCGGCGGAGAAGGGGACAAAGGCAAAGGGGTGGCCTAGGAAGGAGGTGGACTTCTCGATGAACCGCTCCGGCTTGAAGCGTTCCGCCTGCTCAAGACCGCCTCATCTCGGTGGATGTTGTAGAGGAAGAGAAGGACCGAGGAGCCGGCGGGAATGATTTGCTGGCTGTCGGGCACTTTGATGTCCGTCTTCGCCGTCCGGCCGATGATGGGCGCCGGCGGAAAGAGGCGCAGCGACTCCTTGATGACCGCATTCAGGTACTCCAGGCCCTTGACCGCCTTGCCGAGGTAGTGGGCTATGGATTCAACATCTTCATCCTCTGAAAGGTTGTCCGACTCAAAGAGCTGGTCCACCTCCTCCTGAACGGTTCGTTGCACCTGAGGATGATTTCCCAGCAGGAGCAGTGTCCAGGTGAGGGTCATCGCCGTCGACTCGTGGCCGGCCACCATCAGCGTCTCCACCTCCTCCTGAAGTGCCTCGTCTGACCAGCCAGCCGTTCTGACCGGAAGTAGTGTCCTCCTTCAGGTGAAGAAGAAGGTCGAGGAAGGCGTAGCGCTTTTTGGCGCCCGCTTTTGTTTGCAGCTCAACTTCCTCCTTTTTTTCCTCATTAGCTGCTGCCATTTCCGCCCTCTTCCTCGAGATGACCTCCTTGGTGAAGGAATGGACCGTCTGCAGGTCTCGCCGATTCTGGCGGCCGCTGACGCTGAAGTGTTCGTAGATGAGGCGGTTCCAGTGGTGCGGCCGTACCATCCGCTTCACCACATTCCGACTGACACGCCTCACCGCACAGGCGTACTCCAGCGCCGGATTCCGCTGGACGTTCAGCCTGACGCCCATAGAGGTCTCTGTACAAGTAGTGGTGATGCAAACTATGAGTGAGTGTTTTGCTTTTAAAAAATTCTGATGATAATTACCGCAGACAATGTCCAGGGCGACGTTGATCATCAGCGGGAGGACGTCCACGAAGGTACCCTCATGATCTCGCCTGATGATGTCCACCAGCTGAGCCGTCTGCTCGACGATGACCGGGTGAAAGCTCTCGAGGATGTTCACGTGAAAAGCAGACTGAAGCGTCTTTCGGCGGTGAGCCCACTTCAGACCGTTGCTAATTACAAATAATTAATAAAGTTTTTAATAAATTGATAACTTTCAACTCTAAACAGTTTCCTACCTCACAATCAGGCCGTCCCCGAGCCAGGGGCGGAGGAAGTAGTACTGCAGCGATTTGGTGGTGTTCGCCGCGCTGGTCAGAACCGCCTCCGCTGCGTCGGCCTTGAAGATGACCACAATGGGCACATTGAAGGCCCAGTAGCGGAACAGTGAGCTAGAGGGGGCGTAGAACTTGGTGAAGGCGGTGATGGACTGCAGGAATTCTGGTAGGTAAGTAAACAAAAGCGTATTGAAATTTTTACAACAGAAACCAACATTACTGATAAGCTAATTACCCGTCAGCACATTAGCCCCCTTCCGACCGCTGATCAGCATCATTAGGTGGCTGAAGGGATTCAGCCAGCTGTTCCGAGGGCCGGGCAAACGATTGACCAGGACGGAAAAGCGGTAAAAGTGCAGCAGCTTTTGGGTCAACTTGAACAGCAGAACCAGCCCTACAAAGGCGATGGCAAAGTTGCGCAGTTGAGTGAAAATAGCTACAAAGTTGTTGAGTGCCATTTTTTAAGTACTTTTAAGTAAATGAAAAACGACCACTTGTGATCTAGGGTTTAAATATAAATGCAAAAATTGGTGTTCAAAAATCAAATCGCTGATTTTCTGGTGTGACAGTGAACTTGTTGTAGAAAAAAAACAAAAAATTTTGCTATTCAAATGATAGTAATTTTTTTGTTAAGCAATTTTAGAGTAGCAGTTAGTTCATTTGCATTCACATGATTTGCAAATTAATCGCTTTAATAGTTTTGATATTGACATAAACTTGTTACTTTGTGTGATTGATTAAAAAGTTGTCGTCACAGTTTTTTTATTCACGCATTTATTTTTGTACTGAAAGTCAAAATTAGCACAGTACAAATGTACTCCTAACTCTGTTTGTCCTTTTTGGTAGATCACAAAAGTGCGTCAAAGAGAAAAATGGTTTAGCAGTAAAAAATTATTATTTTTTATCAGGTTTTTATCATGCACTTGCACGTCAACTATTGACGACAAAACTTTAAACATTGTATCAAAATGTATTCAAATTAAATTAACGCATTAATTAAAATTTTTATGTTCAATATAAAATGTAAATAATTTTTGCTAATGAAGCTGTGAGTGACGCAAGTGTTTAAACAACAAAAATTTAAAAAAAGTAACATTTTAAGATTTAAAAATGTTTGACAATAAAAAGCTTAGCTATCTTTGATTTTAAATATTTTTTCCAAACTTCAAAACATTTTTTAAAATAACTAAAAATGTTTGTTGAACATACTCAAACAGCTGAAAATAATCCAAACCGCTGGGAACTTTGGGTGGCAAGGTAAGTAATCAATTTGGTCTTTATTTTATATAAAAACTCAATTTTATTTTTTATCAGTTTCATTTTAGCCGTTTCAACACTGCCAGTCGTCATTGGCACAACTTTAGATATTTGCCAAAGTTACTATAGTTTTCGATCACCACAGCAAATCGCTTTCAAGTCAGCTAAAGCTGGTTCACCACAAAAAGAGCGTTTTCAATGGATCACAAAATTCCTAACCTCATGCTCACTACTGAACACCACAAGGCAGCTTTTCAAGCTTCATCCAAACACCATTTCCAACGATAACCACCATCACCATCACCATCACCACCATCAGTTTGCCTTCATCAACGGCGTTCGAGTGCTTGGATCGTTGATCGTCTTGGTCAGCCACATTGTCACCATCTTTCCGCTGTACGGCAGGGTCAAAGTGGGCGAATCACCCATTTTCGGCTATCCCGACGTCCTTCAGAACATCACCGGAAAGCAGCTAATAGGGCAGCCCTTCTTCAACGGCGGCCTCTTTGTACAGACCTTCTTCACAGTTAGCGGCATGCTGCTGTCGTACAGTGCACTTCTGCCCATGTCGTACAATCCCTTCTTTCCGTACATTTGGCTGCGGGCTGCTCGCTATCTGCCCCCCTTGATTGGAACAGTTTGCCTGACTTTGGCGGCTGAACTGTACTTCACTAGTGAAAGTAGTCGTGGATCTCGTTTTTTTCAAACGCAGCTACTAAGACCGTTTTCAGAAAAGTGCCTAGGCGGAGGATGGTGGCGTAATCTTCTCTTTATCAGCAATTTTTCTAATTTGAATGATCAGGTAAAAATCATATTTTTGTAGTTTTATCAAGCAGACACTTACAACAACAACCTTTTTTCCTCACAGTGCGCTCCTCACACCTGGTACCTTTCAGCGGAAATGCAGCTTCACATTTTCGCTTTCACTCTTCTGCTTGCCTACCGAAAATTTGGCTCTAAAATGACGTACTTAATTTCTGGTCTCTTTTGTACAGTAGGAACTGTGGTCATTTTCAGCATCATTGCTCTGGGGTTTAGCCCGGTTATTTTGCAGCAAATTCATCTTTACTCGCAGTACAAGTAAGTCAGGAATAGTTAATCACTGTAATATTAATTTAATTAACATTTAATTTACTTTTAGATTTCAAGACAGTTTTTTCAATCTTCTCTATCTTCCACCGTACAGCTACTTTGTTGCCTACTTTTCCGGCGCCATTTTGGGCCAACTTCTGCTGGAGGCAAGTGGACTAGCGTGGCAACAAAGTTCAACAATGAAAAACCTTTCAAAGTTCTTTCCCTCATTTCAACAGCTGTCGTCATCACTTGGCCCTTTCTCACGTATCCGCTAGCAACTGAAGACAGAGTTCTCTTCACTGAAAACTCACTATTTTTGGCCTCTGTTTACACTGCCTATCACCTTCTCTGGTCTCTGGGGACCTCTTTTCTCTTTTCCGCTGTGCAGCTCAGCCCAGCTGGGCCCTGGCCCGTTTTCTCTCTGCGCCCATCTTTCAGCCCCTTTCCAGGCTTTCCTTCAGCGTCTACCTAGTTCACTACGTGGTCATCCCCTACAGTGTTGTACGGTCGGAACGGTGCTGCACCTGGAACATGCGGGAGAATTCGTAAGTGCTTTGTACATTTTTTTTGTTTATTTTATAAGCTGTTATTTGTTTTGTTTTTATGAACTTTTTGTTGTTGATTTTTGATTGTACAGGAGAAACTGCTCTACCTGGTCATCGTTTACTCGCTTCTACTGGCTTACCTTTTTCACGCCGTTTTTGAGGTGCCATCAGCTAATTTGCTGAAATTGATCTTCAAAAGTAGCCAGACTGAAAAGCTGAAAACAAAAACAATGTTATGAAAAATGAATGATTTTATTCAATAAATTTTACCAGTACTTGTTTGAAATTTAAAATATAAAAATTATAAATTGTTGACAACTTTATTATTAATTGCCTGCTTACCAGTAAGCAGTCTGCCAGACTGTCAATCATTAATCAACTCCGTTTCTCCATTTTTACTTTCTTAATTACGGCACAATAACAGCAAAACAAAAACGTAGTTTCCTTTCTTTCAAATGCAAAAACAAAATAATTTAAAATGTTTTTACAGACTACAGTTATATGAAATCATTTTCCAAGCAAAACTTCTTCCTAACAACATCAACTAACCAACAACAAACTTTTAATTTTTATTCTACAGAAAAACTCAATTTTTGAGTTTGAAAAGCAATTTCCGATTTTTTTGCTTTTTTTGTAAACACAAACAAACTAAATAAAATAAATTTAAATTTAAATTATTGTCAGTTCAACTGCAATGGCCAGCATCATCGCCAATCAAATTCTGCCCTATCAGGAGATCGCCTTCTACAAGGATTACTTTCGAACTCTTTATCAGATCGTCTACGACAAAAGCAGCAAAGCAAAGCGCAGCATTTTCACGCTGTACACCATCCTCTTTGTCGAACTGCTTCACTTTATCTACTTTTACCTCTCCGACGCTGACCTTTCACTTCCGGTCCAATTTCTGCACTACGACATCTTTCACATTGTACAGCTGACTGAGACGCTCTACCTGCTGGTCGTGCCCGTCTTCCTGATGACCGCCTACTACCTGCACCTGCTCTACTTCAACTACAATGACGTCAACTTTCTCATATTTAAGGTTATAATCCTCCGCCAAGATGGCTGGTTCCTCGCTTCGAGGTACCAGGACCAACAGATTTGCCGGTACTTTATTCGCTTCACACTCAATCTGGTCAACGGTTTTCAGCTGTTCATTCTCTTTATTGGTAAGAGGAGGAGATAAGTTGTGGAATTCAACTCATTTTTTGTAATTTGTGAATTGTTGACCTTGCAGACATTTTCATCTTGGCCACCGAGGCGCACTCCATCCACTTCTGGGCGACCCACGAGCCCAAGTTCCTCTTCAACCTCTTTGCCTGGTACAAACTGCTCCTCAACGAGCTTTCCCTGCTCCTGCTCTACTGTACGGTGCTCATCTTCGCCCACACCTGTCTGCTGATGGCCACGCTGGGCATCATCTTCATTCGCCTCTTCTACGTCAAGTTGGAGCAAATTCACAAGATCATCTGCGTTCGACTAAAGCCTCAGCCTCCTCCTCCTTCACCGCCACCACCTCCTCCTCAATTTGTTGTCAAAAAACCCCTTCCAACTGTCCTCAGGAAGAAGTTACCGTCACCGAAGCCGTCTCTAACCGTACCGCTCATCAACTACGGCGCCTTCCTCCGAGAGAACGTCCACTGCCTGAGGACAATTGTCCAGGCAAATGAAATTTACGGGAAGGCACTCTTCGTCTTCCTCCTCATCAACTGTCCGCTGAACTGCGCTCTGGTGGCGCTCCTTCTCCTCGGCCAGCAGCAGCTCCTCGTACAGCTCTTTATACTCGTCTTTGTGACGCAGCAGTTCATCGCCATACTGCTCATTCACCTCCTGGTGGCTCGGTTGAATGGACGGATTCACCTTCCGGTAGTTAGGATGATGCACCTGGCGACCAATGATCCGAGAATGGCTTTGGATGCCTCCTATAAGAATGTTCACTTTCACTTTCACTTTCGTTGGAGGATTGCCGCGTACATTGAGGCCTTTCACGTGGAGTACTTTCGCCAGTACGGAATCAGGTACTGGCGCTTCAGCATCATCACCATTGTCACCTTTTGTAAAGTGAGTTTGTGCATGTTAAATGTTTTGTTTTGTTTTTAAAATAAGTTTAAAAAATGATAAACTTTGGCTTTCTTTCTTTCTTTTTGTAGTACCTTGGACTTTACTTTCAAGTCCTCCTCTACAGCTACAAAATGTTCACGCAGCGGAGTTTTGTTTGAGTGCGTTTGTATTGAGTTGTTTTTTATTTAGACGTTATCATACTCTGACAATTTATTTTTTATTTTGTTTAAATTAAAGTAAAAAGTCAATATTGACAATAAAAAAAGCATTACAATATTAAATCGATTACAAGGTTGCAAACTTATAAAATGACAAAAAATTTTGTAGTTTTTTAACAAAACTAGTGTAAACCAATTACCAAGCAATTGCTTTTTGTTTTATAAATGTTAATTGCTACATTTTAAAGTTTAAAATGTTGCCCTCATTAAAAAATAAATAAATAAACAGCAACTTTCTTCTTCTTCTTTATGTACACTTTTGTACATTTAACTTATTAAGTTAATTAGCAAAAAATGCTTTCTCCCTATTATTTTAATGCCATTTTTAAAGTTAGTTAACAAATAAAATTTTTAATGCAATAACAAAATTTATTTTTAAAAACACAATTTTTGTTAGTTAAAAAGTGCTCAAAATAAAACAATGGACATTTTACTGCGCCAAGCGTTGCCGTACAAAGATCTAAACTACTTTCGAGTATACTTTACCACAATGCAACGGATAACCAGCAAACGCAGCTTTGCCAGCATTAGGTGAAAGAAAAAAAATGACACAAGTTTTTGAATGTTTGCTTTTAGCTTTTTGTTTCGTTAACACCACTTGTGTTTTTTTGCAGAGCCATTTTGCCCCTTTTGGTTGCAGTCATCTACGAGCTGCTCCACTACGCCTACCTTGGTTTATTTAGTGAGAGCAGCAGTGTTGAGGCGCACTGGCGCCACTATGACACCTTTCGCCTCCTCGGCCTGACCAAAGACGCCCAGGGCCTCAACCTGGGCTTCTTTTGTCTGCTCCCGATGACCCTCTACTTCCTCTACCTGCTCTACCTTTCCCGTCACTCAAAGGCCACCTTTCTGCTGTATCATATTCTAGTTCTTGGGCAGTCCAATTGGTTCCTCGAGCCAACCACAACTACTACTTTTTTTGGTCAAAAGCTGCGCATTTCAATGGTCGACTACTCCCGAAGGCTTTTCCTGGGCGTCGTCAACGTGCTGCAGGTCTTTGCCGTAGTGATTGGTAAGAAAAGAGAAAAAATGTTTTTTTTATCATCATACAACTAAAAAAACATTTTTTTTGTTACTTTTTTTTCAGACCTCTTTATACTCGCCTCGCAGGCTCATGCCCTCCTTCATTACTTCGTTTATCAACAGCAAAGCAGCTTTCTGTTGTTGGTTGATTTTGTTGCTACTCAAGCTTCTCTGCTGTTGCGCTACGCCTTTCTGCACACCTACGCCCACGTCTGCATTCTGATGGCCACTCTGGGCATCGTCATTGGCCAGCTTTTCATTCTTAAACTGGGGCAGTTAAGGCGGATGCTTTTTCCACGTTCTACAAAACAAGCACTCTTTGGCCGATTCTCCCTCTACCGCTACTCCTCCTTTCTACGGGAAAACACCGCCTGCCTGACCTTCATTACCTCAGTTAATCGTCTCTTCAGCCGTGCCCTCACCGCCTACATCCTCGTCAACTGCCCGCTGAATGCAATGCTCATGACGGTGCTCCTCATGACGCCCACCACCAGGCACTCTCAGGCATCACTTTCAGTGGAGATTCAATTCTTCACCGTCGTTTCCATGCTGCAGCAGTGGCTGTGCACCTTTGCCGTCCACCTGCAGGAGGCGGCTTTAAATGAACGATTACATCGACCGAGCCGGCGGGCGCTGCATTTGGTGGCGACATTGGGCGGTGACCGGTGGGCGGAGAAGCACGGCAGACTGGCGGTGAAACTCAAGGTGGCGCAGTACATTGCCGCCTTTCACGTGCCCTCCACGGCCCGGTACGGCATCACCTACTGGAACGGGTCGCTCATCACCATGATGTCCTTTGCGGAGTTTGTCCTCCTGTACTCGCAGATCACTATGTACAGCTTCAAGTGGTTTCACGAGGATAGGCTATTGTAAGGTAAATGGATGATGATGATTGATTTTAATGTTTTTTCAAATGTTTGATGTTGAGCAACTTTTTGAACTGTTATGATCGTTTTTTTTGTTTCTGTTTTACTGTTAAACTGTTTAGTTGCCTGTTCAGCGTTGACTGAGCGCTGACTGTTGATACTGAGCTGGCGATAGCAGATGATGATAGCAGTTTTTTTGCCTGATAAGGAAAAGTAGTGTCTGCAAAGCTGGCAGAAAGCTGTTTGCCGTTTTTTCTCTCAAACAATTTTTTTTCACTTGCTCATTTTTAGTGCTGCTTAAAATTTTTTGTTTGCTTCATTTTGTTTTAAAAAATTCATTTAATTAAAAATGGCCAATCAAGAGAGCATCATCACCAAAGCTATCAGCCAGCTCAAAACTTCAGGTTACGCCCACATCTCCTCATTTTTAGACGCCGCCACAGTGGAAGTCCTGAAACGGGAGATGACCTCTCTCGTGGACGCCTTTGACCTTGAGGCTTTCAACCGAGAAAACAAGCAGCTGTCCGTTTTCGTCGCCGGCGCCAAGCAGAACTCCGACCGGTACTTTCTCGAGTCGGGCGACAAGGTACGGTACTTTCTGGAGAAGGACGTCCTAGACCCGGGCACCAACCATCACCAGCAGCTGACCGTTCCCAAGGAGCGGGCACTGAACAAAATTGGCCACGCATTGCACTGGCACTGTCCCGCCTTTAAAGCGGTGACATTTAGTTCAAAAGTAGTGCAACTGGCAAAGGCCATGGGCCTAGCTGATCCGGTCATCGTCCAGTCGATGATCATCTTCAAGCACCCTCAGGTGGGCGGGGCGGTGGTGCCCCACCAGGACGCCTCCTACCTCCATGTGCTCCCGCAACCGGAAGGGGCGGTTTTCGGCTTTTGGATTCCGCTGGAGGATGCCACGGTACCTGTCTAAAAACTTTTTCTATTTTTAAAATTTATAAGTTTGTTATTTTTCAGACCACCAACGGCTGCTTGGAGTTCATTCCCGGCTCTCACCAGTCGGTCCCGCTGGCGACTCGGTGGATTCGAAGCACTGCTGATCCACAGGATGGGTCTGCGATTTCAATGAGCCACACCCATCCGGAGGCGAAGTACGGCGCCGACGAGGAGTACGTTCCAGTTCCGGCCAAATCCGGCGACCTTCTCCTCATTGACGGCCTGGTCGTCCACCGAAGTGCGCCCAATCGGTCGCCCTATCCGCGGCCGGTGTACACTTTTCACGTCTTTGACCGAGGGACAATCAACGAACCTAGGACCTGGGACCCCAAGAACTGGCTCCAGCCAAGTGCTGAACTAGGCTTTAAGAGTCTTTATGATTGAGCGATTTTAATTTTGATGATGATGATGATGTCAATTCAAATGATATTTTTTTCCGGGTACTATTGACAGTTGTTGTAGACTAAATAGTTTTTGCTTTTCAAAAACGTTTTCACTTGGCACAAAGAGCACAAATGACTAACCTAAAAATCTGTTTAGTACAACCGTTTTTTAAAAAACATTACGTGATTAAAAAATGTGAATCTAAAGTAGAGTAGATAAACTGCTGTTTGCACTAAATAAAACAAACAACAACAACTAATCAAATGAGTGCCATTACAATTGGATCATTGGGCTGCTGTGTACTGGTGTTAAATATTTTCACAGTTGCTGCTCTTCATTTCACTTCTGTTGTCACTACTGTAAACAACAACAGCGGCAGCAGCGGCAAATGTGTCTCGGAAGTCCGATCTACTGACCAGAGCAGCAGCAGCAGCCTAAGCATCAAATGCTTTCAAAACAAAACAAGCACATATTGAGGTCATCCAGCGTAAAACCCTGAACTTGTGCAGCAATGCAGTAACTGCAATGCTAATGTGTATAAAAGGCTCAAAAACTGAACACAGCACAATCCAATTTCAATTTTCCAAAAATTGTCTTTTTAGCATTTTTAAAAAACTTGATTCAAAAAATGAAATTCCTACCTTTTTACTTTCTTCTCCTCTTGGCAGCTACTAATGAAGTTTACTCCTCTGCCTTTTCCTCTTCTTCAAGCCAACAAGGTCCCCTGCACGACCACAATGCGGACTTCTTCGCCGAGCTGATCGCCTCTTCGGCTGTTGCCGCCGCAATGGAGGTCAAAAAGTCCGCCGCCGAGTGGCCACGCGACCACGAGACCACCGACCTGGGCATCCTCTACGCGGAGCACGTGCCGATGAGCAACCTCGTCCGGCAGTGCCTGGCGGAGATTCCCTTCAAGCACCGGGAGCGGTGCCTCTTCGAGGCCTACGAGCGCTTCAGCGGCGCCCCGTACCCGGCGAAGGCTCGCTGTTGCACCAAGTGGCAGCAGATGGAGTGTCTGGAGCGATTCGCCTTCAATGCCGCCTACTGCAACGGCATGCAGCGACAGGCCGTCGGCCGCTACTTCGCCACCATTCGGTCGTTGAAGGCAGAGGGCTCCCCCGAGTGCTCCGCCTATCGACCGGTACGGGAGGAGACTGCCCTCTGGAGCAGCAGCCTGGGCCGGGTGGCCAAGTGCGCCACCGATGCGAGGGCCCCCATGAGGCTCTTCGTCAAGAGTATGGGCTAAAAAAGTGGGGTGAAAATTAGGAAAATTATGTGTGTGTGTGTGTGTGTGTGTGATTTGATAACAACAACAAAAAACTTAAAATGCATAAAAATTAATTGTTTTAGAAATTGTTTTTGAGTTTTTTTTGACAAATTAATAGATTTTTAAAGTCATAAAATTAGGTATTTTAAAGAAGCTAATTAATCAAAGATCTTGTTTACTTAAACGAATGAGTGAGTGAACAAGAACACTCTATGCTGTGTGTTCAGTGTTGTTAAAAGCGGTTTTGCTAAAAAAAATATAAAGCTTGCGGTAAGTATCCGGAGCAGAACAGTTTATTCAAAAATGTACCTTGATTGATTTTTTTTGTAAAAAGATTATAAAAAATAGTACAAACTAGTTCAGCAGTCAGTATTTTTTGAGTTTATAAATTATTCAGCATTTTTTACTATTTTTACTGTTAAAAGAAATATTTTATAACTTGCAACTCTTGACAAACAACTTGTTTAGAATATTATTAAAATGGCATATTTACTCAAAACCATAAATTAAATTGTTAATTTTAAACTTAAAATAATTGTTTTGTTTTTAACTCTATTGTTTAAAAATTCATATTCAAAAATAATAAAATATTATTTTCATTTTAAATTTAAATTACTACTAAAAAACATTGTTTTATTTAATCTAGTTTTTACCTGTAAAAAATTACAAACACAGTGAAAACTGCCAATAATTACCAAAATTTTTAGCAATTTTTTACGTTATTAATTACTAACAAGAAACCTAGACGTCAAATAATGCAAAAAAAACTGTACTTTTATTGTTTTATGTATTAAAAATGTTACCTGTCAAAACTGTCAACTGTTACCAATATCATTACTGATCAGTGCCAAACATAAACGCGTAGCAAAATTACCTGAAAATTAATTAAGTCCAAAACCGTCACTGTTTTCAATCGCTTAAAAGTTCAAATTTTTTGTTGTTGTACTTTTTTATTTATTACTTTTTTATTCCGTCATAAGGTTTTCATGTTGCAACAAAATTCAATATTATTTGTTTTTCTTTTTTAGTTTAATCATTAAAGAGCATTTGTACAGAATTCCCCAGCATTTATTGTACAATTTATTGTTTCTCAGAATTTCCTAAAACAAACAAAATCCCAAACAAAATCAACCACTAATGATGGACTTCCTCAGCCAACTGACCATCACCCTGACGCTCACCTTTTACCTCGCCCTCTTCAACTACATCATCTTCCGACCCGGCTCGGCCATCTACCGCTTTTTCTACAATCAGGTGAAGCACAACCTGAACAAGACGCGCGGTTTTTACCTAATTCACGGTTTCCACATCTTTCTCTACCTTTGCTACCTCCTCCGCTTTCTCTACATCATCTTCAAGATGTCCAAACAAGGGGATCAGGAGATTTTGTTGACTAAGTATAACTTCTTCTTCAACTTCCTCCGCGCCATGTCCACCGGCAAGGACTACTTCTACGTGCTCATCTTCATCATGTTCTTCATCTTTGTGCTGCTGATCGAGCCCAACCTGTACTTCTCTCGCATTGACACTATCACCTGGCTAAAGTATGATGATCTGGTGGTGAAGAACTGCGACATCTACCAGCGCTGTCTGATCAAGGTGGCCAGCAAGAGTATTCGGAGAAGGAGGCCAAATACGACGCATTTTGATCAGAGTTTGCTGCACTCTTCCACACCAGCGGAGTTCAACTTTGACCGGACGCTCTTTGCGCAGAGTCGCCTGCCCCACTTTGCCACGCTCTCCGTTGATAACCGAGTCAAGTTCATCCGGGCGCTGCACATCCTCGATAAGGCCTGTGCCGGCCAGGTGGTTCTCTTTGGTAAGTGCACAACACTTTAATTTGATAAACAAAAATGTTATCTTATCTTATCTTTTGCTGTTTACCACCACACACTATGTGTTTTATGTTCAGACATCTTCTGCACCGTCTTCATCGCCTACTACTACCTGGAGCACTGCAGCTCCTATCCGCTGTGGTTTCAGCCCTTTCTCTGCCTGGACCTCTTCCTCTTCGCCTACATTCTCATGCGGATGATCCTCCTCGGCTCGACGCTGCTCCTCTGCTCCAACACCTGCTCCTTTCTCTACATCAGCCACATCACCGAGGCGAATGAAGCGCTCTCCAAGCTCTATGATCAGCTGTTCCACAATAGAGGCGATTTTTTCCTGAGCAAGTCTCTTTCTTCTTCTCCTCGAAACTCCCGAAGTCCAACGCTTTCAAGAAGAAGTCCTAGCCCATCAAAATCTCCAACAAATTTTGGCAGCAGCAGCAGCAAACTGCTCACCACCCTCCATTACTTCCTGGTGGAGCACACCAAGATGGCCGTCGTCGTGCGGACCGTCGGCAGTGAGCTCTGGTCCCGGTCCTCTTAATTTGCCTCGCCGTGCACGTCCCCTCCAACGTCTACCTCCTCTACCGGCTGCTGCAGGCAAAAGTTTCATCGGCTCCTCGCAGATCACCCTCTCCCTCACCTTCCTCCTCCTCCAGGTGGTCATCCTCTCCGCGTCGATACTTCCGCTCGCCCAGTCCAGCACCGTCTTCCACCGGTCCTCGAAGCTCCTGGCCGGCATTCAGCTGGCCATTGAGCCGGCTCACCTGCGCTACAAGCTGAAGACCGGCGAGCTGTACGAGCGCCTCAACAGCGAGGATCGATACGGGCTGACGGTGGGCTCCACGGGCACCATTACCTACCCGTATCTCTTTCAGGTACGCTTCTATTTAGTACTAGTACTCAGATCAGCAAATTGGTACTTTATTTTTAGAGCTCATTTTTGAGCGCTAATTTTAATCTCTTTTTGACTGATTTGCACTTGCAGATTGTCCTCCTCTACATTGCCTTCATCTTCAAGCTGTTTGACAGTTTGAGTTAAAACTACGCTAAAACATTGATTTTGCTGTAAAAAAATAAGCAAATAAGCAATTTAATCTAATTCTTCAGCTTGACCACCACCAAGTTGATGATCTCAATCTTCTCCTGGCGGTAGGCGACGTTGACATGACTGAAAGTGCTGAGTGGCCGTGGCGGTTGCTGCTGCTCTTTAGTCGAATCATCATTCTTCATTTTGGCAGTAGTGGAAGTCTTAGAGCCACCACCAAAAAATGCTTCTAATGATAGAGGCGCTTTCAGCGGGGTACACCGCCCCGGCTGGTTGGCTATCTCACAGGCAAAGTCCGCCAGCTGGTACAGTCGGTGGGCAACCACGGCCTGCTCGTCGATGGAACGTCGTCGCTGCTGCAGAGTGGCCTGCTGAAGGCTGCTTTCGAGTGGCCGAGTACGAGGCAAAGAGAAGGAAGTGCAGCAGACTGCTGACGAAGAAGACGAAGAAGCAGACGCTGATGAAGATGACCTTCTTCGAGTCGAGCGACTTTGGAATCGGCTTTTTAGTAGTAGTGTCAATGAAACTAATTCTTTTGCCGCCCATTTTTGACGTTGAAATAGAGGAAATAGAAAGGAGCTCCGTAGAGTTCGGCGAAGACAGAGGATTAGGCCGTTTCATTTTTAAAATTGAAAGTGTTTTTAAGCAGAATTTTATTTTACAGTTGTTAAAACAGTGTCTGAGCCTTTTTCTTCTGACTGGATCAACTTGCTCCGACGAAGGCTAGCTCTGCAATGACTCAAAATTTGTTGCCAAATTAATTTTAGGATTCCTTTTAATGATTTTGACTTTGCTTGCCTGCCTTGTTGTTGTTGTTGTTGTTTGTTCCAGTAAAACCTCGTTATTTTTTTACCAAGAATTCCATTGTGCTGTGTGTGTGTGTGGGCTGAATCCATTCAAGTGATAACATTTTTCTGGTTTGTGTGTTTGCTTTAATGAGAAATTGGATTCCTTTTCTTTCTTTTTGTTTTTCATTTCATTTGATCTATGTTTGCACACTGATTTCTATTGATGTCGGTGTTTTGCACCTCTTGTTTTTGTATTTTTTTTGTGCTGCACTTCTATGTGTTTGCATTGAATATTGATTTTGAGATGTTAATATTTGGTGCAAATAGTGAATAGTTTTGTCAATAAAATAAAATCAATTTAAATCTATTTTATTTTATTCTTGATTTATATTATTCATAAAAATTTTATTTAAAATTTTTTAAAATAAATTATTTTTCAGTGACTAAAAATTCCAATGCACAATGAATTGAAAAATTAATTGCCAAAGTCAAGGTCAAGTTGTCTTTTCACTACTGCTACTTTTTTTTGTCGTCACTTACTCATCATCACTCATTAATTTTTTTACCTGCTCACATTTTTTTCATAATTCATTCAAACTAAAAAAACAAAATAAGAATGAACAAAGCATTTTTTTTGTTGTTTCTATACGATTTTTCGCCAATACCAACTAAATTCTAAAGATAACACACACACACACATTAGAGTGCGTTCAATGACAATTTGGTGCGCCATGAGAATGCAAATGAAGGAAAAAAGTGAAAAAAGTGAAAACTAATGCTTTTTGTTTTGACGCATTTGCCAGGCGAGAAAATGAGTGAGTGAGCAAGAGTAATTAAATTACCGGAAAAGAGAATGAGTGTGCCGAGTGTTCAAAAGAAAAGAGAAGGGTACGATTGGTGCACGATGATTGAGCATCACTCACTTACCCACATACTCACTGCAGAATCAATCATCATCTACTGAAGAGAAAGGGGTGCAAATCCATCATCATTATCGCAGGTAATCATTAATCGGCATATAAATAGAGAGAAGAGCAGTTTTCGGACACTACCACAATAACAATAACTTTAGTGAGCAATTGAAGCAATTAATTAGTGTCTAAAAACTAGACAACTTCACTTGTGTTTATTTGCTTAAACACGCTTTTGCATTAAAAACAACAACAAATGGCCTCACCCAAGTTTACCCTGTTTGCCCTTCTTTTGATAATCTCATCTGTGGTACTGTGGAACGTTGAAGGCGGTACGATTAAAAGTTAAAATTTTACATATAAAATACCAATAATTAAATATTTTTATTTATTTTAGCATCAGCTGCGCCGACTACCTGCCCGCCAACTGACGCCACTGAGGAGACTCCGGGCGGCTCCGAGACACCGACGCCGGGCGCCACTGACACGCCTCTGCCTGCAGACACTACAGAGTGCCCACCGGAAGGTACCGGCGATACTGGTACACCTGGTGGAGAGACAACCCCAGGGGGTGAGACAACTCCAGGGGGTGAGACAACCCCAGGGGGTGAGACAACTCCAGGGGGTGACACTACTCCAGGGGGTGAGACTACTCCTGCTGCATAAGTTCAAAACAGGATTCCTTTTTATATTTTAATTTGTACATTTATGATTTTATTTTACTGTACTACCTTTTTTTTATTACAGTCAAAATTTAAGTTTTTAAGTTGACTAGTTTTTAGGACTAGTTTTTCAATTGTGTATCTCCAACAGACACCTTTAGTTCAATTTACTGCAAAAATAATTAAACTGCCAGCAAAACAAAGAAAGCTAAATTAAGTTGTACTTTTGCTTGTACACGTCAAAGAAGACGATGCTGATGTAGATGAAGAGCTGTAAGAGTTTTAAATTTAAAAAATATTTTTTCTGCATTTTAGCACTTTTTCCCCTTACCGAGTGAAACGTCCTTGAGGTGATTCTCGCCCTCATCGGCAGCACCTTGAAGGCGTACGAGTGAAAGCGGCGAGCATCCTGAAGTGATTCCGCCTTCAGCAGCAGCAGGGCCGCTGCTGAAGATGAGCTTCTAGTTGATTTGATCTTCTTCCCGTCTTCTTCACTGAAAAAGATCCGTCTGCTAAAGAGGACATAGGCTCGTCGACATTCCTTGCTGATGGCGCCATTCAGCCGAACCGAAGCGGCACACTGCTCAATCAGCGCCAGAAAGAAGGGCGCCATCTGGACGGTGATGGCCGCGTAGATGTACCGGTTGTGAAAGGGCACGGACTCGTCGAGCACCGCCAGAAAGGCCAGGTAGCAGATGTTGCAAATGTAATAGGGGAAAACCATTGACAGAAATGGCGCCCAAAAGCGGGCGTAACCGCCCATCTGAGCGCACTGCTCTACCTGGGCGCGATTCAGCGCAAAGAAGTTGATCCAGATATGAGTGATGGAAAAATTTTCCTTTTTATTCTCACTATTTAGCAGCGATCTAAAGGCGGCCAGCATTGAGGCTTGGCGTAGGCGCAGGTACTTTGCCGTGAGGATGACGAAAATCATAAAGGTCATGAGAACTGCAAAAAATTAATGTTAAAAATGTCATTATTTTTTTACTGGAACAAAATCACTCACAGTGGATGCTGTAGATAAAGTAGAGGGGAAAAAGGGCAAACCAGAAGAAAAGTGAATGCGGCGTCATCAGCAAATCAGCTCGATTGTGAAAGAGGACGTGTTTGTAGCAGAAGCTGAGGCAACGAAGATGAAAGTGGTGGTCACCAGGCGAACTGACCTTTGACCTCGCTTGCTGGCTGCTAAAATAGAGGTTGAAAGCTTGGAGGGCAAGACTAAAAGGCAACAAAAAGGTTAAAAATGATATTTTATAAATTAAAAAAACATCTTACTCATATTTCCAACTTTAAGGTTGAAAAGTGCATCATTTGTAGTGACTGGCAGGTAAATCAACTCCTCTGGCCAGTTGCTTTTAAATGCTCCCATGAAGGCGAAAATTCCGCTCACCGTAAAGTGATTGAGGAACATGATGACGTCACTCTGGAAAAGCACCTCCTTGGCGGCAATTTGGTGAAAGAAATTGTGCCGGACTGAACTCCAATTGCTAAACACAAAAGCGAACAAAAAGTGCTGCTGCTCATCATTGCCAGCAGCAGAAGTTCCCTCATAGTAAAGTCCAAAAATGCCGTCCAGAAAGACAAACTGGTAGTAGATGAAAGCAAAGGCAAAGTGAAATTTGTAAGATGATGAAAGTGCATCATCAGCATTTTCTAAAGTCGCAGCTGATAAAAGTCGGGAGTTTTTACTTGACAGATGTGTTTTAACCGGATCAAAGTAGGTAAAGCACATTGAGTAGTGCTCTCTAATAAAAGTTTTAGTGTTAAAGAAAAGGTGATTTAGAAAAAAAGATGAATTCATTGTAGTTTTTAATTAGTTATAAATTTATTTTGTTATCCGCTTTATTATAAATTGTTTGAATTTTAATACAAAAACTTTTTTTTAAGGTATATTTGAATAAAAAACAGTAAATTTTATTAGCAATTCAACTTTTGTTTGTTGCTAAATATAAAGTCAAAAGCAAAATAAATTATTGTTAAACTTCACAACAGAACATGTACATTTAATTTTACCCAAATGTTATGGTCTAACCGTGAGATTTATAATTAATTGACGACTTTGCAGGTTAATATTTGTTGCACTAAAATAAAAAAATTAAACAGAAAAACCTAATAAAAAGACATATACTGCTTTAAATAAAAAAAACCAGATTAAAAATTAATTGTCACCAGTTTTAGCTAAAAAGTAATTAATTTTGTTTATTGTACGTTTAACAACAAATGTACAAACTATATTGGTAAAAATTTTAAGTGCATTTTTAATAGTGTTTTATACAAAATTACCTTAATTAAAAAAGCATTTCAATTTGACTCAAATGAATGGTATTTAGTAATTTTAAACAAATCAAAGTCTGATGATGTGACACTGCTGATGAGCATTTTTTTATTGTTTACCTGATAAGATGTCTAAGTTATGTTCAAATAGTTCAATTGATGATAATAGTTTCACAGCTAAAAACGTCGATCTCGCGGCTCAAAGAAGACGGGCACCAAAGTGGCGGACGTCCGTCGGCGAAGAAGTCGGCGGAGAAAGCGCGGTCGGCCACAAAACAGGCCGAAGTGAGCGGCTGTCAGCCAGGGCGACCATCATCATCATCATCTGCGGTGGTGGTGGTCGCCCACCAAAGTTGGCGTTCAGAGTGGGCGCAGCGAATGTCCTCGGGGCAGCCATCGCCGCCGGTCCATTCAGCAGTTCATCCTCCTCGGGGTCGATGTCAAAGGGCAGTGACAGACTACCACCTGCTGTTTCCCCTCCAAAGGTGGGTCGGAAGAAGGCACCAGAGTCGGCAGAAGTTTCCGGCACAAAGTACATCGTGTTAAAGTGTGATTCAGCTGTTGATAGTTTTTTGTTTGCTGGAGATATTTGATCATTGCTTGAAGATGGATCAGCTTCTTCCGTTTTTGAGCAGCCTATTGGCCTAATATCAACAACACAGTGGGTGATAAACAACAAAATTTTGCTGAAGACAAACACTCTAAGTTGAGACATTGCAGTGTTTTTGTATGTACTTTTTAAAACTGAATTTAGAGAAGGAAATATGGCCACTAGTCAACTGAAAAATGATCCGTTTGTTTGGTGTTTATTTTTATATAACTTTTTTCTGCCAAATGATTTTCCCAACAAGAGAAAGTGTTATGATAGCTCAATTTGGTGGCACGCATCGGTGACTGCCTAATGACGGCTTTGCTTTTATCCGGTTAGCTTGCTGGTAATTTTTTCCTTGCTTTTTTCTTTTTTTGGCTCAATCACCGATGACACTTACCTGTTTTACCTTTGTTCTTTATTTGCCGGTTAAGTGATTGAAGCTTTAAAATGATTTTACCTGTTTTTTGCGACCAGAAAAAAATGTGCTTCCTTAAATTATACTTTTAGTTCAAAGTTTTACAATAAAAGTTCCTTTTTGTTACACTTAGATGATTATGATGATGATGATGATGACTGGACTGAGTCTAATGGTCATCAGTGCTAAAAATATCAGTGTTGCATTTTTGAGTTCTTTTTAGAGTTACAAAGTGGAGTCTTTAGTTTCGTCAACTTCGGAACTCTCATTTAATGTAGAAAGTTAAATTTAAGCACTCACAGATGACAGCACAGCTGAAAGCACTTGTTTTTCTCTTTTCCCGCCAATTCTGCTTCAGTCTCAAATTTTGTTTCTCTATAGCACTTTTTGTCGTACACTTCAATGGAACTAGTGTCGTACACTGCCTCAAGCTAAAAACTGTAACTAAGTGACCGACAATAGAAATGACCGTGCACCAATGACCAGAGCAGAGTGGCCCAAGTGGCAGCGCAATCAGTGGAGGCGTTTACCAAAGAGAACCACTTCTATTTGGCTAAACGAGCAAGGTAACAACGATCAAGGTGGCACAGTAGACGAAAAGAAAGAAAAAGAAGAAAAACTCTACAGTGAAGGGTTGATTACTGCTGCTGCTGCTGCTGCTGATTTTAAAGTGCTCTTTCTAAATTTGCTGTTTCTTAGCTGTTGTTGTTGTTGTTTGTTGTGTTGTTGTTGTCTGAAAGCAGCAAAACTAATGGGCACAAACTGTGTGCTTTGGGAAAGACTGACAAAGCAATACACAGAAAAAGCTGCAGTGTTTCAGTTGAGTGCAGCAGCACAGTGTGCCCTCCCTTTCCTTTCCTTTCCTTCTCCTGTACCTTGTGTCTGTGTGCCTGCTTTGCTTGTACACCAAACACTCACTTTCTCTTTTTCTTTTTCTCTCCATTTTCAAACAACTAAAAGTAACTCCACACACACAGACTGCTGCCAGGCTGAACTTTCCTACCCTTCCAAACTGCAGAGCAAACCGCGGAACCTGAGCTGATGAGCAACTTTTTGAAGCCGTGGTTTGAAGCTGCTGTTCAACGTTGCTCGTTCAAAGTTTGCTGCTGCTGCCTTGGTGTGCTGCTGCTGCTGTTGTTTTGAAGCGGTGCTGCTGCTGCCGTTTTTCTCCGAAGAAGAAGTAGAACTAGTCTCGGTTAGTCGACGACTGACTGTACCTCAGGACGGCACTTCTCACACTGACAATTCAAGGAACACACACACACACACGCACACTTACACCGTGTATGCTACTTTTCAATTTTATTTCTTTCCTACCTACCTACCTACCTTCTTCTTTTTTTCTTCATTCTTTTTTATTGAATTAATTTTAAATTTAAAACCTTATCCTTTATCAGCTTGCCATCACACCTTGCCAGTTGTCACTGCTGCTGCTGCTGCTGCTTTGATTTGGTAGCAACCTCGAGCTGATTGATTCAAAAGCTTCTAGTCATCATCACTGTTGTCATCAACATCATCATCATCCTATCCTTTGTCGTTCTCAAACTTTCTGTCCTCTAATCAGGTTTGAAACATTTAGTAAACCTATAGTCATATGATGTTGCTGCTAATTAGAACAGGGCCAATACTAGACTACTTCATTAGATTTATTTAGATTTGTTGTTGTTTTCTTTCTTTTTTTGTCTCATTTGTTGTTTTTGTCAGTCAGTCTGTTTGTCAGTTTCTCACACCGACGATTGTGTGTCACCACTTTTTTGTTATCTGCTGTGTTGATGAAACTGGTGGTGATGGTAATGATGGTGATGATGGTGACAACACCGACCACTGACGATCACCACTTTTTTAATTAACTAATGAACAACAAGGTCAGTTATTTCATTAGCATCAAAAGAGAAAAAGAGATGAGCTACTTCTACTGTCAACATCATTAGCCTGGCAACAGGGAACTATTGAACATAGATGTGGCTCAAAATACACTTTTGCCACTTACTCACTCACTCACTCACTCACTTGATTATCATCAGTCTGATTTCAGTTTGTCACTTTTAAAGCAGCACTGCTCCTGGTAAGACCTCTTCCTCCTCCTCATCACTCAATCAGTCAATCAATCAATCACCACCACCAGACCAACACCAATTGATCAGTCATCACACTGTCCAGCAAAAACTGTGAAGAATTTTGTCGCCATTGTCACCAGAAATACCACCATCAAAGCATCATCATCATCATCATCTGTACTTTAATTTTTTTAATCTGTTTTCAGCACTGTTGTTAAAAGACTTTTTTTTAAAAGAGAGTAAGGCGACAATTGTGTGTTACTTTTTGATTACCTGGTGAGTTTTAGACCGCCAATCATTGCCTAGCATTTTTTCGAATGTAAAATTCTCATTTTAAAGTATTTTTTGATTTGTATTTTTGTTTTTTTTGATTCAATCAGTGTTTGACAAATTGCAAACAATTTTTAATTTGTAAATTTGCAAAAAATAATTTTATTAATTTAATTTTAAATAGTTTTACTTTTACAAATTGCATGTTCAGCTTTAAAAAATTAGTAGAAAAAACTTAAAAGTAACTATTGACAATTACGTTCAAAAATAATTTTGAAAAATTAAAAAATAGCTTTGCTTAACAATTCAAAAATTTTTATATTTTTTATTGTAAAAAATTACTAAATTTTTTATTTTTTATATTATAAAAAATGCCAAAAAGGCAAAACTGCATGCAATAACTCTTTGCGCTGTTGTAAAAAATACTCCAGCTTTCAAAGTAAAATCCAATTTATTTTTTTTGTGTTACTTTAAAGTACTTTTTTGCCTAACAAGCATTTTGGTTGACGTCATTGGTCCACTTATTTTGTTGCCTTCTTTGTTAATGGACCACACCAGAATCAAAAACAACCTTGTCCTAAACGCACGGACTGGTAAACACTGCTGGTACTAACGCTAATGCTACTGTAGAGAGAGAGAGAGAGAGAGAGAGAGAGAGAGAGAGAGAGAGAGAGAAGAGAGAAAGAGAGAAGTCCAACAACAACATATTTGTTGTCTGCAGCAGCAGCAGTATTAGCTAGCTGGTTGGCTGTCAAACTAATCGAAAAATAGAAGCAAGTCTTGTGATGTAATAATGCGTTCACAGTACTAGGGCACAGATGTTTTGAATAGAGAGAGAGAGAGAGAGAGAGAGAGAGAGAGAGAGAGAGAGAGAGAGAGAGAGAGAAGTTCTAGTTCTGGTAAAAAGCAAAAGGCAAATGTGTTCTCAGCTTTCAAGCAGCAGCAGCAGCAGCACAGCCAATCAGCAGCACTAAATAGATGAGATGGCTTTCTGGGAACTGCTGAACAGCCAGCAGAGCAAGCAAAGCAATACTCGAAAACAAAAACACACATCTTTCGGTTAGCAACTGAATCACTGCAGCAACGTCGTCGTCAACAACAACAACAACAACAACATAATTGTTATTGCCAGTTTTGCCTTTACTTGTTTACCACTTTGCACAAGTAGAACTAGAAGGGCAAAAGTGGTAGACTGTGCACAATCACAAGAGAGGACTGTCAAAACAAGATGAAGTGACTTTAGGTATATATAAGAGCTTTAATTTAATTTGAATTCTCTGAACCTCTGTAGTCAGTAGGGTGAACCTCCATCAGGCAAACACTGAAAGCTTTTTAGTTTAGTTTGAGTTGTTGTGCTCTCAAGTTGCAGCTCTTTCCAAATCATGCAAACGGATTTTACGATGCAAACGGGAAAAAAGTTAGTGCTCCATTGAGTTTTGCATTTAAATTTAATTGGCATTTGGAGCATTTTATGTACTTAGCAGGAAAAGGAGTCGTCAAGTTTTGGAGCAAACAAGCCGCTTTTCTCTAAAACCAGCTTTGCAGCTGCAGAGTTAATTAGTTTTTGAGTCGTTTTTTTCTGCTGTACTCTCAAGTATTTTTTTGCAAACTTTTTAGCATCAGCATCAGCAGCAGCAGCAGTTACTATAATTCTTTGCTCACATTTTGTGCGTGTGCACAGTTTTCAGTTCGTTTTTCTACTGCTGATAATGTTTCATATTCTATTTGCTAAACGCAAAATATATAACAAAAAGTTTTAATTGAAAAGTTTGGCAATGTTTGAACAAGCAGCAGCAGCACAGACTGTTTATTTTTTTTGAGCAGAAAACCCAAATTTAATTGAAACCTCATTTTTTTAATTGACGTGATCAGTCTGCTTCGAAAGCAATGCAGTGTTTTGCACTAAACATTTTGAGTGAAAATTAATGTTCAGCATTTTAAAGTGCTTACTGTACTGAAAAACAAAAATATTTAAATTATCAAACTTTTCAGTAATACTTGGCAGTGATGCTTGAAATTCTAAACCAGGGGCTCAAAACAAGCAGTTTTCTTCTTTTAGTAGTATTAGTAAATTGGCAATTAGACATGCAAATTTTGAAGTGTTTTATTATGTTGCTGTCACTTTGCTGCGTCGTTTTGCATAGTAATGCAACCACTACTGATCATCAGCCTCATAAAACTAGCCCTAATGATCAAAACTTTGGTTAAGTGCCTTCCTTCAAATCAGGAGAGAAGTGTTTTTCCTCACTTTTCTCTATTAAACTCAAGTGAATAAGTGCTATCTAAAAAGTGCAGTGAATAATGTGTTTTGTAATGCCATTAGCAGCAAGGTGAAGCTGAGTACTTGCTGAAGTATTTGCAGGAATATATTCGGTTAATGAAATGATGGAGCCTGCAAAGTAATGGAGTTATTGGAGGGCTTTATTCTGTTGAAATTGTCATGCAAAAAAAACGATTCTCTTTATTTTGAAATTTTAAGTGTTTTGTTCAGAACTTCAATTGCTTTTTCTAGTGATCAATTTTGTGAGAATGCTTTTTAGCAAAGCACTTACTTTTGTTGACAGAATAAAAGAACTAAATTTAATTCTGATATAAAAATAATTAAATTAATGATTTGTTATCTACTTTTAACTTTCTAAAAGCACATTTTCATAACGGTAAATTTTGTTTGGTTCTTGCTAGTGAATTACTGTTCAGAAAAAATGCTATTTAGCAAATTAACTAAATTTTGTCATCATTAAAATTTGATTGCAATTTTTTTGGTTTTTGTTGTAAAAATTCTAATCATGTAATCATGTAATGGCAAAAAGCTGCACAAAAAATGTGAGCACCTGAATACGACAGTTTCCATTTTTTTCCCACTGGTCTCCATTTTCAGTTTGACTGATCAACTTTACATCAATGCAGCAAAATCTGGTGCGTAGGCCTTCAGTCTCAGCGTATTCCAAGCTCTACCAACAAATAAGCTCAGGTTTCAAGGTGGCGGTGGTGATGGTGGTGATGGGGGTGAAAAGATTGAAAAGATTGAGTGAGTGAGTCAGTGGCTGCCATCTTTGAGTGGGAGCCACACAGCTGGAAGGCCAACCAAAGCGGGGGTAAGCGGTGTTGGCAAGCGGTGGTGTTGCGGGCACTTTCCAATGCAATTCAAATAGCGAATAACTAATAGCAGTCAGAGACAGCCAGCTGGCACTGTGTATAGCAAGGCGGCCTGGTGAGGGAGTTTGAAAAGAGAAAGATATTATATAGTCCTTTTCCACGACAGCAACTCTCCTTGTCTTGTCGCATGTCCAGTGGACAGTTGATGAAGTTGGTGTGGATGCTAGGCTGCTGTTGCTGCAGTTGACGAGATTCCCCTGAGAGGAAAAGCAGTGAGCTCAAACTGAGCTGTACTTTTTTTGCAGTGATTTGCACCAGTGGGTGCTGTGTTTGAACGTGATACGACCGAGTATAGCAGCTAACAACTGGCCAAAACGAGCAGCTTTGGCCTTGAAAGTGCAGCGACGGCAGCAGCAGAGAAATGGGCAATTCCGCTGCCGTTCCAGACGACGGTGCAAAACGGCAGCAAAATGAGCAGCAAACACTAGCAGAGGAAAAAATCTGGTGCACAGGCAGCAGGGCAGCAGTACAAGTGCAAATGAGTAAGCTAAATGAGCAAGGGCGGATTTGCCCCTTAGGGCTGCACTCAAACAGGCAAATTCAACAGCAGCAGCAGCAGCAGCACTACTTTCATTTGAAGCTTTTTAATTATGCAGAAAATCTTGGGCAAATCTTTAGCGCCTTTATTGATTAGCAAAGTAAAGCAATGCACACAGAAAGAGAGAGCCAGACAGAGAAAAGGAAGAGGAAATGCAAAGACAGCAGGCTGACAACGCAGTTCAGCTTGCTGTGTGTTTGCTGCTCTACTATTGCACTAAACGGACTAAAAGGTTGACAACACAGTTCAACTGGACTTTTAGCCTTCTAAAGTTGCTACTTGTCTAGAATTGAATAGACTGTGGCTGCAATTTTCATGCAAGAGCTGATTTCAGTTCTCATTCTTGCTACGGCTTTTTCAGCGCCAGCAGGCTCTCCAGATCGCGCTGGTTGATCACCTGCTCGTTGAGGAGCGTCACCTGCTCCGGCGAGGCCAGCTTAATCATCAGCACATGTTGTTGATGATGATGATGATCTTTGGCAATGTCCACCTCAAGGCTAGGTCCCGGTTTTTCCTCCTCCTCCTCCTCTTCTTTCTCCTTTACTTCTTCCTTTTCCTTTACCTCTTCATCGACACCAGAAGTGAGCAGAGCCTCGAGATCCTTCTCCTGCACTTCCACTGGGTCCAGCTCCAGCTCGTCCACGGTGAAGTTCACAGTGGAGTCCTCTTCTTCCTCCTCTTCCTCCTCTTCCTCCTCTTCCTCCTCTTCCTCCTCTTCCTCCTCCTCCTCCTCTCCTCCTCCTCCTCCTCCCTCTTCTGAGCTGGTAAGGAGTGAACGGCCAAAGGTGTAGAAGAGGGGCGGAATAAAGTCCCACTCGAGGCCCTTGCGCATCGCCTGCTCCTCCTCCCAGTTGGGCGGGGCGTCGGGCAGGCTCTCCCACCAGCCGGGGGCTGGAAGACGAGGGGCGTCACGATCAGGCGGCGCCTGGCCCATGGAGATTCGCTGAGAGGGAGAGTGAAAGTAGTAGTGATTAGATTGACCTGATTGACCGCTAAAACACGCTGGTTTCAGCAAGATGGTTCTAGAAACATTGAAACAGAGAAAAGTATTTTTCTTTTATTTACCTGCAACGCCCGAATGTAGCCCGCGTAGAAGGCGGCCCCGTCAAAGCCGCCAATGTGGGCGGGGTGCTTGCGGGCAAAGCGTTCCCGCTCTGGCCTCGGATCCGCCTTCCACTGCAGCAGGTAGAAGAGGTCTCGGGTGAGACCCCTTAAGCTGAAGCGACCCGAGCCGGCCAGAATGAGAAACTGGGGAATGAGCCGGCGCCAGAAGGCCCGGTCGTAGCGGTCGGTAAAGTACGGGTCAAATTGGGCCCGTTTCAGCAGACGCACCATAGTGGCGGCGGAGGTGGTGGTCGGCTTGGCCAAATCAGGCTCTTCCAGAGAACTTTGAAGGAAGAAAAGCGATAGTAGTTAATAAAATTTTTTTTTATTAATTTTGCTTATCAAGAGGATCACCTACCCAAGGCCCTCAACGGGCAGAATCCACGGGTAAAAGTCCGGCTCCGGTTGGCCCGGCCCCACTCGTCCCCGTTCCGAGCGGTTCATCGCCGTCCTGAAGCCGTGCACGTACGAGGCCCAGTCCTGGCCCTGGCGGTACGGCTTGGGAATGCCGCCCACGTAGGGACAGGGGCGGCCCCGCCGAGGGGTGGGCGGCGGCGAGGCCTCGGGCAGGCGTGGCCCCGACTTCTTCGGCACCGACTTCAGACCTCGTTTATTGTTGCTGTTGTGGTTAGCCGCTGTTGGCGACTTGAACGGCTGCACGCAGGTCAGCACGTAGTTGAGGATGCCCATGGTGGTGAGAACGTTATTATGCAAATGTGGTTTGTGGTTTGCTGGTCGAATTAGCTGCTGTCGAGAAGTTGTTCTCGGTGACTGTCGGGAAGTGACTGTCCAGTTGGCGGGTGGGAAGGATGCTAATAAAAGAGAGGAGAGAGAGAGAGAGAGTGAAAAGTAAAGCGCAACTGCAGCAACTCCAAACAAAACGGTGCAAGAAGAGAAGAGAAAGTGAGTGAGTGAGTGAGGAACTTTGGGACGTCATCGGCGGCATCGTTTCGCTTCACCGATTGGCTCCCATTTCACGGTCACGTGTCTCAGAACTGTCTGCTGTTTAGTTTTGGGGATGGCCCCTTAACATTGAACAACGGCAACAGCAGCTGCTTTTGTTTCTGCGGTTTGACGATTTAAAGCAGACTTTAGAGCAGGCGCAAGAGATTTGCGGGTTTTTTGTTAGAATGCAAACGTTGAAAACAAAAAGTTTAACCAACTTTGCTTTTGAAATTTTTGAAACTGCTGTAAAAATATATGAAATCTTTAAAATGTGATTTCTAATAATCAAATTTTTTTTATGTTTTAGAAAAACGCTGTTTGCTGCTGCTTTCTCAACGCACACATATCTCAACATTATCAGCAAATTGAATGCAAGTTCTACATCAGGTTTTGATTTACAAAGGTAATTATTTTAGTTAATGTTTTTTGTGTGTTCACAATTTAGTGTTTAATACTGCACGTTTTAGGCTTGCTTTAGTTATTTAATTTTTTTCTGTGTTTGCATTAGTCAAATCAACAAAATTGCTACTATTTACTTAAAAAAAATTTATGCAAATTATTCAATTTTGAAATTGAAAAAAATTTTGTTTGCATTTTTCTTTTAAACAAATAGTTTTAAAACTGTGCAAAGATGTTTGCATTTAATGAAAGATGACTGGGTGGCAAACAGGCAGGCAGGTAATGTGTTTACCAAACACATTACATAAAAACAAAAAAAACACCAGTCAACTAAACGAAAACACATAGTGAACACACGGGGAAAAAGAAACAGGAAACCGAGCATCATTTTCACAGGCTAAATCAGAACAACTAAAAAGTGAGACGACAGACAGAAAGGGACAGAATCGGAAAAAGCAGCAGAATCAAGCCCTCATTTTTTTCTCTCTTTTTCATTTTTGCTACAATTTTCACCTTGTTTTTGTTCAGTTTCCAGCAAAGTAGAGCTGCACACTGCTAAACACTTTTCATTTGGTCGTTGAACGAGCTAGTGAAAGGTTCTGGCAGAATTTTGTTTTGTTAAAGTGTTTCCGCTGCTGATTTCTAACTTGTTTCTAACTGTTTTTTTTGTCATTTTTGTTCCAGTTGTTGCAGTTGCATCTGATAAACACTGCTTAAACCAAACACATCATTGAACCCAAAAAACAACTTAATTATCAAATACAGCTGTTTTGGCACAGTTTTTTTGTTTGTTCATCAACTTACATTTTTTACCAGTCACAATTGGACATCAACAAAAGATTGCTTTAGCAGCATTTTTCAAAATAATCAAACACTTTCAACAAATTTACTTTTTAATAATTTTGATCTTTTTAGTTTTTTGGTAAGTCGCACATTGATTAATTGTTGAATGATTTTAAACAAAAAATTTAAAATTAAAATAAAAAATAAAATTAAAACTTTTGTTGAAAATATGCTTGACTAACAAATTGACATTTATTCATTTATTTTGCTGCTAGTTTTTTTGCTTAATTTTGCTTTACCTTTAACCCAAATGCTTTTAACCATTTGTAAAAAACTTACAATTTTTATAAATAAAAAAATATCACTGTCTTTTCATTCAAAAAACTGATTTCAATTTTTCCTTTGTTTTGTTTGTTCTCTTTTTCTTTTTTGTACTCTTTTCTACCAACTATTTAGACAGAAACAGAAACCAACAGCCAACAAACACTCCAACTTTATCAGCAACAGTAACAGTAACAGTGAAAGAAAGGCTGCTCATTCTCTGTCAATACACTCTCACTGTCTTTTTTGACTATGAAACGAGCATATCAACAGGACAGCAGCCAAGGCAGCAGCCAAAGCTGCAGCCAAAGCAAACGCAACTGCAACATCAGCATCGGCATTCCCAATGACCACTTCCGCTCACTTTCCTTCTCATTCAAAAAGTCCACCGCCCGAAAGCAGACCGCTCGCATGCAGCTGACCACTTTTCCCTCGTCATCGCCATCATCATCGTCGACCACCCCCTCAAACACACCGGAAAAAGATGACGGAGGTTTTCTTCAGGGCAACACCAAGAATGAGGCAGCAAAGGAGGGAAAAGAGGAGGGGGAAAATGAGAAAACCCAAAATAGACCAAGGGAAGAGTGGATCAGAGTGCGCGACCAGGAGCTGGACCTGGCCAGCCTGTCCACCCTCTTCATCGTCGACTACCGCTCCTCCTACGTCTACGCTGAGGAGGTCTCCCTGGAGCAGCGGGAACGCGACCGCCACCTGCCCTTCGTCAACCTCCTGCCGAATGGCACCGGCGAGGTGCGCCGCTACGAGCTGGAGCGGGCGCTGCGGAACGCCCAAATTCGCGAGGGCAAAAAGCCGCTTCTCCTGCTGAACACCAACTTCGGCGACGCCCGGCTCAGTCCGGCGGAGAAACAAAAGCAGGTGCAGGCGGTGGGGCGGCACTACGCCCAGGTGCTGGCCGCCCACTCCACCTGGGCGGCCGCCTACGCCGCCGCCTGCGCCGAGTACGTGGCCGCCGGGTGGTCGCCACCGCCCCCCAGAGACGCCTTCCAACTGCACCGAATCGTGGAGGTGATGGCGGTGCTGAGGCTGGTCCTCCCGCTGGCCACCGGCCGACACGCCCTCCAGCAGCCGGAGTTCAAGGTGGTCCTCCGCTGGTCGGACCTCACCGTCCTCCTGGTGGACGTCTTCGGGAGTGGTGTGGTGGCTCCCGTGATACCGTCTACCTGTCCGCCGCTGCCAGGGAGGAGCAGGCCACCCGAGAGGCGGCCATCCTCGACTTTCTCCTGCAGAATCACCTGGGGGCGAGCGGTGGTGAGCCGAGAAGTCGCCGCTGCTACTCGCTGCTGAAGGTGTACCTCAACCGGCTGGTGCAGGTCGCCCTGGCCAATGAGGCGCAGGTGATGGCTGGTAGCAAAGGTGGAGGCTCTGGTACTGCTGCTGGTAACAAGGACGCCTGGCAGGTGGTGCCCCGGCTGGACGCCGCCCGGCGGTACCAGGTCTTCGTGGCGCCCGGCGTGGAGCACATCGACCTGCTCTACTACAGCGACGCCCTCCGCCGGCGGCTGAAGCGGCAGATGCTCTGGTACAGCTGCACCAACTGCCGCAGCGCCTTCTTCGCCGCCGACCTGCAGCTGCTGCGCCACCTCATCCGCCACCCGCGCCACCACTGCGTCATGACCGATCCGCCCAAGAGGGAGGAGGAGAAGGAGGTGAAAAGAAGGAAGGTGAACAGAAGGAGACAACAAACGATGTC
Organism: Tyrophagus putrescentiae; assembly: GCA_024499935.1. NCBI lineage: Eukaryota > Metazoa > Arthropoda > Arachnida > Sarcoptiformes > Acaridae > Tyrophagus > Tyrophagus putrescentiae. Next base: position 2,565,696 of record JAMZRA010000006.1, on the reverse strand, counting down.
AAGGATGAGAAGAAGGGGGACGATGAGATGGCTAAACAAGGTGATGAACAGGTGATGAAGAATGGTGAAAAGGAGGAGGAGGAGGAGGAGGAGGAGGAGGAGGAGGAAAAAGAAGTCAGCGAGAAGGAGGAGAACAACGAGGAGGCCGACAGTGGCTTCGGGCAGTTTGAGAACTCCGAGGGTGACTCCGAGAGTGACTCCGAAAGCATCGCCGAGAGGGTGGATGGCATCATCCGCGAGATGGACGATCAGTCGCCGGATGATGCTGATGCTGATGCTGATGATGATGACCTGGATGGGGTCGTCAAGGAGGAGATTACCGCCTTCTCAGCAAAGGGCATTAAAGAGGAGAGCAAAGAGGAGGAGCACCTTGGCTGTCTGGAGAACATGGACGCCTATCGCAACAGTTCTCACTGCAACCTTCTCAGCAACTACTGCAGCAGTTTTCCGCTCTCAACAGCAGCAGCAGCAGCAGCAGCAATAACAACTTGGGCAATGGCAGCTATTCCAACGGCGGCGGCAGCAGCTGCAGCTCAGAAGGACAGCACTTTAAGGTAAAGCTGAAGAATGCCTACAGAAACTCAGTGTCAGCTTGGGGATCGGCCCGTTGGGAATTGGAGACTTTTATCCCCCAACTGGAGCAGAACAAGCAGCAGGAGTTCAGCTCTACGTTGATTGCAGCATGGAGAACAACGAGGACAGTGAAAGCTGTGGGGGCAGCCATGAAGTTCAGCCAGCAGCTCCAATGTGCGTCGTCGGCCACGAGGAGACAGAGGCGGCCAATGCGCTGATGATGCTCAGTCGAGGAGGACTCTTCTGAAAAAAATGGACGCTAAATGAAACACAATTTAAAGCACTGTCATTTTTCCCACCTGTTTGCCCACACAATTCTGCATTTTTCCACTTTTTTTCCATAAACACAAAAGTTCTAAAGTTTGTTTAATCCCTTTTCCAGTTTTTACACGTACTTTTTTTAATTTATTACATTTTTGTTTTTAATTTATAATACTTTTTGTTTCTTCCCTTTTTTAACTTTTAAAAGTTGTCAATGTTTAACTTATTGTTATTATTACTGCAAACAATTTAATTTTTTATTTTGAACACAAACAATATTTTAATTACTTTTTTTTATAACAACACAAGGCGGCAAATGTATTTTCAATCACTATTTTTCTCATTATTTAAAACTGTGTGTTTGTACCTTTAGTTGATTAAAATAAAAAAACTTACTAGTTGTTTGTTCATTTATTTGCAATTAGTTTTTTTGGTTTAAATCACTTGGTAACAAATTGTAAAACTAAACTGTTTAACCTTTCAATTTGTAGTGTGCAATACAAAATGAATCTTTTTAAATACAATTTTGTTAGTTGTATTTAATTTTTTCTACTAGTACTACTAAACATCAAAAAGTGCATTTTGCTACTGTAGCCATTTTTTACCAACGCCACAAACTGGTTCATCAGCAGTTCCAGTTCCAAGCACCAAGTAACTGTAATGAAAGGGCTGTTCATCGTGTTTTCAATTTTGTTGTTAAGACAATGGCACTTGCAATCTAAAAGATGCTACAAAGTGGCAACTTTTAAACATTTAAAAAATGATTTTTTCATATAAATCATTTAAATGTGTTTTAACTGTTTTAATTCTTTAAGATTATTAACAAACAGTTTTCAAAAATTGTCCGTTGTGCAAAAAACTAATAGAAAGTAATGTGAATTAAATTAATTAAAATAATCTAGCACTGAATAGTCATCAGTTTAAATTATTGTAAAAATTTAATAATTTTGTTGTTGTAAAAGTTTTTGATCTTTTAATTTTAAAAAAAAGTTAATCAATAAAATAACTAAAAAACATTTATTCTTTTATTAATTTTACAGTTTAAAAAGTGAAATTGCGGTACATTTGTGTGTGTGTTTCTCAAGATAATTTGACAGCACCTCCATTAGCTTGACAAATGAAATTGGACAGGACAAATGAAATTGTTCTAGGGAACAACTGGTTGGTTGAGGTTAGGAAGGAAGAAGAAAAACAAACAAAAAAGGTTACGCTGGCTTGACGCAGTAACCACAAACGATGATGATGATGATAACGGTGGTAGTGGTGAACACTGGCGTAGATGTACGAACTACAACTGACAATTCTTTTCAGCACAAATACCTTTACATTTATAGAAGAATATTCTTCAAAGTTCTTCATGTTAGTTCAAATTGTTTTTCAGAAGTGATCGGACACTCAGCCATGACAGTCGTCGCAATGGTTGACTTTAACTTTTTCCTCTTTAAAAAATTTAAGTTGATTGAGCTGACTTTAAAATTTTGATCCCATTGTACTTTGCAAACTTTGCTCTAGTCTGGCAAGTTGTATATTTGCGAGTCAATGAGATTGAGATTTTAGTTAGCTGCTACTTTTAATTTATTTTGAATTTTATCAATTACTTTATGAAGTTTTAATTATGCGCAAAACTGAATATCAATTTGAATTTTTGTTTTAGTTAGCAATATAAAAGAGCTAAACAAAAATATTCAAATTGATATTTGGTTGTTTTGCAATTAACATCAACATCAATCAGCAACAAAAAAGATTAAAAATTAGAGCAAGTTTCTGCGCTTTCATCTATAACTAAAAATAAACAAAATATTTGATAAAAGCACAAAAACTTGATTTAATTTTTAGCTCATAAGCACATTTACTTTTTAAAATTGACTATTATTTGTAATTGATTTGTTTTTCACTAATAAAATTGTTTAAAAACTTTGTATAATTTTGCTTTTTTGGGAACTTGATTCCGTGCATTTGAGAGTTTACCTGACACCAAGTTTTGTTACAGTAAAACTGGTGTTATCCAAACTGTCAAAATAGTAGCAACAGTACCACAAAAATTTTCCTTTTTGCAGGTTGCAGGTGTTTGTTTGTGTGTCACGCAAAATTTCATTTCCTAGTTCATCAGAGCCCTATTAACCGGCTCTTCCCTTTGTCCATGGCAGTTTGTAAAAAAATATTTTACAGTGAATATTAACACCTTCAGCTTAACTTTTTTACTTTTTTTAATATTTTAATTACTTTTTCCGCTCAATTAACACTACCAACAGTCTTGTTTTTGGCGTGTCCAGACAACGGACAAAACAACCCCTGTTGCTGCTGCTGCTGCCGCCCCAATATAAAAGATTCGGCAACAGTCTGCTCGGTCCTCATTTTGTCTTTTTCCTCGACCAACTAATTTAAATCCGTCTGCTCACTCACACAACTCTCTTTTTTGAAAACAATTCGAGTGGCAGAAGAAGAAGAAGAAGAAGCTCATTTTGCCAGCACACTGATTCTACAGAGGGCATTTGAACGGATTTTTTCTTGTTCTCCCTTTAGAATAGTATCGCTCTACAACTCTTTTAGTCGCCAAACTGTCCACCGTTTTACCTTGTTTGCATACAAATTTCAAACGTCAATTTTTTGTGCATCTTCTTCTACAAAGATGGACGGCCGCCGAAAAGGGTGCCCTAAATGTGCTGCCAAAAAGATGTGCCAACGGTGCCGCAAAGCCTTGAATGACAAGGCTAAAAGCGTCGAGCCTGATCACCAAGTGGCCTCAGCAAAACCTCAGGAAGGTGAGCCCACTCCCAAGGAGCCTGCTGTTCAGCAGGTGAAAGCTAAGAAACCTAAAGGCAAAAACAGCAAAAAGAAAAATCAGCGGTAAGTGATTTGTTAATTTTAAAAAATTATTATGTCTTGATAAATAACAAAACATATTTTTTACAGTTAAACATCAAGCGTGAAGATGCAATAAAAAAGATAAACAACAATTTTTTATTAAATGTTTTGTACAATTTTTACTTTATATTATTTTTTGGCACATCAATGCCCATGTTCTTTCAACACTGTTTTTAAAAACAAAAATTTTATTCAAATAATTTTGAGCTTATTGTTAAATTGAAACGAGCATTATTTTCACAAAAAAATGTAACAACAACAATTGTCCAACAAATAATGTCTCAAACTACAATGTATTGCTCAAAACAAATGTAACCAAAAATAAATTTTTATCAACTTTTTTACACAATCGTTTAATAAACAAATTTCCAAATATAAAGCTATTTTTATTATAACTTTTGACAATTGTACAAAATTTGCTACTAATGATATTTATTCATTTTGCCGTTTAAAAACCATCATAAAGAAGAGCACCGAGTAGATGAGCACCAAGTAGAAAGTTTTACTGGTGATTCGGTAGTCATCGAGCAGGTGCAACGCGTACGGCCGCAGTCGCTGAAAGGCTTGAAAAGCAGCCGCCTTCAGATGACCGCTTATCAGCTTGCCTTCGCTTAAAAGCAGTCACTTGCCCCGGAAAATGGACAAAACCGGCGCAAAAGTGGAGCGAATAAAAGCGGGCGTTCACCCGTTCCAGCCGCCCATTTCCGCTAGCAACCTTGGCGCACTGGTGGATCAGCAGGTACTGGAAGGTCTCCGTGGCAATGAGAATGTACGTGAAGAAGATCTGCGAGACGGGCGGCAGGTCGGCGCTGAAGAGAACAGTGTACGCCTGGTAGGCCTGAATGAGCAGAAAGCCGAAGAAGTAAGCGCTCAAATTGGCCGTCCAAAAATTGGAGCACCGCTCAATGTCCCCCACCAGACTGGCCAGCTGCCGTTGAAGACCGAGGTACCGAGCCCAGGAAAACTTTTGCTTTGAGCAGCACAAGCTGGCAACTTCTGCAGCAGATACCGCTGCCTTAGGCTGATGATCTCCGTCGCCAGAATGACCGCACTAGGAACGGCGAAAAAACCGTAAAACAGGTAGAAGATGTGCAACGGAAAGACGACCAGCCAGAGCGCCAGCACCAGCGGCGAGGCCCAGGAAAAGTGGGCGTTCACGAAGAAGGCGTTGAAGTAGCCGAAGAGGACGATGAAGGAGAAGGTGAGTTGAAGAAAACGAGTGACCCACTTGTAAAGCAGGCGATAGGAGAGATGATAGTAGCAGAGAGCTTTGGTGAAAGTTCTGAGAACAGTTTGAAAAAATCTTATAAAAAACAAAAAAATTGAAATGCTTTTAACTTTACCCTTTCCTGAAATGCTCAACACCGAAATCGATGAAGTGGATGATGATGCCTTTCTTCTCGTTTTCACCAGCTCATACCTTCCGGCGGTGTACGGCTGCTTGAGGAAGGTGGCGTAGTTGATGACCACCGTGAGAATGCCCAGACTGTACACGACGTCCATCTGCGACCACATAACTGAGGCAGCATCTGATGGAGCATCACCACGGGAGAGCGCTGCAGAAAGGCCACCGTCAGATTGCACTTGGAGGAGTCCTCTGCTGAAAACTCCGCCGATTCATAGCAAACGATGAGCAGATTGCCGTACAGCCGTTGCTGATGATGGTGATCAGTGGAAAGAGGTAAACACGGCTGCTGCTGCTGCTGCTCAGCTGCCACCACGGTTGTCGGGTGCAAAGGGCACTAGAAAGACTGTTGCTGTTGTGGTTGTCAGTTTTTTCCCGCTGAAAAACGCCGCCGAATATTCGCTGATGACCATTGGGTCAAAATAGAGGATGAGCGCGGTAAAGTGTCGCTTAATAATTTTGAAAAAGTTTGAAAAATTAAAGCAAAAGCCGTCATTATGATTGCGGGAAATGCAGAAGTGAGCTGCAGTAATTTTTTCATCATTGTTTTATATTGGAAAAAAAGTTTGTAAAAGTTGGTAGTTGCAGTGATACTTGGAAGTAATATTTTACTGCTATTCAAAATGTGCTTTGAACCAGTTAAAACTTTTCTTTCAATTGACAGTATTTAATTTATTTGTTTATAAATTGGAATGTTCCTGAAATAGCAGTTTGCAGTATTTTTAAAGTGTTTCTGTGTTAAAGTTTTTTGAGCGCTTCAAAATGCAAATAAGTTGCACTACTGGGTAATAAATTATTTTGTATGTTGTAGAGAGTAGTGTTTTTATTTGTTTTTTCCTTTAAAAATTGTACAATTATTTGATTTTTATGTAAAGTTACTTTGTAAATGTATTCAGAGCAATGACGCCATAGTAGAGTGCTTGTAGTGTTTTAGTTTCCGATTGTTTAATTACATTTTCCCCCCATAATTGTAATGTGAAGAAAACTAAAAGTTCAAAAAACTATTAAAAATGCAACTACAACAATCTTTGCAAACACAAATTTTGGCATAAACACAACAATTAACGCCAATTTTAAATTAAAAAATTAAATGACGTTAAAAAATGCAAAAAATGAAAAAAACAAAAAAAGTAAAAATTATTTTTGATAACTTATCAATTTTTATCATTATTTAAAATTATATTTTAAAATTAAAAAAGTACCTGAGTGTACTCTCCACAATCTCAGCTTTCCAACGGTGTGTCACACTTAATTTTCACTCAAAATCTTAATAACGAAAGAACGCCGCAAGTGAAAAGAAAAAATAAAAATGGCAATAAAAATTCCCATTTTACCGCAAGTCTTGCGCCTTTTTGGACCGTCACATTTTGAAACGCTATTGCCACCGGGCGACGTCGCCGACCCGAGCGGGCCCGAGTCGGCACTGTTTTGATCCGCTAGCTGCTGCTGCTGCTCACCTTTGCTCTGCTTGCTGCTCTGTCTGTCTGGTGGAAGAGCTAAAGATGTTGGTGAGGTGAGATGAAGTGTTTGAAGTTTGAAATGGAAGATAGAAATCGTTGAGACGCCCAATGTCCGCTCCGCTTTGCTGACCAGTGAAAACACGCTGTTTTGCGCGGGAAAACATGTAGGCTTGCCGGTCTGGCAGAAAACGCGGCATTTTGGTGAGCCGCACACAGAGTACGTGACGCGATTTTAGCGTCCTCAGTTGCACTTGGTGACTTTTGGAACTACAGCTTCTTCACCAGGGCCGATAGATGGCGCTCTAAGCTTTTAAAACAAAAAATGAACGACGCCGCTGTCGCCATCTACCGTCACTAGTGTAGAAGTATGTAAAAGTAAACCAAAAGCTTTTCCGCCAGTGCGGATAGATGGCGACAGCGGCGTCGTTCATTTTTGTTTTTAAAAGCGTAGAGCGCCATCTATCGGCCCTGGTGAGGAAGCTGTAGTTCCAAAAGTCACCAAGTGCAACTGGTGGCGCTAAATCCGCGTCACGTACTCTGTGTGCGGCTCACCAAAATGCCACGTTTTCTGCCAGACCGGCAAGCCTACTGCTGTTTGTGCTCAAAACAGCGTGCTTTCACTGGTGAATAAACAAGGAGCGGACATTGGGCGTCTCAGCGATTTCTATTTTCCGTTTCAAACTTCAAACACTTCACCTCACCTCACCAACATCTTCAGCTCTTCTACCAGAGGACAAGGTCCCGTTTGTGTGTAAGTGCCCTTTGCTTTGGATCTGCTCTTTGTTGATCGATGATCTGCGCACATTTCAGGCAGATGATCACCATGGCCGAACGACGACGACCACGACGACGACCACGACGAGGATCACCTCTTCAGCCTGTTCGCCTGTTGCTGACCTCTCTTCTGCTGATGATGCTGATGACGGGCGCCGCTTTTGCCGACGAGCACGCTGTTGCTGAAGACAAGGACAGCGGCAACAACGGCTTTGACGACTTCCTCACCGCTGGCGATGATGATGACGACGATGGTGGTGGTGATGGCCACTCTGGCCTGGACCGTCGCTTGGTGGACGAGGTGACGCGAATTCTGGAGAGCACCTTTGCTCAGGCCTCAGGCTCAGTCTCAGTCTCAGTCTCTGGAGATCTCAAGGACAAGGACTTCAAAGACGGCCGCCATTTCGAAGACGGCCTCACCGCCACTACCACTGCCGATCAGGACCTGGACCAGGAGAACTTCGAGGCCAGCTTCCCCGACCGCCCCCTCCAGCTCGTCCGCCCTGACGCCCAGCACAAGGGCCTGGTGCTGGTGGAGGAGAACCTCCGTCTGCTTCACGCCATCCGCCAGCCCGTCTCCACGGTGGCCGTCGTCGGGAAGTACCACTCGGGCAAGTCCTTCCTCCTCAACCAGATCATGGCCAAGGGGGCGGGCTTTGGCCACAGCCGCCACCACCACCGAGGAGAGGAAGGCTTCGGCGTGGGCTCTGCCGTCGACCCGCAGACGATGGGCATCTGGGTCTGGGGCCGGCCGATGAAGATCGAAAGGTCTGGTGAAGAGGAGGATGGGAAGGGAACGGGAAAGCCAGCCGGGCCACCCCAGTGGGTGCTCCTGCTCGACACGGAGGGCTTCGCCGCGACGAACGTCTCGGAGAACTACGACGCGAAGATCTTCGCCGTGGCCACTCTGCTCAGCGCCCAGCTGCTTTACAACAGCGTGAAGATCATCGACCAGTCGGACATTGACTACCTGGAGCTACTGGCCCGCCGGACGCAGCTCTTTGCCCTCAAGGCGCAGATGACGCCGCTGCCGACGGCCGCTGTGAACACCTCAAATTCAGACTCGAAGAAGGGGAAAAACGGCGGTGACTGGACGGCCGAGGACGCCTTCAGTCCGCACCTTCTCGACTTTCCCAAGCTCATTTGGGTGAGTGCTCGGGTGGTTTGTTTGTTTGTTGTGTTTGTTTGTTTTGGTGCAGTTTTTACTGAACTTTTTTTATTGCAGGTCATCCAGGACTTTGTGCAGAAGACGACCCAGTCGGAGCTTGACCAAGAGGAGGGCAATGATGATGATGATGTGGATACCGTCCCAGCCGACTCCTCCTCCTGCCGCCACTGGCTGCTGCGCCTTCTCTCGACGCACGCCCGCGAGGCAGAGGCGTACGCCATCTCCCTCAAGGACATCTTCCCCGCCGTCGACTGCCACACCCTCTTTCTGCCCTCCGTCCGGCGGGCCCACCTCGCCGACCTCTCCACCGCCACCGAGGCGGACCTCACCGAGGAGTACCGCGCAGAGCGGGACGCCTTGCTGGAGAAGCTGCGCGCCGGGGCGGTGCCGAAGCGCCTGAAGAAGCACCTCGGTCCCAGGAGGAAGATCACTGGAGAAGATGAAGGTGATGAAGATGGGGGTGAGGAGTTTACGGGCACCGAGCTGGCGGTGCTGCTGCGCGTCCTCGTGGGCGCCGCCAACGCCGGCTCTCTGACGGACATTCCCAACCGGTGGGACGCCTTTCTCGAGCAGCTCCAGGTAAGTTCCGGAAGGAACTTTGGTTTGCCTTTTCAAGATTTAATTCCTCTCTTTCTTTTCTTCCAAATAGAAATCGGCCGTCGAGGACTGCTACCGCTTCTACCAGGCCCACCTCGCCAGCCTCCTCTCCAGCGGTGTGGCGGTGGTAAAGAGCGGCGGAGGAGGAGGAGGGCCGGGCAGTCCGGTGAATGAACGTCGCCTCGCCGCCTGGCACACCGTCTCCGCGGACAAGGCCAACGCCCTGCTCGCCCACCTCCTCCACGGCCTGCCCACCTCACTTCAGTCGAGTCGGCCCGAGCTGGCCGACCACCTCGCCCGCTACTACGCCTCCGTCTCCGAGCTCAATCGCCAGCGCCTGCACCTGCGCCTGCACGCCCTTCAGAAGGAGGGCGAGATGAAGGTGGTGGACGCATTCCTCGCCACACCTTTGCCCCTTCTCCAGCGACAGCTCCAGGCGCAGGCCGACGTCCTCTCGCTCAGGTCAGCGCCCAGTTTGTCGCAGACGTCGGCGATCTGGTGGACCGGGAAGAGGAGTGGTGGATGAGAAGAAGAGGAGCAAGAAAGTGGAGGACGACCCCCTCGCCCCTACCTCTCCTCGCTGGAGAAGGCCGTCCGCCTGAACCTCGACTCGACGCTGCTGCGCAACAGCCTCCAGCTGGAGGCGCTCTTTGAGAACGCCACCGCCGCCCTCCTCCAGACGGCCTTCGCCGAGGTGTCCATCGACCTGGTCCGCCCGCCGAAGAGGGAGGCCTTTGAGGCGCTGCTCCGCCGCTCCGCGGAGCTCACCACCGCCGCCTACGGCCGCCAGATGGCCGCCTACGCCGAGGAACGCCCTCTCTACGTGGCGAAGGAGGCGAAGCTGAAGCTCAGTCTGCTGGAGCGGGCGCAGGCGCTGCGCGAGGACAACGAAGCGGCCGTCTCCGCCCACCTCAAGTCAGAGGCCGGCAAGCTGGTGCACGAGTTTGAGCGGCTGACGGCCGCCACCCGACGGCACTTTCCCATGGACGCGGACGAGCTGGCGGCGGTGCTCCAGGCGGAGACGGACAAGTTCAGGCGCCTCTTCACCGACGACCTCCGCCCCCGCTACGGCAGCTACGGGCCGCTCTTTGAGGAGGTGGAGGCCCTGCTGGCGGAGGACCTGCAGACGGTGGCCGCCAAACGGGCGGAGGAGAACTTTGCCGCCTTCAAGGAGGAGGTGGAGCAGCCGCTGGCGCTGGCCAAGCGGAGCGTCCTCCTCAGCAGCAGCCGCTACGGGACGCTCTTCAGCTGGCGCCGCTTCGTGGTCAGCAGCGCCCTGCTGCAGCTGGAGCAGGGTCGCGCCCGCGGCTGGTCGCCCTCCCTGAAGGCGGCCATCATCGAGTCGTGGATGCGCGAGGACGCGGAGCTGGCGCGGGAGGCGGCCAACCGCCGGAACGTCCTCTCGCGACTGCTCGGCTTCTTCCAGTGGCTCCTCTCGCTCCTCTTTGGATAGGAAGAAGGAGGAGGAACTGCCTGAGGTAGATGTACCCTTTTTCTTTTTCTTTTTCTCTGTTTTGTGCTTGTGCATGATTCCTATTTAGGTGATTCTTAGTTTACTCGCTTAGTTTAGCCTTCTTCTTCTTCTCTCATTTTCTCTTTCTTTTCGTTTGTTAGTTTGCTGATTACCTCTCTTTCTTTCTTTTCGCTACAGATTTATATTACTACCACTTCTGCCTACTTTCACTATTACTACTTTCGCAATCTTTATTGTATAGCTAATTCTCAATAATAATAATATTAGAAGATGGAAAGGAGGGCGATACCCTTGTTAGTCCCTAAGTAATTGAGTAAATAATTTCAATTTCTAGATTTATTGGCAGTAAAAGGTCGAAGGTGTATTGATTGGATTAGCAGTGCGGAAATTATTTCTGAATGTACTTTGCTTGCTCTCTCTCTCATTTTTCAGTGCCTTTTCCTTTTCTCAATGAGTACACTGCTTGTTTTCCAATTTTCTACAAGAGAGATTCAGTGGAAATTCCGCTTGTTGACACACTCACTGACTGCTCTGCCGCGCTCGCTTCTAATGAAGTGAGCGCCTTCAATTTGAATAGTATAGAGCAAACAGAGCAAATGGTGGATGTGCTTTCATCGGCGAGAGAGAGAGAGAGAGTAAGTGATTGCCAGCAGCCATTCAGACGCATTCAGACGCCTAATTCCCGCTAAGTGACCTACCACCGAGCTGTCTCTTTCCTTGGGGCTCTTTTCCGTTCTCTTGCTCCCCTCCTCGTACAGTAGAGAGTGCCTGCTGGCAACGAGTGGCTGCTCTCTCTCTCTCTCTCTCTCTCTCTTCTCTCTCTCTCTCTCTCCTCTCTCTCTCTCTCTCTCTTCAACGACCACATCACAGCATCAGCATCAGCAGCTCACTTTGGAGAGGCTCTGCCGAATGGCTGTGCCATTGCATTGATTGCAAGTGGGCAATCGTCGCCTGGCAACCACCGGCCAGACCACCAAGACAGCCCACTCTCGGCGCATGAGTCAGTCGTCGCCGTCGTCGCTGATTCCTTCCTTCCTTCCTGTCCTCTTCTATTTTATTCTCTCTCTCTCTCTCTCTCTCGCTCTGTACTCTCTGGACTCTCCAGTTTGCTTGCTCTTTCTCCCTGCTCACTGTTCCAAACCAGCTCCCAACTGCTTTCTCTCTCTCTCTCTCTCTGCACTCTATTCTTTTCCTTCTTTTTGCCGACTGCTGCTCATGTGACGCATCGGCGGCGGCGGCGGCCTAGCCAACAGAGCACCCCAACACACCAGCCACCTTTGGTGTTTCGTCGTTCACTCTTCTCGCTCCCGTCCTGTGTCAAGTCGTGTCTGTCTGTCGGCGAGTTTGTCGTGGCTTCCCTTGCCTTGCCTTGCCTTCCCTTCCCTTTCCCTCGCTCAGTGGTTCATCGATTGAGCACCGTAGTAGTCAGCAATGGACTAGACAGGCAATCTTCTGCAGCAGCAGCAGCAGCAGCAGTAGTGTTTTCTTCTTCACTTTTTCCCACAAACTCTCCGCTCCACAAATTGCCATGGCTCGAAAGCACTCGCTGACATCATCTCCATCTTCTCCATCACCACCACCCTCATCATCGGCACATCATCACCCCCCTCGCCTGCTGGCCAAGTTCTTCGCCCGTCGGCGGCTGTCGAAGGTTCGCCGGGCGGCGCCGAGGCCAACTTGAAGCTGCTCAAGTTTAATCGCGTCAAGTCGCAGGGTAAGCTTTGTGTCCATCAACTATGTGTGAGCCCCATCAACTAAAATTCACACTTGATTACCTACTCCACCAGCTCCTCGCTTCTCTCGCAGCAAAGTGCACACGCCCATCTTCAGCTGTGTCGTCTCGACGAAGCAGTTCATCTACGGCTTCTACCAGCTGACGGCGCCCAAGCCGCCGGCCGCCGCTCCCAACATTCGCGAGATTGTCGTCTCCTCCTCCTCCAGCAGTCATGGTCAGCTAAATCACCACTTTTCCTTCTCCTCATTCACCGCAGAGGAGGAGGAGGAGGAAGGGATGGGAGGAGGTTTCAACCGATCTGGCCTCGGCCTCTGCATCACCAGCCCCCTCCCTCCCGAGTCCTCTTCGCCGCCCGCCTGTTCGGTGGGCGTCGCCCGGTACTGCAAGGTCTCCGGCCACTGGAACAACCGCCTGGCCGGCCTCACCGGCGACCTGCCCACCGAGTGGGACAGCCCGCCCCTCTTCAGCCTCCTCCTCGGCCGGCTCCAGGCGGTCCTGCTCTTCTTCAGCAGCGCCCTCTACCTCTTCTGCCTTCGCCGCCGCCGCTTCACCGCCCTGCCCGTGGAGGCGATCTTTGCGCTGCAGCGAGCCGAGCTCGGTCTCGGCCTCGGCCAGGGCCAGGGCCAGGGCCCCCTCACCGTCGACTACGCGGTGGAGCTCTTCTGCGCCGCCCTCGACCCCGAGGAGCGGTGGCTGTACGTCCAGGCGGGACTGACCGTGACGCCCGTCCTCATGATGATGGCGCCCGGTGGATTACAGGGTAAGGAGTCGAGTTTTTGGTATTCTTGTCAACTTTCATTCATTCTTTCTTTCGTTCTTTCCAACAGCTGCTGCTGCAGCTGTTGCGGCTGAAAATGGAGCCGAGGAAGAGGAAGTGGTAGACGTGGTGTTGCCGCCGCCGCCTGCCCGGGCTTTTCCCAGAGGAGGTAATGGTGGGCACCTGGCGGCGGACCCCATGATTCCGGGCGCCCCCGAGACCCGGGTGGGCGTCTTTCGCCTCTCTCTGGGCGAGGTGGAGAACCTGGACGACGGCGGTCAGCTCCGCTGGGAGCGACTGCCCCTCCACAATGACACCTTCGGCGAGGTGATGCCCGAGGGCCTCTTTATGGCCTTCCAGGACGGCCGACAGCTGACGGGAGATAACAGTAGTTCACCAGCGGGTGATGATGAAGAAGGCTCTCACCACCTCTTTATGATGATTCGCGATCTGCGCACGCGCTTCTGGGTGCCCAGCGTCGATGCTCGCTTCAGCTGCCAGACGAGCATTGTGAGTAGTGTGAGGGGCGAGATCTTAATCATTTTTCATAATCTTTTCATTTGTTTTTGTTAGATCCACGTCGACCTGCTCGCCGGCGAGTGGACCATTGAGGAGCTGAAGATTCCGCCGCTGCCGCCGCCTCTGCCGCTGGAGCTTTCGCAGCCGCCGCCGCCGCCGCCTAAAGCAAAGGCCGCCTCTGCAAAACAGCGAAGCCATGGCAATCGAGGAGGAGGAGAAGAGGATCTATTCATCATCATCATCACCACCACCGCCGTCGCTCTACTCACGAGCGCATCAGCGTCGCCTCGGAAGGCCAAGTCGAAGCCGAAGAGGCGGAAGAAGAGGTTGACCACCAGGAGATGGTGGAGCACGATGCGGAAGCTGCTGCTGCAGCAGCTGCTGTCCGCCCCCTGTACGACCGCAAGGACCTGATGCTGAAGTTCAAGACGGCGGTCAGCTGCGCCTTCGTCCGCCCCAGTTCGCTCTTCATCCTCGGCTGCCGCGACTTCTGGCGCCCGAAGACCAGCCTCTGGTCGATTGACCTGCGCACCCGCCAGTGGCGCTGTCTGGTGCACAAGGCCCGGCTGCGGCCGCGCGCCGCCAAGGCCTTCCTCCTCACCGCCACCGGCGACGCCGAGGACGGCCTCTGGGCGGTGATGAACTACAGCAGCAGCAGCATCGTCGGCGGCAGCAGCTTCCGCAGCTACCACCGACGACGAGCCGACCACCGCCACTTCACCGCCTACTACGTCCCCCTGGAGATGCCACGGCTCACGGCGATGTCCCGCGCCGTGCTCATGGCCACGCTCAGAGCGGAGGGCGGGCCGCTCAGTGCGGAGAAGGTGGAGAAGGCCAAGCGGAAAGAGGGAGGAGGTGAGAAAGGTGGTGGTGGTGGTGACTGCTGTCGCGCCTGGGCGCCCGCGTGCGCCGCTTCATCGAGGCGCGCATGGACCTGGTGGACTTTGTCACCGAGGAGAGCGTCGCCCGGCGCCTGGCCCAGCACCGCCACCAGCGGGGGGCTGGCGCCACCGCCTACGTGGGCGTGCCCCTGCCCGCCTCGCCCTCCGTCGACCAGCAGCTGGCAGAGTGGATGGGCGGCCTGCGCATCGAGGGCCACGTCCTCGGCCTGCCGCCCAGGCGGGAGGTCTGAATGGATGGACATCGAGTGGCCATCCAATTATCCCATCGACTTCTTCTCCTTGTGTGTTTCACTTCTCTCTGATCTATCTTTGTTCGTGATTAGGTTTTGTTTCTCTCCCTCCTTTTTGGTTTGACTCACCTGTCTCTCTCCTGACCACAATGTCCTTATCCCGGTTGTCCCCTGACCTTGAATCCTTCTCCTTATCACATCATCCTCTTCATCATCATCAGTATTATCGAGCCTAACCTTTTTTGACACTAAATTGTTTTGAGTTTTCTATTTTTAATACTTTTTCTTCCTCTTCATCTCCTCCTCCCTCATCAAACTCACTCCTCTTACAAAGAGACGTTTATTATTTCAAACTTAAGTTTTTTCATTCCGTTTTCTATTTTTTGTTAACTTGATTACAACAACAGAACGACTAGTAAAGATATCACTGATAACAAAAAGTACCTTGAAATTAATCTTGAAAGAATTGATGATCTTCGATGATCATCTGCCTGAGATGCGCGCAGTTCATCGATCAACAAAGAACAGATCCAAAACAAAGTGCATTTACACCCAAACTGATCCTTGTCCTCTGGTAGAAAAGCTGAAGATGTTGGTGATGTGAGATGAAGTGTTTGAAGTTCGAAATGGGAGATAGAAATCGCTGAGACGCCCAGTGTTTGTTCCGCTTTGTTGACAAGTGAAAGCACGCTGTTTTGAGCGGGAAAACATGTAGGCCTGCCGGTCTGGCAGAAAACGTGGCATTTTGGTGAGCCGCACACAGAGTACGTGACGCGATTTTAGCGCCCTCAGTTGCACTTGGTGACTTTTGGAACTACAGCTTCCTCACCAGGGCCGAAAGATGGCGATCCCAGCTTTTAAAAACAAAAGTTAACGACGCCGCTGTCGCCATCTATCCGCACTAGTGTAGAAGTATGGGAAAGTGAAACAAAAGCTTTTCCGCCAGTGTGGATAGATGGCGACAGCGGCGTCGCTCACTTTTGTTTTTAAAAGCTGGGAGCGCCATCTATCGCCCCTGGTGAGGAAGCTGTAGTTCCAAAAGTCACCAAGTGCAACTGGTGGCGCTAAATCCGCGTCACGTACTCTGTGTGCGGTTCACCAAAATGCCACGTTTTCTGCCAGACCGGCAGGCCTACATGTTTTCCCGCTCAAAACAGCGTGCTTTCACTTGTCAGCAAAGCGGAACAAACACTGGGCGTCTCAACGATTTCTATCTTCCATTTTGAACTTCAAACACTTCATCTCACATCACTATCATCCTCACATCCTTCTTCACTTCTTCTACCAGAGGACAAGGACCAGTTTGTGGGTAAGTGCACTTTTACCTGTTCTTTGTTGATCGATGATCTGCGCTTATCTCCGGCAGATGATCATCGACTATCAATCTTTGAAGATTGGTTCCAAGACTCTTTGTTATCTTTACTAGTTGAATTGCAAAACACTAAATTGATAAACAGATTTCTAAGTTTTTAGTAACTCTACGCGAGCAGTGCCTTTCCCCACTTGGTGTCCGGGTACGTTCTGATGATCCTCTTCCTCGTCTCCTCCATCAGCAGCATCACCCCAATGACCGGCAGCGTACAGAGCCAGCTGTACCAGCTGACCGGGGCCGTCTGCAGGACGTCATTCATGAAGGGCACGTAGATGACGAAGGCGGCCAGGGCCGTCTCGAAGAGGAGCGCCGCGTTGAGGACCATGTTTCTATTTGGGAAAAAAAAGAGTTGTTGTCATTGTGATTTTTTGTTCCAACACCACCACCAAAGCGCTCACCTCATTCCGTGATTGAAGATGGACACCCGCCTGGTCTTGCAGACGATGACGTCGATCCACTGGGCGACGATGATGCCGCAGAAGTAGGCCGACTGCGCCTCCTGCAGAAAGCCATTCCGCTGGTCGTAGGTCTATTTTGATTTGGTCGTAGAGAGAAATTCGGTCAAACACACTTCCAAACCTTCCACTTTCTCCACTTTCGCCACTCACCGTCGCCTCATAAATGGCCGCCCCACTTTCCTTCTCATGGCCGACAATCCTCGGAAAATCTCCCCCGACGTCCTCCCACTGCTTCCTCGACTGCCAGAGCATGGCCGGCGTGTACCCGTGGAGGTACATCGTCACGAAGTAGCCACCATAGGCGGCCACACTGGCCATCACGCCGATGTAGGCGTACGCCCGCACCAGCAGCCGTTTGTCCACCAGTCGATCTCGCTTTGCATCCCGCGGTTGATCGCCATGATGTCGCCCTCGGCGGGCTCATAGCTGAGCGACACCGCCGGCACGATGTCCGTGCCGAGGGAGATCAGCAGGGCGGTGATGGTGCTGATGGCCAGCGGGACGCCGGTCACTCCGTAGACGACGAACGGGTAGATGGTCGTGCTGTGGGCCATTTAGAAACAAAGGTAAACAAAGGTAAACATTGCCCAAAACACTTCAATTTTCCACTTACCAATTTCCACCCAGGATGTAGCTGACCGTCTTCTTCATGTTGTCGAAGATCCGCCGGCCCTCCTCAATGCCCACGACAATGGTGGCAAAGTTGTCATCGAGGAGGATCATGTCCGCCGCCTGCTTCGACACCTCGCTGCCGCTGATGCCCATGGCGATGCCGATGTCGGCCTTCTTCAGCGCCGGCGAGTCGTTGACGCCGTCCCCGGTGACGGCCACCACCTCGCCCAGCCGCTGAAAGGTCTCCACGATTTGCAGCTTCTGCTGGGGGGTGGTCCGCGCGAAGACGATCTCCGAGTAGAGGAGAAGGGTCTCCTCGAGCGAATCAGGACTCATCGAGGCCAGCTCATCGCCGGGGATGACTATCGACTTGTTCCCTTCACCACTGCCTCCTTTATCGGCAGCCGAAGTGGACACCGTCGAGGTGAGCGAGAGGATGGTCGTCTGGCGGTGCGGCGCCGAGATGATGTTGACCGCCTTGGCGATGGCTTGCGCCGTGATGGGGTGATCCCCGGTGACCATCACCACGCGGATGCCCGCCTCGCGACAGGTCTTGACGGCCTCGGGAACACTCGGTCGCGGCGGGTCCATCATGGAGACGAGGCCCAGAAAGCGGAGCCTCCCCTCCAGGCGGATGGTCTGCTCCAGCGTGGCGGAGATGAACTTGAAGTCGGCGCCGAACTGGTCGGGGTCCAGCTCCAGGTCGGCAAAGGCGAGCACCCGTTCCCCCTCGGAGCCGTACTCGCGATAGGTTTCCTCAAATTGAGCCAGAAAGAGGTCATCCAGCGGGACTGTTTCGCCGGAGGAGGCGTCTGCCAGCCGACTGCCGCAGAGGGCGAGCACCCGCTCCGGGGCGCCCTTCAGCACCAGAAAGTGACCCTCGAAGAGGCCGCTCTCCGCGTTCCAGCGCTGGTGGACGCTGTAGGCGTACTTGAGCGAGGAGCTGAAGGGCTTCTCCGCCACTTTCGGGTGGCGGGAGCGGTACTCGGACACTCGGTCGCCGGAGGCCCGCTCCAAGAACTTGAGAATGGCCGTCTCGGAGGCGTCGCCCGCCGTGGGCCGCTCCTCGATCTCCACCTTTTCCTTCTGCTGTTCTTCCTCCTCCTCCTCCTCTTCCTCAACTTCATCGAGAAACTCCGCCCTGGAGCAGAGCATGGCGCATCGTTTGAGCGCCTGCCAGGTGGCCCTCCGCTCCACCTGCTCTCTGCTGTAGACGTCGTGCCTCATGGTGCCCTCCCTGAAGACGTACGTCTCCCCGCCGAACCACAGGTGCTCCACGGTCATGCGGTTCTGCGTCAGCGTGCCCGTCTTGTCCGTGCAGATGGTCGAGGTGCTGCCCAGCGTCTCCACCGCCTCGAGGTGCTTCACCAGACACCGCTTGGCGGCCATTCGCTTGGCGGTCAGCGTCAGGGCGACGGTCAGCGCCGGCAGCAGGCCCTCGGGCACGTTGCCCACGGTGATGCCGATCATGAAGAGGAAGGCCTTGAAGAAGCTGGTGCCCAGGAGGAAGTAGATGCCGGCGAAGGCGACGCCGCTCACCACCGAGATGATGGTGATGATCTTCACGAAGTAGCTGATCTCACGGGCGATCGGCGTCTGCCCGTGGGCGATGTTCGAGACCAGGGAGGCGATGTCGCCCATCACCGTCCGGTCGCCGGTGGCGATCACCACGCCCACGCCGGACCCGTCAGTGCAGTTGGTGCTGAAGAAGGCGAGGTTGGAGGCCTCCAGGGCGGAGCCGGAAGCCAACGGTTCAATGGTCCTCAACAGGGGCTCCGACTCGCCGGTGATGGAGCTGTTGTCGACCTTCATTGAGTCGCTGACGATCACCCTGATGTCCGCCGGAATGCGGTCGCCCGCCTGGCAGAAGACAATGTCCCCGACGACGAGCTCCTCCGCGGGCACCTGCACCTTGCGGCCGCCGTTTCGCAGGACATAGGCCGACTGCGGCGTCATGTTCTTGAAGCTGCGGAAGACCTTGCTGGAGCTGGCCGTCTGGTAGTAGCTGAAGGAGCCGGTGAGGACGACGGTGAAGACGAGAATCAGACCGAGGTACGCCTGAAGGAGAAGAAGAAGAGGAAGATTTGAGGGAGTTAGAAACGGTAACAAGGCCAACAGATCAACCGCTCGCTCTCTCTCTCTCTCTCTCTTACATCCTGCGGATTGCGGTCAAATGCAAAGGAGACGAAGCTGGCGAGGCCGGCGAACCAGAGGAGCAGGGCGAAGCCGGTGGTCATCTCGCGGAGGAAGAGCACGTACCAGGGCGTCTCCCGGGGCGGCGTGAAGCAGTTGGGGCCGTCCCGGGCGAGGCGGGCGGCCACCTCGACGGAGGTGAGGCCCGCTCGCCGGTCCACCGTGTGCTTCACGCACACCTCCAGGATGTTCAGCAGGTGCTCGTCGATGCGGTCCTCCTTCTGGTGGAGAGTTGCTTTATTGGAAGATCATTTCGTTGTTTGCAGTGGACACTTACCTTGTCACCACCGGAGGCGGCAGTGGTTTCAGGTGGTTCTGCTGACGGATCCTCCTCCGCCTCATTCTCGAGATTGGCAAACTTGATTTTGTTGGCACTCATCATTAGCTTTCTGAGTAGATCGAGGTGCTGCTCAAATGCTTCACACTTCTTCACACAGTTTTGTTGCTCACTGATCACACTCTGTCAATTTGAGGTTCGGAGTGACACAACGTTTTGAGAGTTTGAGCACACACATAAACGCCGACCGACTGACAGGCCGATACACCACTGCGCTTACTCACGTGTCGATGGCAATTGTGCATTAGCATTCCTTTCTCTTGTGTGGGCACAAATTGGTTGCACAGTGGCTGCCACTACTGCCACTGTTACGTTACCTCTTCCTATCACTATCTGATCACACACTTATCGTCGTTCGTTCAATTGCAACCGATGCGCTTGTCTGATTGAATTTAAACTGTCTGTGGCTGGTTGCTAACTCCCCTTTATGTGATTTCTGTTATAAGCTACTGAAAATCAGTGAGACACTGTTAAGGTTGAGGAAAAGAGTGTTTATTGCGTCACCGCATCACTGCTCCACCACCAGCCGCTCCACCACCTTCAACTGAAAGGGCTGCGGCGTCAGAAAGAGCGACCCTCCGTTGAATCGCAGCGACCGTGGCGTACCTTCCGCCAGGCCAAAGCTGAAGCGCCTGAGCAGCTGCGCCAGCAGCAGCTTGATCTCCTGATAGGCGAAACGCATGCCCAGACATTGCCTCGGTCCCGCCCCGAAGGGCAGGAAGGTGTACGGCACCAGGTGGTGCTTGTTCTCCGGCAGAAATCGCTCCGGGCGGAAGCGCTCCGGCTGGGGGTAGTACTGCGGGTTGTTGTGCACCGAGTAGACGCAGCTGATGACGGACATGCCCGCCTCCAGGGGAATGCCGCTGCCGCCTTCCTCCTTTTCGCCCAGTTTGTACCCGGTCACGCCCTCCTTGAGGCGTCGTTCCACCTGAATGAGGGGCGGATATCGCCTCAGCGTCTCCTTGATGGTCGCCTCCAGGTACGGCAGCTGGTTCATCACCGTGTCAAAGTACTCATTGGAGGTGGTGACTTGGTCTTTGTCAAAGTGGCCCAGTTTGGCTTCCAGCTCGCCGCGAAGGCGCTCCTGAATAGCGGGGTTGTGGGCCAGCTCAAAGAGCAGGTGGGTGATGGTGCTCGAGGTCGTTTCGAAGCTGGCAAATATAAAATGTGAAGAGTGTTAAGAGTGTTTGTGTGTTTTGTTTGATTTTAGTAGTGGGCTTACCCTTTTGATTAGTTGTAGTATGGAAGTGGGAAGTGAACAAAAAATATTGTGTTAGTTTTGTGTTTAAAAAAATGAAAAGTAGAGCATTTGTAGTACCTGCAATGAAAAAGATGAAGCACTGTCCGATGATTTCCGCCTCAGTGATAAGCGTACTTTTTGTCAGGTCATTTTCAGCTGAGTTATCTTATCTCTCAATTGGCCACCGCCTTTGACCTTTAGCTGTACAGTTGCTGACTTGACTACAGCTTCTCCGCCAGTGCGGATAGATGGCGACAGCAGCGTCGTTCATTTTTGTTATTAAAAGCTGGGAGCGCCATCTATTGGCCCTGGTGAGGAAGTTGTAGTTCCAAAAGTCACCAAGTGCAACTGGTGGCGCTAAATCCGCGTCACGTACTCTGTGTGCGGCTCACCAAAATGCCGCGTTTTCTGCCAGACCGGCAGGCCTACACGTTTTCCCGCTCAAAACCGCGTGCTTTCACTGGTGAATAAAGTGGAGCGGACATTGGGCGTCTCAACGATTTCTATCTCCTATTTCGAATTTCAAGCACTTCATCTCACCTCACCAACATCTTCAGCTCTTCTACCAGAGGACAAGGATCAGTTTGGGGGTAAATGCCCTTTGCTTTGGATCTGTTCTTTGTTGATCGATGATCTGCGCAAATGAATAATTGAGGGAATTTTAATGTATAGTTTTCTAACTTGTTAGCAAATACAAAGGGTTTTCTAATTTCACAGTCCAGCCGAGAATATTGTTAGTTGTGTGTGTGTGATGATGATGATGATGATGATTCCAACAAGCTGTTAAGTACCACTTTATCCTTATCGACGACGTCCAAAGGCAAAGGCACCTAATCAATAAAAACTTTGTTTAGTTCAACAGATTTCAAGAAGTCGTCAACAGCTGAGCTTACCATTGGCACCACCGAAGGCACCGCCGAATCCATTTCCACCAAAAGCTCCACCTCCGTTGGGGCCACCATCGGCGCCGATGATGATCACATCGCCGCCCTTGTCGCCGGCCTCGGCGATGCCGCTCAGCGCCGAGCAGATCAGCGCCACGGCGAGCAGGAAGAAGGAGAAGATGCTCTTGAGGGAGGCCATTGCTAGTGTTTGAAATTGGGGCTGATTTGGGCTTGATTGGAAGCTGCTTGCAAAGTTGACTTGGCTTGACTTGCTCTGAGCCCGCTACCGCCGAGCTTATATACCAAACGTCGACTTTTGGCGTTCTCTCTCTTTGCTCTTGAAAAACTCATGTAATAACCCGGATAATCACCGTCACCGCCGCCGCCGTGGTTTAATTATCAACATCGGGAGAGAAAGAGAGAGAGGAGAAGAGAGAAGCTGAGAAAAGGGAATGTAAAATAGGCAACAACAAAAAGGTCAGCAAAAGTGGTGCGGGTAATTTGTTGTTGCCACTTTTGCAGGTATTTAGCCGCTGCTACTTCTTCCCCCTTTGCTCTTGGCAACGGCTAAGGTAATTGCCGTACATTGTTGTCACTTTTCGGTGGCTTTCACACTCCTTAACCAGTGTTCTCGCAAGTTTGTATCTTTATGTCTGCTGCCATTTAGCTAATTGGGCTGTTTCAATTTTGTGTCTCTTTGGAATGCGTCCGAGAAAAGGTTGTGTGTGTGTGTGTGTGTATTTTGGTATAGCCCAAACCCCGTTCTGCTTTACCCGTTTTTAATTGTTGCAAATGCTGTTCCCCCTTTTAATTAGTCTGCATCTGTTTTACCTGTTATCTAAAAAGCCAAAAATGTTTATGTTGGACTTTTTTGCCAAACAAAATTACCATTAGGTTGAAAGTGGAAAGTAGAAGTTGTTAACATTTATTTGGTAGTGGTTTTTTGCCAATAAAGTTCATTAAAAATGTTAATGAATTTTTGCCTACGCTAGTATACTGTTGCTATAGTAAAAACGGTAATTGCTTCAAAGTTATTCAAGCACTCAAAATGCAAAAAGGCAGCAACAACCATTTCTAATTTTAAAAATTTAAAGTTTACTTAAAATCAGCAAAAAATTGCCAGCAAAAATTAAACAAGTCAACGCAGCAATTCATATTTAAAGTTTGTACTCTTTGCAATCTCTACCGAGTAGTTTGTTGTGTCATCGGCAACTGCACCAACAGCAGCAGCAAAAGTCCATTTATCATCCACAAATTATATAATAAGACACAAATATATTTAATAGGAAAAAGCATTCTTTCCTCTCTTCTGCTCAAAACGTCGCCACCATATCTTAACTGAAAAGTCAGCACAGAAAGGCACAATCAATACCGGTTCTCAAGAAGGTACTCGACAGGACAGAGCGGACTGCAACGGAATTTTCAACAGTCAAGAGCAGCTGCCCGAATTGCATTGCATTGTGTGAAGCAGCCCAGAGAGCCTATTCTCATCACTTTCTTTCCTCCACCATTCTTCCAATGGAGCCCTTCATCTGGCACAAGAAATCTCGAACCTTCCTCTCCAGCCTGCTCTTCCTGCGTCACCTGTTCTGTCTGCGCACCAGCCGCCTACTGTCCTACCTGCACCAGCTAAAGTGTTGCTGCCCAAACTACACTGGTCATCGGCTGGTCACCTTTCACCGCCTGAAGGCGGTGCAGTACCTCAGCCTGGCCGCTCTCATGGCCCGCATCTACTACCCCTCAACGCTGGCCAGCAGAGAGGAAGTGGCCGCCCACCTTCCCTGGAACCCCGTGGTCTGTGCTGCGATGCTGCAGTACCGCTTCGTCGCCAGTCCCATCACCCTGAGGGCGGCCGCTCTGCTGGCCGTCTTTGCCGCTCACATCGACTTCTCGCTGCACATCAGAGTCGACCCGGTCCTCCTGCAGGTCCTCCACGAGCTGGTCGTCGAGAATGGCCGTCACTTTAGGCTGCTCAATCGCCGGCGATTCCACTGGCCGCCCGAGCTCGGTCTGGCCAACTTTTGGCGCCTCTACGGCAGCTATCGGCGACTGGTGCGCGAGATCTGGATCTGCCTCAGTCTGCGCTTTCACCGGGAGACGCTGGAGAGCTTTCCCCACCTCAGCCTGAAGCTTCGCGCTCGGCTGGTCGTCT
This sequence comes from Tyrophagus putrescentiae, assembly GCA_024499935.1. Taxonomy (NCBI): domain Eukaryota; kingdom Metazoa; phylum Arthropoda; class Arachnida; order Sarcoptiformes; family Acaridae; genus Tyrophagus; species Tyrophagus putrescentiae. The sequence continues at coordinate 2,541,728 of JAMZRA010000006.1, read as the reverse complement.
ACTCGACGCTCTTTGAGGTGGCCATTGCCGCCTTTAATGTCCTTCTCTGTAAGCGGGGCCATTTTTAGGCTTTACAAAATGAGGTGTTCACCTTTCTAATGTCCAGTTTCCTCCTCTCCTCCTCCGTTCACCCAGTCCTCTTTCTCAGCCTCCTCGGCGTGGCCTTCTTCACCAGCACTCTTCTGCCTCACTTTGAAAGCAGTGAGCAGTGCTGCACTACCCTGACACTCCTCCTTTCGGTGTTCGAGCTGGCCTTCCTCCTCCTCAGCCTGTGGATGGCCGTCCGCCTCGGCCTCTTCGCCATTCACCTGCTGGCCCTGTTCAGCTTTCTGGGCAATGCGCACATGGCGGAGATGAACGAGTCGCTGCGCATCGCCGTCAGCCAGTCGACGCTGACCATGTTCCGGTACCGCTTTCTGGGCCTCTTCTACGGCGAGTACCGCCGGCTGCGCTGGCTCGCCTGGCACACCGACCGGACGGTGATCAGCCAGCTGATGGCCGCCGCCTTCCTCTCCAACATTGCCCTCAATGTGGTCATCATCGGGCACCTCCTCTTCCGGGCGCCCTCCACGGCCGAGCGCCTGGTCATGGTGGTGGTGGTCGGCCTGCAGACGCTGCTCGGCCTGCTCGCCTCCCTCGCCCTCATCCGCTGGTCGGACTGTCTGGCCGTCTCCGATCGGCTGCTCTTCAGGGCGCAGCTCTACCTGTTGAAGAGTCAGGAGGAAAAGCTGGGTGCACCAGCTGCTGTACAAGCGGACGCTGCTGAGCATGGCCAAGCTGAAGCTGAACACCTTCTACGAGCAGGTGGCCGGCGGAGCAGGGGGCGTCTCCTCGAGGGATGACTTTCGCTTCACCATCGGCGCACTGGGACGCATCAGCAAGAAGAGTCTCTATGAGGTGAGTTGTTTGCCAGAGTTTTCAAAGTCATTCAAAGCCTTTTCTATTTCTGTCAACAGTTTTTCATCGCCTACACCAGCATTGTCATGTACGTCGCCAAGATGGTGCGCAAGAATCGACTTTGATTGAGTAAAAAGAGAAGACGTGACAACGTGCTTGGAACAGTGAAACTTTTTATTATTTGGTAATCTTTGAGACAGACAGATTGAACAGACAGAATGTAGTTGTTGTTGCTTTTGCAGTTATTGTCGCCACTTTCTTTCCTTGCCTCTCATTTTTCACAGACCAGCCGGAAAAGCAGGGAGGCAGGAGAGCAGCAGCAGGAGGAGATGATTGAGTTAAGTGGAAGGATGAGAAGAAGAATAATTACTGTTGACTTGACTTGACTGGGTGTGACTACTTCTTGTTGACTGATTCAGTGCTGAGAAGGACAGGATTTACCAAAGAATTACTGCTTCAGCTATCTACTGCTAATCTATCGTCGTCGTCGGCCGAAACCTAATTTAAGAAAAAAGGGATTAGAGATCAAGTAATGAAAAGCAGCAAACAATTAGAGTTACCGTTTCCGAATCCGCCGAATCCACCGCCGCCGCCGCCACCACCGCCGCCGATGATGATCACATCGCCGCCCTTCTTGCCCGCCTCGGCCACGCCAGACATGGTCGAGCAGATGAGGGCGACGACGAGGACGAAGAAGGAGAACAGACCTTGGAAGTTCATTTTGGCTGCTGAAGTTGGGCTTGTTGGTTTGCTTGCTGTTCTGAAGCTGAAGTTGAATGATGAAAAACTAGTGCCACATGTTGCCGTTTATATAGCGGGAAGAAAGAAAAGTGGAGAAGGGAGAAAGGTGACACTGTCTGCTGATGCACACTCAGCCAACTGTGACTGGTCAGGTGAGAGTAAAGCAGGTGAAAAGCAGGGAAGGCAGACGGCGAGTGTCGAGTGACAAATTGAACAGGTGAAATCCGTTACTAGATCAGTTAGTGATTACCATCATTTTCAGTTAGTCAGTCAGTCAGTCCGTTAGTCGTAGTCGGACTGCTCCGTATAATTAAAGTCCCCAAAAAAGAGGAGAGAACTGAAGCGGGAAAAGAAGGAAACAGCTGAGGGCGAGAAAGAGATCACGGTGGGCGATTAGAGCGAGCAGATTTGCATATCAGCTGACAGTCTCAGGACAACACACACACACACACAGTACTGGACATGCAGTATCGGTCTGCAGGTCGGAAACAGACGAATGGTACGAGTGTGTGTGCATTAGCATTACATTGCAGTGAAAGGCCAGATAACAGATCGGAGGGATATCACGTGCTGAACTGGGGAAACTGTGCAGTCGGGACAGCGGTCAGCAGTGGACATTTCAGTGCGGGCAGGCAAGTGGCGGAAATGATCAGTGCAACTGCCATTAAACTTAATCTTGAAAAGTGGTTGCAGACTTGAGTGTGAAAGATTGACTGTATTTGCATCTTTCATTTCAGATGTCTTTTGAGATGAAGTGTTTGAAGTTTGAAATGGGAGATAGAAATCGTTGAGACGCCCAGTGTTTGTTCCGCTTTGCTGACCAGGGGAAGCACGCTGTTTTGAGCGGGAACAGCAGTAGGCTTGCCGGTCTGGCAGAAAACGCGGCATTTTGGTGAGCCGCACACAGAGTACGTGACGCGGATTTAGCGCCCTCAGTTGCACTTGGTGACTTTTGGAACTACAGCTTCCTCACCAGGGCCAATAGATGGCGCTTCCAGCTTTTAAAAACAAAAGTGAACGACGCCGTGTCGCCATCTATCCGTCACTAGTGTAGAAGTATAAGTAAGTAAAACAAAAGCTTTTCCGCCAGTGCGGATAGATGGCGACAGCGGCGTCGTTTATTTTGTTTTTAAAAGCTTAGAGCGCCATCTATCGGCCCTGGTGAGGAAGCTGTAGTTCCAAAAGTCACCAAGTGCAACTGGTGGCGCTAAATCCGCGTCACGTACTCTGTGTGCGGCTCACCAAAATGCCGCGTTTTCTGCCAGACCGGCAGGCCTACATGTTTTCCCGCTCAAAACAGCGTGCTTTCACTTGTCAACAAAGCGGAACAAACACTGGGCGTCTCAGCGATTTCCTCATCTCTTTTCTGATGCATCCTCGACAGTAGACGGGCGAACACTACCGCAGCAGACATTAATCCGCCTTCCAACACATTTGCTCATCTGTTTCATGTCAACAAAATGTGTCAACTGTGGTTTGGTTTGTTTTTCATCAAACACAAAAAGCTGTCACCAAAGAAGGTGGATTTCTGCAAACTCTGCCTTCAGCCTGCTTGCTTCAGAGGAAAAAGAAACGCCGAACAGCGATGAAACAATCAGCGTTTGGCGGCAGAAGAAGGCACACATACTTTGAGAATCCATTTCGAAGAAGACCAGATCATCCGAGCACCACCAGCAAAAGCAACACATCTCCGCCAAAATGAACCGTAGTCTTTTCTCCGTCTTTGTTTGTCTGGTGATCATCACAACCACCACCACCACCGCCATCTTTGCTGCCATTTCTCCCGCCGACAAGGAGGTGCAGAGTAAGTGACTTGCCAAAGTGTTTATGTTCTAGCCCTAACTTCCTTTTCACCTCCCCCCCTACCAGTGCACATCAAGTCGCTTCGGAAGGAGCTCTTCCTGAGCCGCGACTACGACCCGATGAACCGCCCGGTGCTCAACTACAGCCACCCGGTCAACGTGAGCCTCGGCCTGGGCGTGGAGGCGCTCATCGAGCTGGACACCGGTCGGCGGCTGCTGTCGAGCAACGGCTGGCTGCACCTCCTCTGGCGCGACGAGCAGCTCACCTGGCGGCCGGACGAGTTCGGCGGCATCGCCGAGATCCGCGTCCACATCGAGGACATCTACCGGCCCGACGTCACGCTGACCAACTCCGTCGACCCGGTGAACCTGATCAAGAGTAGCACTCACTCGGACGCGACGCTGAGCAGCGACGGCAACGTCAGCTGGTACCCCGCCCTGACGATGAAGACCACCTGCGAGACGGGCCTCGACCTGAGCGAGTGGCCCTTTGATGAGCACGTCTGCGAGTACCACTTTGGCTCGTGGACCTACTACTCCGACGGGATGGTCCTCACCGGCATCTGTAAGCTTTCGGACCATCTTTTGACCAGGTTGAGTCTCCATTTCTGATCACCGATTTCTACTTTGCCAGCGGAGAGCATCTACATCTCCACGGAGAGCGATTACGGTCAGTGGACGGTGAAGAAGGGCGTCTGCGAGTCGAAGAGGCACCCGTACTTCGGCGAGGATGGCTCCCTCCTGACGGACAAGTTCTACCCGGAGGTCGTCTGCAGCCTCACCCTCCAGCGGCGGCCCACCGTCTACGCCTACGCCGTCAGTCTGCCCACGCTGGGCGCCCTCCTCCTCAACCTGATGGCCCTCGGCTTCCTCGACGTCCGCAACGGCCTCCGCTTCGCCCTCAGCGCCTGTGCGCTCTTCATGCTGCTCGCCATACTGCTCTTTCTGGTGTCCACGCTGGGCATCGGCACCAGCTCCACCGGTCAGCCCAAGCTGGGTGAGTAGAAAAGGAGGAGGAGTTTTCCACAAGTGAACTTGCTGATCCCTGTTCCCCTTTGCAGTGGTCTACCTCGGTCGGATGCTGGTCCTCGTCTGCCTCACCCTCCTCTGGTCTGCCTTTGCGCTCAACTTTGCCGCCCAGTCCGCCTACTCGCTGCCCACTTCGATCATGGAGCGACTGACGCCGATGCACAAGTTTCTGGTCAGAGGTGGTGCCGGCAACGATGGAGACACTCAACGACTGACACTCGAGTCGCCGGACGATGATGTCGAAGGAGGTGGTGGTGGTGGTGGAGAGATGAAGCGGAGTTCAGCTACCGCACCAGCAGGCAGCAGCAACAGTCCTCAGCCTGCGAACCTGATTGCCATTCAAGTGGTCGACAAGATTCTCTTTGCCCTCTGTCTCCTCCTCATTGTTGTCCTCCACAACTGACTCTCTCTTTTGTTTTGTTTTGTTTTATGAGTGAGCACTTGAGCAAATAAAAGTAAACAGATTTAGTAAATGAAGCAAATGAAGCTCGAGATTTGAGCCACAGGTTGATGCCCAGGCCGAAGAAGAGGCGTGGACAGCAGTCCGGTGGACCACTCAAAGAGGCGCGTTTGCCGATTTCTTCACCATGTAATTTTTATCACTAACCTTTGTCCACTGTACATTACTCTTTCCTCTTGACAAGGTTTAGTGGAAATTATTAGCAGTTTAGTGCTTTTGTAGGTCCAAGCTGACGTACGAAGTTACCAAATCACAGTGAAAACATCCTCGTAAAAAGAGGGAAAAGTTTCCGGGCATAACCGCGGGAAAAGTTTCCGGGAAGAAAAGTTAGTGAGCTTTTTTAAGTTTTCCCCTGGGAATTTTGTTTTTGCCATATCTCGAGAACGGTTTAAGCTAGGACCATCAGAGTCCGAGCGTTTGTGTAGACTGCTAATTGGAATTTTTAGAATCCAAAACTGGGGCCCTAGCATTTCTCATGCTCGAGAAAACGACAAAAAACTGTTTTTAAACTTTAGAATTTTGTATTCTAAAAACTACTGGACAAATTTTTGTAATTCTTTTTGTAAACTGCAGATAAAGACTGGTTTATTAATTGACATTAGCGGTTGTTTGCAGTTGATAAATTTTTCTTATCAAAATAGCAATCTGAAAACTTCAATCTAATTTTTAGCTATATAGCACTGCTTTAATCAAGCTGAAACCTATCTAGAAATGTGCGCCAGACAATTTTCTTCAAGATAGACCAAGTTTCGAAGCTCTAAGTCAAACCATTCACAAAGAAACTCCAAGTTTTAAATTTTAAGGCGTGGTTTGCTGCATTTCGGTCGCATGCACCTTTTCGGGGAGTTGTCCAAGCGCTAGACAACTCTCCGAACGTTCATATGTGCAAAAGCCACAGTGTTTTTCTGGGCGGAGCTTGCTGTTGCGACCAGAGTTTGGAGTGCCCACTTTGGACTCTGTTTTCATCTTTGTACAGTGCTGATTTCTACCCATTTTTGTTTCTAGCAGCTCTACTACACTCTTATCTTTCATTTTGTGTTTTAATGTTTGAGGACAGCATGAGAATTGAGTAGGAATTCGATTGTGCCCGCATTGTTTACATTGATGCTGGCCCGCTTTGACAGCTGTCGGTGCCGCCTCTTTTGCGCTTAGCGCCGCCAAAAGCTCCCTTTGTTTTGGTGTTTGCCTCTCCCTCTGTCGCACTTTTATCTGCAGAATCGGCGCGAATCCTCGGCCAAAGCAAATTCCGAACCCCCGAAGATCCACACCATCTTAATAGCCAAGTATCCCACCTTGATGATGTATTTCCTAAAAGTGTGCTAACTTTCTTTTCCTTTCTTACAGTAGCATCCAAAAGGAGGCCTGCTACAGCTTTACCAGCTTTCTCAACTCGAGCCAAACTGAAAGACAGCCAGCAGTCTGCTTTGGAATGCCCCCTCTCTAGTCGGTTCTTTTTTACAAGAGCAGCAGCAGCATTTAGAGTAAAAGTACTCCATTTGAAAGCCGGTGAGTGATTGCCAAGTCAACCACCGAAGCTCTGTTTGTGTTTGTGTCTGTTTGTCTCTTTTGTCGGTTATCGATCCCTCGCTGGCGGAAAACAAATGTGCGCCAAGACAGAGTGAGCATTCGTGTTAAAAATTCAATCGAAACCGAAACTTCTTGCTTTCTTCTCTTTCTAATTACCGTTCTCTTTCCTTTTCAGGCCAAACAACAACTCGCGCGGGCAATCAATTCAGGTGACACCATTTTCACTTGGAAGCAAGCTACCTCTGAAAAGGAAAACAAACAAGCAACCTGAATTTGCGTCTCCATTTGCCGCTTCAACTGCCTGCCGACCAAGATGGCTTCGCCCAGTGCTGAAGAATCGACGACCAGGCCGTGGTCTCAGGAGGTACAGCCGACGCAGCCGATAGCTCGCGACAATCGAACGACGCAGAGCTTCGGCTCGAATCAGCAGCAGCAGCAGCAGCAGGGCCGAGCACAGGCGAACATTCACGTGAACGAGGCGGAGATCAACTCGATCGTCACCGGCAAGGACGAACAGGTGAAGGTGGTCAGCAGTGAGGAGGAGGAAGAGGAGGAAAATCACCAGAAAGTGCTGCAGCATCACCAGCCAGAGATACTGTCCATCGTGAGGACGACCGTTGAGGAGTACTGCTCGCCCGACTCGGACACCGAGTCACTGGAGTCAGTGGAGCTGCCCAGCAGGAGTGCTGAAGAAGGGGAAGATAAAGAAGTTTCAGCATCAAGAGCTCTCTCCCCACCATCGGCGCCCTCGAGGGCCACCTCCACCTCGCCTCTTCTATCGCCGCCGTCCACATCTCCACCGCCGTCTTCACCACCACCTCTTCCACCTCTTCCTTCTGTACCACCACCTAAAACTGATCTGCAAAGTGAGTCTACCAAAAGAGGATCATCATCGTCCTCAAAAGCACCGCCCTCCACTCCCATTCTCAACAGCATCACCACACCGGAGGAGTTTGTGGAGAGTGTTCAGCAGTCGAGGAGGAGAGGGCAGCAGTCGGGCAGCGGTACAGTGCCCAAACATCCGCCGAGTCCTTCTCCGCCACCATTACCACCGCCATTACCACCACCACCGCCACCAACACTTCCTCCGAGCACCTCCAGCTCGCGAAAGGGCTCCGGCGCGCCCATCATTCGCTCTCCCTCCTCTCCGACAAAGTACCACCTCCCGAAGAGGAAGCGTCACTGGCTGCGGGGCGTCATTGTCCTCCTCGTCAGTCTCTTCATGTTTCTCCGCCAGGACTGGCTCATTCAGTCCTGTAAGTTTATACTATTTGAAGGAGCTCTGTTTTCATTTCTAATATCTTTTTCTTTTTCTTCTTTCATCTAGCAATGGACCTGGTGCTGGCGGAGCTGAAGGAGGGCAGCTTCCTGACGGCCAACTGGGCGAACATTCCCATTCCCATCAACCTCTGCTTCTACCTCTTTGGCCTGAAGAATGCGCCCGAGTTTCTGCGCGGCGCCAAGCCGTACCTCGAGGAGCACGGGCCCTTCTGCTACATGTAAACACACACCAAGAGCTTCTTTAAGTCAATCTCAAACTAACAAACATCTTATCTTATCTTTTCTTCAGTATCTCCCGGAAGCGGCGCATCCTCGAGTGGAAGAAGGACTCGGTGACGTACATGGAGCGCATCGGCTTCCAGTTCAACGAGGAGGCCTCCGTCTCGCTGGACACCGCCTTCGAGACCATCAACCTGCCCATCTTTGTCTCCGTCCTGGTGGCGAAGGAGATCCTCAACAAGTTCTACGTCGGCTTCATGGGCTCGCTCGTCTACAACAGCATCGCCCTGACGCTGCGCTGGTCGGGCGAGACCTGGCTGGAGCGAATCACCGCGAGGACCTTCCTCGATGCGCGCCCGGTGCCGCTGCTGGCCATTCTCCACCGAGTGCTGCTGCCGCTGAGGACGGTGGGCATTCCCGTGCCGGACGAGTTCGGCGCCGATGGCTTCAAGCTGCTCAATCACTCATTTGGCCTCACCACCACGCTCTCCAGCGGAGAGCTCGGCCCCTTTGAGGTGTTCACGAGGACAGAGGGAGGGCACCTGCTGGGTGACATTATCTCCTTTAAGGAGTCCAGGTTTGAAGCGATTAAACTGACTGACTGTTTTCTTGAGTTGTGTTTACCATCTATCCGATCCATTGTTTGCAGTGAGTTTCCCGGCCTCTCTTCGCCCTGCAATCGCATGACCGGCGGTGATGGCATGTTCTGGAAGCGGCCAGTCGTCGACGACCGACTCACCATCTTTCTCCAGCCCACCTGTGGCCTCCTCCCTTTGTCAAGGAGTAGTAAGTGGGAGTGAAAGCACGTTGTTTTGAGCGCGAAAATCAGTAGGATTTCCAGGCTAGCAGATTTTTGCGAACTCGCCACAGAGAACGTTACATAAGGAGTACCGCTGTCAGAGAAACAAATTTTTTCGGGCTCATCACAGAGAATGTTACGGCAGAGGTATCGCCATCTTGTGGCACACCGGAGAAGCTGTAGTTCCAAAAGTCACCAAGTGCAACTGGTGGCGCTAAATCCGCGTCACGTACTCTGTGTGCGGCTCACCAAAATGCCGCGCTTTCTGCCAGACCGGCAAGCCTACATGTTTTCCCGCTCAAAACAACGTGCTCTCAATCTTTCTTCAATCTTTCTTCGATTTTTCCAACTTTTTCACCAGTGATCACCTTCTGTACGGCGCCCAAGTGGTTCGCTACAAGCTGGACGACCAGTGGTGGAACATGAGCGAGGAGAGCAGCCGCTGCTTCTGTCAGAAGGCAAATCTGGCGACTGCCAGGGCTGGCACGACATCTCCCCCTGCGTGGGCGGCATCGCTCCGATGGGCTTCACCCTGCCGCACTTTTACCGATCACCGAACCTCGCCGAACAGGTGGAGGGCTTGTCGCCTGACCCCGAACTGCACTCCACCTACCTCGACATGGAGCCGGTGCTGGGAGCGCCGGTGAACGCCAAGATCGGCATCCAGGGAGTGGTCGCCTTTGGGCCGGTGGAGCAGTGCCGCTGATGGCGAAGCTGCCGCGCTGTATGTTCCCGCTGATGTGGCTCCAGGTGGTGAGTAGAACATCATTTTTCTTCTTTTTCTTTTGAGTGACTGATCTGCTGACTTGACCCTTATCTCTACCTGACTGCCTCTGCAAGGCTGCCGGTGCTGAAGGAGTGCTGGGCATCGGCCTGGGCATCGGCTCCAACTTTGTCCGCTACGGCTCGTGGTTGTGGCTGATACTGGGACTGCCCTTTGCTGCTCGCTACTTCTACCGAGAACGCAGACAGCGCAAGGCCAGACTGCTCCAATTTCCTCACTGATAACTTCTTCTACTTCTACTACTACCACTACTGATCATCACTGCTCATCTCGAACACCTTAGCACCACTGATTCTTCTCACACTGTAGAACTGTTTAGTCACTTTCTTTTATTGTTTATTGCTACCTTTATGTACAGTTTCTAAATGATCCTGAGTTTAAGAACGTCTGTGTGTGTGTTTACATTTTGATCTGACTGATCTTGACTCGCCGGTGCTTGTAGCCCTGGAGAAAGAGGAATCCACTGAAGCCCAATCCGCCGACTAGCCATGCGTACGACCCGTATCGAATCAGATTTGAGCCCACGCAGAGCAGTGCCGCCAGTGGACCTTCCGCTCCGGCGTGCTAGTGAAAGTAGATTAGATTAGATTGAACTACAAAGCAAAAAGGACATACAATTTTAAAGTAGACGATGGGCAGCTTGAGCCGTGGAATGTCGGAGAGCGAGGGCACCAGCGAGAGCGGCCCCAATCGAGGACGCCCTGGATGCCGACGCGGGCGTTGACGGGCGCTCCGATGTTCGGCTCCATGTCCAGGTAGCCCTGGTGCTCCTCGGCGTTGGGCGAGAGGCCGTCGACCAGTGCCAGCAGATTGGGCGACTGGTAGAAGTGGGGAAGGTGAAGCCACTGGGAGCCAGCCCAGACAGGGGCTGATGTCGTGGTAGCCCTCGCAGTCGCGCAGGTACTTGCGCGAGTAGCAGAAGCACTGGTTCCGCGGCAGGCTCATGTTGAACATCTGCGGGTCCAGCAGGTACCGCGTCACCTGGGCGCCCTTGAACAGATGCGTCCTGGAGGGGTGGATAGGGGCTTTAGTGAGTTGTCTGTCTGAATGATTTAAGCTCAGTTAGTTAGTGCTCTCTTACTCCGACTTGACCAGATTGATGAGTCGACAGGCGACGGAGATGAACATGGTCAGGCGGTCGCGTCCACTGGGCGCCGCCAGAAGACGCCGTCGCCACCGGTCACTGCATCGCAGGGCGCCTTCCAGGTGGGAAACGTTCTGACAGGAGAGACAGATTTAGTTGGGAGAAAGCTTTTGCATCCTCTTCTTCTTTTCTTACCTCCTCTCCTGAAACGAAAAGATATCGCCCACCAGGTGACCATTCTCCGTCCTTCGGTAGACCTCCATAGGGCCGACTTCTCCGCTGGCCAGTGTGGTGGTGAAGCCAAAGGAGTGATTGAGCAGCTGCAGTCCTCCGGCGCCAAAGTACTTTGGTATGGGCACGCCAATCGCCCGGATGGGCTGCAGAAAGAGGTCCACGTACTCGAGGATCTCGATGCGCTTGCCCTCGATCAGCTGACGAGCGCTGGTCCGGTCCACCAAACTCTCGCCGGAGAGGCGAAGCGCCAGCGTGATGCCATTGTACACCAGCGGACCGATGAAGCTGACGTAGAAGGTCTCTAGCAGGTTCTTTGCGAAGCCCACGGCGATCTGATTTAGAAGAAGGGGAGAGAGAAGTGGTTGTTTTTTAGTACAGCTCATTTCCACCAATGATATACTCACAAAGATGGGGTAGTTGATCATGTCGACGGGCGTGTCCAGTGGCATGGAGTGCTTCTCGTCGAACTGAAAGCTCATCTTCTCCATGAAGCGAACGGTGTTCTTCTTCCTGAGAAGGTAGTGTTTGTTTTGAAATGAGCGAATCAGTTTACTTTAGCAGTCACCACTTACCACTGAATGACTCGTCGCTTTTTGAATGTGCTGAAACAGATGAGGATGATGATGATGTGAATAGTTTGAACTGGTTCAAAACAACAAAGAGAGAGTACTTACAGGTAGCAGAACGGGCCGTGCTGGACAATGTACGGCCGGGCGCCGTTGAGAAAGGCCTCGCCATTGCGCAGACCCATCAGGTAGATGCAAAAGTTGATGGGAATGGGCACCTCTTGCCTGATGGTTAATAGATAGATATTGCTCTTAGATGTTACAAAGAAAATGTCACTCAATTTTTTGTCAGCCGTACCAACTTTGCGTGGCAATGCCGCCTTTGTTCAGCTCGCCCATGACGTTGTCCATGGCTGAAGGGATGAAAAAGGGACGCTTTAGTTAGCAGGCAAAAAGTGAGTTCAAGTAACTCCACATCATACTCATTCGGATGAGCTCATCCTGTGCGCCAAACATGAAGAGACTGAAGAGAAGTGAGCCGATGGCGAGAAGGTAAAAGATGATCGGATTTCTCGGCTTCTTGATCATCGTCTCATTGGCCATCCTCACTGTCACCTTCTCCTTCAGCTTGCCCACTCCCTCTGTCAGTCTCTTGTTGGCCTTCTCCAGTTTGGGAACCGAGATTCGTCGCAGATTGTTGACGTACTCGACCGGGGCGATGGAGTGCCGCCGTGCTGCCTCTATCAACTTCTCACCTGTCCTTACTCCTCTCCCTCCTCTGTGCTGTTGACTTTGCGGGTGAACTTGCTGATTTTGGTAGATTTTGCCACCTGAAGTGCTCCCAGCTTTCCACTCGCTCGGAGGTCGGTGGAAGTTGTAGTTGGAGAGCGAAGAAGAGGAATGTGGAGGAGCTTTTACAAAACTTCCCGCTTTCTTTTCAGCCTGATCACCAGCCACCACCATCGTTACCTGTTGATTGTAGGCGGCAATGTTTGCTCGGATGCGATCAATGCTCGGAGAAGTGGCTTTGGCTGCTGGTGGCAGCAGTGGTGCCACTGATGATAAGGATGCCGAGGAGGAGTAGGCTGAATGAGTGGACTGAATGGAGGAGCGAAACTGCTGATTGCTATTGTGACTGATGGTGAATGCAGGAGAGGGAGATTTGTTGCTCCACGACGGCGAAGATCTCTGCTGTTGTTGCTGTTGATAAGTGCTGCTCATTCGTGAGGGACCTCTGCTGTACGAGGAGGAGGGTGATCCACCGTAGTTGGTGGTGGTGGTGGTGGACATTGGAGGGCGATTCGATAGAGGTGGCAGTACTGCCGTCGGGAGTATTCCTGAGCTCCGGTATTCACTACTCGAATAGTATCCAGTGCTCTCTGCTGAACTTCTCTGTTGATGCTGCTGCTGCTGAAACTGTCGAGGATACTGAGGATGCCTGATGATTTCTTGGTGGTGGTGACCATCTCCGGTAGCCATCATTTGAAGCTGAGCAGTTGATTGCTGCTGCTGTTGTTGATGATGCATGATCACTGTCTGAGCTGGCTGTTGCTGTGTGGTGGTGGTGGTGAACTACTGATTCGTAGTGGTGATCAGTGAACACTGCTGAACCTCCTTCTGAACCACCGCCACTGGAATGTCTTTTTTGAGCCATTTAATTTAGTGGTAGTAGTCTTCTAGCTGTCAGAAGAAGGGGCAGAAAGCGGTGAATGAAAATGCCAGCCAATTATCAAATGGTGGTAAGTGTAGCTTTTATTGTCCATAAATTAAATTTTGAAATATATTAAAAATGCTTTTACTTTCAGTTTATACAAGAGTACAAACTGCTGCTGCTGCTGCTGTACATGGAGAGGAAATCGATTCTCAATTCGACTTGGTCTTCTTGGTATGCTCTCTTTCCCTTGACGACTGAGCTCGAGGCGCAGAGAACTCTGTCGCCGCCGTTTGACATTGCCTTTCTGTCTTTTTGTTGACTTTCAAATGCCTGTACATGTTTACAAGCAGAGCAGTGCAGGAGGTTTTTATGTTTACGTGGAGTTGTCAATTTTAAGTTTGAGTTATTTATGATTTAGCGGCAAATTGGAAGTTGACGAGATTGTATGTCAAAAGATGGTGGTTGTCGATATTTTCTGGGTTGAAGTTGCAACTAGAGTAATTAACACACAGACAAATGAACATTCTTCTGAATAGGCATTTGAATGCAAAAAAAAAGAAAAAGCAGACTTTTGCAGTTAAAAATTTTTCAGTTTCAAGGAGAGAGCCAGCAAATTTTAAATAATTTAAAACTGCAGGCAAATCAAATTAAACTTGAAAACAAACTGTACCGCTACTTTGTACTTGAAATGTGCTGGTTGTCTTGGCAACCGGAAACAAAAAACTGTCTGTTTACTGTTGTCTCAATTTTGTTTTTCATTTTAAAATGCTAAGTGCACATTGGTAGTCACGCAAAGTTTCGCGTTGCCTGCTGTGTTGACTGTCAATTGAAGATCAAGTTGAAGGTAACAGCAATCTTTTTAGCACAATAATCTTTTTAGCAGCCTGTTTTAATTACAAACAGTACTCAAGCTGAACTTTTGCAGAGAACCTTTTCGGTAGCTGATTTTCGCTTATTAGCATTTGTTATCTTGATTTCAGGGAAAAGGGGTTAGGGGGAGATAAATCAAACCAGTATCTCTTGTGTTTAGCCCTTTTTGGCTTTGGGCAAAAATTGTTAACCCACAAAGTGGTCGAAAGGTCAGCAGTGATTTTGAGAATAACTTTTATTGAGTTCATTTTGAAAATAAATAAGTGTGTGAAGAAAGAGGTTAAATGGAGAAAAGGTCACTGTGCTCAGCTATAGACTCTCGAGAATGTCGACCAGAGGGAGGAGGAAGACCTTTGCGGTGAGCGGCTTGCTCCACTTGGGCACCTTGCCGATGATCTTTGAGCAGCGGTCTGACTCTTCGGTGTAGTCGCCGCACAGCAGCTGCAGAACGTCATGGGCGTAGCCGTCGATCAGCTGCTCCACCTCGTTCAGCACCGATTCACCGCACCGGCCATTCAGGTACTTCAGGGAGTTCTGCTTGAAGCGGTAGTACGAACTGAATGGGGAGATGAATGTTAGCATGTGTTTAGTTTTAGCATTTAGTTGTAATGAGATTACCAGCAGGAGAGGGGAATGCGCAGTTTGGAGTCGGGAAGTGCCTGATGGCGTGGTAGTCTCGGTTCATGGCGTCCAGGTACCGGGCCAGTCGCTTCTTGTGGGCGTTCATGCAGGGCGAGGTGCTGATGAGCGCCTGCTTTCGTTTGCCACTGCTGCAGTAGCCCTTGTTGGTCTTTGAAATGCCGTACTGATTTGGCAAGTTGATTAGTTACATTTATAGCACAAGTTCATCTACTTACCATCAACACCGAGATGGAGTTTCGGGTGTCGCCCCTCAGGCAGTTCTTGGAGTACTCCTTGGTGCAGTGCTCCAGCGACTTTAGCTCTCGACAGCGGTCGTTGGCTTGTCCAGTGTGGTGGGAAAGGCAAAGCTGTCGTCGCCGAGCATCAGCAGACGATTTGCACAGTTGTCAAAGACCTCCTTGTTGCAGCCTGCCGAGGAATGGCTGCTCTTTTTACTCGACGAACTTGATGGCTGAGCTCCGAGAACCGAATGTTGGTTCAGGACAGCCATCACCACTGCAGCGCATAGATAAAACTTCATTTTCTTCAAAAGTAGTTGAATTATTTTTCAATAAATGTTTAGTGTTTACATTTTCATCTTTTTATAGCAAAAACGAAAGCCGACAGAGCTGGCTTTGATTTTTTCCAGTATTACCCTTCATCTCCTCTCCTCTTTTCTCTACCTCTTTTCATGTAGCAGTGAAAACTGGTTAGAAGAAGTGTACATTATCTTTCACTTTAATCTTTTCATTTAATTTGTTCTCATCCTCACAGCATACTGTGATTTCTTAATGTTTGTGTAATAATGAAATGTAATACACACACAGCTAACTAATGTGACTCGATGAGATCACATGTGGCTGGCCTTGAGATTTTTTCTATTAAGCAAAACTGAAGCTGAGAGAAAAGAGGGAACAGTCTTAACAGTCTGGGAAGTGTGTGTGCATTTTGTCTGCCTGTCTTACTGAAACTAATGATTAGTAACTTTCCATTCTAATAATCAAATGATTATTCAATCATTAGCGAAATTATATGCTGGTAAAGAATTTTCAAAAAGGATAATTTTTTATAAGCTGACTGCGTAGTGCGCCTGAACAATTATTTCATTTGCAAATTGAATGTTTTAATCAAAATGAATTTTTATTTTACAAAAAGTACAGCGAGTAGTGAGAGGCAATTTCATGTTCACAGCAGTTTATTGGCAAAGGAACTCAGTCGAAAGTTGATGATGAAGAGCAAGTTGATGACGTACTGAAGGCAGAGCTGTAGGAATTTTTATTTTTATTTTTAAACGTTTGTACACAATTTTAAAATCACTTAAAAACTCCTACCTGTCCGACAATGGTGAAGGTGATGGTCCTGATGGGCCCCACCGAGAGCCCGTAGATGACGTCCTCATTGGCCAGTCGCTCGTAGAAGGTCATGTACTTGAGCTTGCGGAGACTTTGTACTTTGGGAGCAGTCCCTGGACGGTGTACACCGCCGGTGCGCAGCTGTGCACCGTCCTGGCGATGTACGACAGCGGCAGGAGGACGATGAACATCACCAGAATGTACATGTAGAGAATGTAGGTGAAGGTGGTGCGCGACTCGATGGGAACCTCCTCCACCAGCAGGTAAAACGAGAGGAAGATCATTGTCAGCAGTTGGATGGGCACGAAGGCCAGCAGAAAGCGGCCCCAGATGTCTCGGTTCGACTGGAGCAGGTAGTAGCAGACGCGGGTGTGCTCCGCCAGAAAGGTGTTTAGTCGGTCAATGTCTGCGCTGATGACAATCTGCACTACCACGCCTTCGCCGCCGCTGTTGGTTCTGGCTGGTCGACCACCATTACCACCACCACCACCGCTAAAATGGCGATACTTTGCCATGATCTTAGTCAGCAGCCCCTTGTACAGCTGGTGCACGTAGAGGCCGTAGAGGTAGGTGGCAATGAGGACGTTGAAGCTGCAGATGTGCGAGATGCGCACGAAGATGATGACCACGTAGTTGAAGACGACTACCTCAAAGAAGATGACCGCCCAGTACCAGCGCGGAAAGTGCTCCACAAACTTGAAGCTGTAGCGGATGAAGTAGGCCGCCGTGCCCAGGCGAAAGGTCACCGGAAGGAAGAGATAGGTCATCTCCAGCAGGTCGAGGCCGACGTGCAGCCACGCTCGGGAGAACGGGGAGAGGCTGGGCAGGTAGGTGAGCCGCCTCTTGGCCAGCAGCTCACCCTCGATGTGGTCCATGTTGATCCAGGACTTGAAGAGTGAGCAGTAGTGGACGTACGAGTGGACCAGCTTCCGGGGAAGGTGGTGGTGGTAACAGCTGCCATCATTGAGCGCCCACTTTTCCAGCTCCTCCTTCTCCCGCTGCTGTCGACAGCTGGCCACCTCGACCTCGTCCTTGAAGCAGTCGAGGTAGGCGTCCGTGCTGTTCACCACAATGTCGTAGTAGAGCTTCCAGGCGAGCATCTCCACCGGGCTGAAGTAGAGCATCCACTGGGCATGGTCCCGAAGAGGACGATGTTGAGGACGATGAAGCAGATGACGCCGTTGTAGTCTGCCGGGTAGTAGTACCCGAAGGCCGCCAGGTAGTCTACTCGCCACAACTCCAGCCGACAGTCACCGTAGAACATGATCAGGTGGAGGGTGAAGCGAAGGAGGAAGGAGATGAAGATGGCCAGGTCGAGCAGGCGTTGAGGACGCATCCGGGCTCGGTTCTCCACAATGTCCTTGATCTCGGTGTAGTAGCCTCGGTGCAGCTTCCGTAGGCTGACTCCCTGAGTGAGCAGGCGGTAGTAGGCGGTCATGTCGGTCACCATTTGATTGCTGATGGCAAACACCACTGACTCCATGGCTTGTCGGATCTATTTTTTATCGGTGTCAATTGCTCAAGTGACAAACAACAGGATCATTAATTAGGCTTTGTGCCCGTGAAATGGAGCTTAATTACTCAAATACACAAGTGCGCGTTTAATTGAGTTTTAGACATTTTATAAAAGGCAACAATTTTAAAAATTGAAAAAAAGTGAAATGTAAGAACAGAGTGCAAATGCCTGTCGTGAAGAAGAAGAAGAGCAAGCAAAGAAAATCAATTTACGTTCTACTAAAATATTAATCAAACAGCAAAGTATATATTAAGTTGAGTTGTCAATTCATATGACTAACAGTTCTTATGAATTAGTCAGTAGTGGTAAAGGAGAGAGTATGTGCAAAAGTTGAAGCAATTTAAAGTTCCGGTTGCGGCTTAAAAGGTACAAGCGTACAAAGGTTTGGTTGCAACTTGTTCAGCTGATGATTTCACTTCCTACCTAACTTCTTCGTTTGAACTTTTTGACGTAAATGACCTTGTCGACTGTGTAGTAGACGGCCATGCCCGTGTCGGTGAACATTCGCTCAATCCTGACCTTTTTTGGTTTTTCTTCCCTTTTCTCAATCCACACCTTTGAGCCGTTGTTCACCTCGATAGTCACTCTGACGTTTACAGTCTCCTGATGGTCGTCCAGTTTGGTGAAAAAGAAGGGCTCTCCATCCCTGAATTTAAATATTCTTTTGTAGTTGGTCGACCCCTTTGGTCGAGACTTGAAGGTGAAGATGGCAGACTTTGAGTTGTGTTCAATGCTGATGTGGTCTTCAGATTGGGCGATCATAAAGGCCCTTGAGGAGGTGTTTTTGGAGATGGAGGCAGGGGAAAAAGAGGACTCGAATGCTTCAAAGGTTCCTACGTAGAAGCTGCTTTTACTTGCAGGTTTTTTGGTGGGAAAAGTGGGCACTCGAGGCACTGGAGGCTTGGAGGCAGCCTTTGGCTCAGGATCCAGTGCGGCGCCGATCATCAGCAGAATGATGACGCCGACGACTGTGAGAACCAGTCCGACGCAAACCCCTGAAAAAAGATTTAATTTAACAAATGCCAACAAGTGTTGTGGCTCACTTTCACTTACAAAAGCCGTTGCAGTTGCAGTCCTCTTCAGTGGAGTTTACGTTGGAGGTGTGCGGTCGACTGTGGTGATGCTTGTTCTTGTGGCGGTGACCACCGCTAGCTCCAATTTTGATGGAGGTGTCAGAGGAGGAAGAAGATGAGCTGGATTTTGCCTGTGTTTGTCATAATGATAACTTCAGTTCCACCACCTCCACCATTCTCTCGGTTATCCTCAAAGCCACCCAAAGCGACAGCCGCATCCTCGTGGTCATTGTTCTTGTAAACCCATCCGGGCGAAGGTGGCGGTGAGGGCGTCGCCCTGTTGTCTTCAAAGCCACCTGTACTCATTGCTCCACTGTAGCTGGGCGGTGAGTAGGAAGGGGGTGATGGAGGTGGTGAGTAGCTGTAACTTCCACCACCTCCACCACCGCCACTGCCATTTGATCCAGAGTAGCTCATTGTAGCTGAAAGGTGTTCTTGAAGAGAGGAAAAGGGATCGGTTGAAGTGTTTGAAGAGTGCGTGTTTCAATATCACCCAAGTGCAAGTGAAATTGCTGCGGAAGAGATGATGAGTAACAGTGGTGAATACAATTCATCGCAGCAGTCGATAAACAAATCTTATTTGTTGGGATGCTGATTTTTGTTGTTTTTCCGTCTCTTTCTCATTATCAGCACTTTTAGTCGTTCATTTCATTTCATTTCTCTTTTTTAGCCAAATGGCAGCTCATATCAGCTCATGGCTTCTGCTGCTGCCCTATCAGTCTTCATTTTTGCACTTCCAAGCCTGCTATCAAGTCTGTCTGATAAAGTAAAAGTAAAGTAAATGTTGGAAACCCATCGATCACTTCTTTTTCTTATAAATTTTAGCTGAAACGAAGGTCACACTGTTTGTTTTGCTTTTTCCTCCATTTCCAAACCCTAATGGCAGCCACCACCACCACTAGCAAATACATTTTGTACGGTTCAGCGCGCAGCTCCTGTGCCTGGCGAGTGCGAGCCGTACTCGAGCACAAATGCCTGCCCTACGAGTACCGCCCGGTGGCCATCTACAGCGGGGAGCAGCACTCGGCCGCCTACCGACGCCTCAATCCGGCGCAGATGATTCCCGCTCTGGTGGTGGTGGTGGTAAGCGGGGAAGAGGGAAAGAGCACCACCGAAACTCTGCACGAATCACTGGCCATCATCGACTACCTGGAGCGAGTTCACCCCAGCCCCTCCATCTACCCGGCTGACCCTCTGACCAGAGCGCGGTCAGTGGCCATCGCCGAGATGATCGTCAGCAGCATTCAGCCGGTGTCCAGCTTCAAGTTTATGAAGACGTACGCAGAGGCAAATGGCGGTATCAACAGGCGGCCCTTTCCTTTAGCACTCAGTGGATTGCCTACAAGTTTGACCGACTGCAGGAGCTGATTGAAATGTACAACGGCGGCGGCGGAAAGGAAAGTGCAAGCAGGAAGTTTGTCATTGGCAATCAGCTTTCTATTGCCGACATCTGCCTGGTGCCGCAGCTGTACACCGCCGCCCGCTACAAGGTCGACCTGGGGAGGTGGCCACTGCTGAACGCCCTCTACGAACAACTGCTCAGCGAAGAGGCGGCTCTCTTCAAGGTCAGACCGGAGGCAATGGCTGACTTTCACACAACCTCATCATTTGTCGATAATGACAAACAGTAATAATAAATTGCTTTATGATTGCTAATAAACTGGCTTAATTATCACCTAAGTATCAGTACTCATGTCCTTTCGGGCGCACTCCTGGCAGAGGACATTTGCCTTGAGCTCCGCCAGCGTCAGTGGCGGCGGCAGCTCATTCGGTTTCTGGTCCTGGCCGGCGTTGCCCACCTTCT
Organism: Tyrophagus putrescentiae; assembly: GCA_024499935.1. Classification (NCBI taxonomy): domain Eukaryota; kingdom Metazoa; phylum Arthropoda; class Arachnida; order Sarcoptiformes; family Acaridae; genus Tyrophagus; species Tyrophagus putrescentiae. Next base: position 2,521,475 of record JAMZRA010000006.1, on the reverse strand, counting down.
TGTTGATGTTCACCACCAGGTAGAAGAAGGACTTTTCTTGGGTGTACTTTAGCGAGCAGCCAATGCCCACGTCTGCAGAGCCTGCCCACAGCAGTCGAGTGAAGGGATCAAAGGTGATCAGGTCGGCGGCCTCCACCACGGTGGTGTCATCCTTTCCGGTGGTCGTGCCGTAGTACTTTTGGTAGAGGGCCCTCGACCGGTCGAAGTACGCCTCAAGGAAAGCGGGCATGCTGAGGACGGCCATTCCGGGCCCGGTCGGGTCTCGCGTGTCAAAGGACCAGCTGCCCTGAACGACAATGTCCCGGCCGTAGAAGCGTCGAGAGCGACTGTCCTCCTGGTGGATGACTCGATTCTTCGGATTGAACTTGCTGTCCACCAGCTTCCACGCCCAGGCCATTGTGTCCTTGTCGATTTCGTAAACGGGATTGTAGGTAGTGGGCACGCTCAGTTTGCTTGTGGTGTTGTACAGGGCGCGGTAGTCGTTCAGCAGATTCATTATCGCCTTCCCAAGCACGCTCTCGCACGCGCCTGGATCTCTCTTTTGCTTTTCCAGGTTCTCCTCGCTAAAGTCCAGCTCAATGTCCTGTCGGAGGTATTTCTGAGGAAAGAAAGCAAGTTTAGGTATCATAATCAATGTTGAATTGTCGTTTTACCGGTGGTGGAGGAGGTGGTGGCGTTGGTGGTGGTGATTGCGTTGTTGTTGTGTCTGAGGTTGTTGTGTCTGATGTTGTCGTGTCTGATGTTGTCGTGTCTAATGTTGTTGGCTCATCGGTTGAAGCTTGGGCAACTACAAACTCAAAGCTAAAAGTGGCTATCAATATCAACCAAAAGTAAAAGTGATGTTGCATTTTTGAGGTTTGTAAAATTGTAGTAAAAGACTAAATGCAAAATATTTTGTATTTAAACGGATTTGTTTTTCATTTTGTTTGTTATCAACTCAAGGCTAAAGCTTTTCAGAAAAACTGGCTAAAAATAACTTTAGTAGAGATTACGGTTGCTACTCTTTAATTTTGGTGTTAACTTTGTGTGCAGTTATTGTGTACAGTTTTAACAGTGAAAAAGCAGCATGTACATTCACTTTAAATCGTAAATCTCTTTGAGCACTCCGGTGACCTCCTTGATGTCGAGCAGTGTGTACAGCTCCGAGTATGAGTGGGTGATGTCGCAGGCTCGCTCGAGGACGTGCATCAGCTTCTCGTACTTTTCCTCTGCCTTTGCTTTTTCCCGGTACTTGGCCTCCAGGTACCTGCTCAGCAGGCGCTTGTACAGAATGTGAGAATATCTGAAAGTGAAAGCGGAGTTTTTGTTATAATTGAGGTAATGAAAAAGGCCCCAAAGACGTACCTGATAAACTCCGGACAGCTGATGTTTTCCCTGCTGCGGAACATGAGAATGGTGGCGAGAATGTTTCGAGTTGTGACATCGCTCTCCATCTCCATCTTTGACTGGAACATGAACTTTCGGTAGACCAGGGCAAAGGAGTGCCGATTCGCCTCTTTCAGCAGGTCAATCTTTACCCAAATGGCGTTCTGCTCGATTTCATTCTGCTCAAACAAAGCAGATTCAGTTTATTAGATTAAAGATGAGTCCATTACAAAGGCACACTCACCTCAATGACGCTGATGGCGTCGTGTTCGTAGTTGTAGGCAAAGGCGAAGCGAATGAGGAGAATCTCGGTAAAGTACGGTTTAATGATCAGCAGCTGATTCTCTTTGTTGATCATCTTAAACTGGACCACATTTTTGCAGAAGCGGATTATTTTGCGAATGTACAGCGCCGGCAGGTTGCAGCTTTCACGAAAGGACTTTGCCTCGCCGCGCACCTGCAGCGAGAGCTCCTCGGTGAAGACTGACGAGGCCAAGTTTACCTCGTTGATCAGATTCTGCTCGTACTTGTTCAGCTCAAATTCTGGCAGAAGAAAGTAAACACTGTTAGCATTGTGGTTGTTGATCTTTGCGACTTACGATCAGTGGCAAAACCGGGAAAAGCGTCGAGGAGGGAGAAATCGTCGTCCGCCTCTTCATTCTCCTCTTCCTCTTCTATCACAGACTTAGTGGTTGAGTTTGAGTTTGATGAGTTTGAGTTTGGGCCAAACTCTGGATCAAATTTGGCGAGCAACTCGACAAGCAGTGCATTCGTGGCCGACTCGTCGCCGTCAATGTCCCGTACAATGCGAATCAGCTCCACCTGCTTCAAAGCGGCGTTTCGCTCGTGTTTCCGCTTCCGATCGAGCACCAGCTCTTTTTTCATGCCAATGTCGAAGCATTTCTGAAGGACAACAAAAAGAAGTGGATTAATCAAGAGAAAGAGAGTAATTGTACACGTACCTGCAACCGACAAAACTGGCAGTACTTGCGATTGTACAGCTCAATGCGGCAGTTGTTGTTTCGGTTGCATTTGAACTTCTGCAGAAAGAGATCAAGTTCATGATCAGAATTAATTTGTGTGTGCAGTAATCATTAGGTAATGCCGCCTGCTTACATGAATTTTAAAAGCATTTCGTCTGTGAGTCGTTGAGAAGCGGCAGCAGGCAAAGGGATATAAATAATTCAACGTGATTAGAGGAGGAAGAGGAGGAAGCGGCAAAGCATGAAACATACCTAAAGAAGGATTTGCCTTGAAGGATGATTGAAGAACATGAAAGGGAAACAAAAATGATTAATGTCCATTATTAGAGAGAAAGAGCAAACGTACAGCTCTCACAGGTTAAACCATTGAAGTTGAAAGCTGTCGAAGTAGAGAGTGAAAGTGGCGGTGACGCAAATGGTGGTGATTGAGCAGTTTTGATGAAAGAAAAAGGGAAGAGTGGAGTTGTGAGAAAACAATTGATAATTAAGTGGCAGCAACAATTAAATCATCCTACGCACCGATGGCCTTGTCGCCACACACGTGGCAAAGCTTCACAAAACTGGAGTGACCGGAAATGGCAGCTGTGGAAGTTGTAGTGGAAGTCGACGTGGAAGATAGTGAGGGCGAGGGTGATTTTGAGGTCGCTTTGGAGGAAGAAGAGGACTTTGTAGACGGTGGTGATGAAATTGGCGGAAAAGCTCTCATTGTTGTCACTATTGGGGACGGTGCAGAGGAAGAAGGCGAGCAAGATGCTGAAGAGGAAGAAGAAGAGGAGGAAGAGGGCGAGGAGACGGGAGATGAAATGGCAGGGACATTTGGCTGAGCATTTTGGTAGTGATTTGGGTGGCTGTGATGGTGGTGGTGATGATGGTGATGATTATGGCGGTGGGGATGATGAGGAGTCAGATCAGGCGGAGTGTTTTGATGAGGATGATGGTGGTGATGAAGATTACTAAAGTTGTGGGGGTGGTGAGGGTGATGCTCTGATGAAGGAGGTACTTCCACTGGAAGTGAACTGGCCAGGGTGGCCATTTGGTTCCTCATCAGGAGATGCTGATGGTGATGGCGCTAGATGATCACACTTGAATATCAATTTCTGGCAGACATTGCTAATTATTTAATAAAAAAGCTTTGTTTACTAATTAATCTAATTAATTTAATTTACTGCAAAAAATTTATAAAAAGAGATAAGATTGGAATTCCTCGTCTAGATATTTAAGCTCAAAGAATGAGCAAAGGTGCGCGAGGGTAGCAGAAGAGTGAAAAGGGAAAGTAGGAGCAGAAAAAAGCGACATAAAATTCAACTTAAGCAAAAGTGAATGCTAAGACAGGAGGAGAGTACGGCAGAGGCAAGAAAAGTGTGGAGAGAAAAAAAAGAGGAAAAGTGAATGTAAGAAAGGCACAAAACTGGCTGTCTGTTGACATTGAGCGAGGGAGAGAGTGGGAGAGGGAAAAAGAGAGAGAGTGCCAGCAGTGAGAGGTGCAGATGCCTTGGGCAGATAGTCGACTGTTCACATTCGTTCTTGGGTTTCTTGCTCTTCTCTGCCGCGCCAGCCGTCGTCATGCGCGACAAGCTGGAACAGATGATGGTGGTGGTGGTGGTGATCCAAAGAGAGAAGGAGAGAGAGAGCGAGAGTGGAAACGTGATGATGATCACAGCATCGCATTCGACATCGAAGCTGCTGATGGCAGCAGGCACACAGTCAGCTAGTGCACTGTACAAGTGTTTTGCTGCTGCTGCTGCTGCGGCTGCAGTCGCTCGTACTGTTGCTTTCTTTCCCTGCCTGTCAGAAGGAACTGTCCGAAAGCAGTACTTGAGGATACAGTTCGCCGTCGCACAGCTGCTGTTGCTGTACTGCTCTCTGCCAGTTCGGGGCTGCTTAATGTGCAGTGGTAGTTGTGCAGTAGTGGTAGTGCTCGTCCTGGTAGACATTACCACAGGCCTCAATGACAATTGCTAGTGGCTGCTGCTGCTGCTGTTGGTGCTTTTATTACCACTGGCAAGATATGATATGCTTTGCCGATGATAAGTTGCCATGGTGCACTCCATACGTGCTGACAGCAGTGTGAGAGCGAGAGAACACGCATTGTGGGCACTGCTAGAAGACTGTTCATTTGTTTGGGTGCTGCTGCTCCCATCATTAGTGTCAGTGGGAATAAAGTTTCTTTATTTGGCTGCATTACTAAAAGTTTACCCTGATCAGAGAAGCTGCAGCATTCACACCTATTGCTTCTGACTAAATTGAAAATGAACCTAACACTATCTGATTGATCAAAGAGCAGTAGCCTAATTTGAAGGGGAGCAGGCAACAAATGAACTGTACTGAAGCTGCCCCCCACTTCCTCTTCCTTGGCCGTCCGCTGTAGTCGTTGTCAGGAGAAGACAGCAGCTCTGCAGTCGTCCTCTCCTCCGCCAATGCTCATCCGGCGCATCTGCTGCCCCAGATCGTAGATCTCCGTGAGGACGCTCTCTACCTCGGCCACCTCCACCAGCGTGTACAGGGCGCAGATGGGCACCCGGTACTTGGTGACCTCGTCGAGGACTACCTGCAAGCGGTGCCACTTTTCCTCGGCTTTCTCCACACTCCCGTCATACTTTTCCAGCAGGTACCGGTGCAGCAGGTGCTGGTACACAAAGTAGTGATATCTAAATAAAGAGAGATGCGTTAGAGATGAGTAAGTTCAAGAAGAGAATGCTTGTTACCGCAAAAACTCGGGATTACTGAGCCCCTCTCGGTGACAAAACATAAGCAGAGTGATGAGCTACAAAGGAAACACAAAGTGGAGATTAGATAGTGATTTGAGCTGAAATGAGCACTGCAAATCGTACCAAGTTTCGAATGGTGACATCGTTTTCCATTTCTTTCTGCGTGGAGATGATAAACTGGCGGTAGTGCTTGGCAAAGGCCGCCAACTGCTCACTCACCTCCTCTAAACGACTCACCTTCATCCACAGGGCGTAGGTCGGATCTTTGTTCTGCAATAAATCAGTACTTTTTCAGTTTTTGAGTAATAAAACCAAAACACTGTAAATACTGACATTGTACACGGGAAAAGAGTCTTCTTTGTGGCTGTACGCAAAGGTGAAGCGGGCGAGAAGGAGCTCCGTGAAGTACGGCTTGAGGATGGCCATCTGGTCGGCTTGCGAGAGCAATCTGAAGGGCGTCAGCATTTTGCAGAAGCGAATGATGTGCATGATGTAGACGCCGGGCAGGTTAAGGCCGTCCTTAAAAGTGGCCACCTCGCCCTTTACCTCCAACTGCAACTCCTCCTTGAAGTGAGCGGCCGTTGCCAGGTTGATCTCGCTGATCAGACTACGCTCCACGCTCTTCATCACTTCACTCTCTGCTGTTGGAGAAAGAAAGAAAGGTCAATAAGTGCGAGTGTTTTCACCTGTTCTCACCCTGATTGAAAAGTTTCTCCAGGTGGAAGGTGGCCTGGTCACCACCGCTTGTGCTGACTTTGGGTTTTACCTCCTTGCAGCTGTTGCTGCTGATGGTTGATTCGTCCTCTTTCTCCTCTTTAAAAAAATGGACCAGGTCTCGCCAGATGACCTCTTCCACAGCATTAGTGGAGACTGGACTGTGCCTTGCTGATGATGGGCTGCAGTGGGCGCCCTCATCTGATGGAGTTGGCGGTGGTGAAGGAGGAAGTGAGTGAGTTTTTGGTTTTGCATCTTTTCGGCTGCGTTTCTCTAGTACCATTTCCTTGAAACAATTTGTGTTAATGTTTGTGCATTGTTTTTCGGTTCTACAACAAACCTTTTTCATTCCGATTAGGTAGCATTTTGACAACCGGCATCGTTTGCACAAGTTTCGCGTCTCAATAGTCATCTCACAGGTGCTCTCTTTCAAGCAGTTGAACTTTTCTAGCTTGGTTGCATTTCTCCTGTCAAGGAAAGCAGTGTCATTACCGAATTATACCAAAACTGTTGTACTTTTTACCTGAAAAAAGATTTGCCTTTATGTATGTAACAAAAAGAAAAAAAATAGGAAAACAGTTCTAAATAACTCAACGAAACTTTAAAACAAAGCTAAAGCAAAGCAAAACGCAGCACAACAACATGTTACATGACTCGCAGGTTAATCCTGAAAGTAGAGGTTCAATCAATTAAAAATCACTTTTTGTTTGGCCAAATCTTACCGTTGAAATTAAAGGCAATGGCGCGGTCACCACAAACGCGGCAAATTTTCATGAGATGATGCGGCATATTCAATTATTATTTGTTTGATGTTTTCGTTGTTGTTCCTTCACACTAATGCTGCCCGTTGCTTGATAAGAGGTCACCTTTGCACAAACAAAAAGAAAGGAAAAATATGCTGTTATTGATGCAGTTGTTGGTTTTGCACCAGTGTTATTCCCCAGTCGCTCAACAGCATCAACGTCGTCAGTCTGTGGAGGGTCTTACGATGACTGGCTGGCTGGTAACATTAGTAGTAGTAGTAGTAGTAGTAGTATTGAAAATGATGATAATGATTATTAGTTGCACCCATAAAGTACACTCTTTTGCAGCTGTGCTAGAGGTGATAATGTTGTCATATAAACAAAAAAGAGAGAAACACTGATAAAAAAATGAGCAAAAAACTACTTTGCAGCCACTACTGGTAGTAGTTGCAGTGTGGATGCTGTAAGCAAACACAAGTTCAGATAGAATTACATTAAAACTGTCATTTTTGATTAAAAAATGTTACTTTTTTGCTGTTTTTCTGACACTGTTGAAGTGTACGTCGGTTTCCAATTGACAAATTGTTAATTTAGTCAATAAAAAGGAAAAAAAAAGAAAAAAAAGGCAACCGTGCAAAGTGGTTGTTAGTAGCAGTACTTGCATTTTTCTAAACAGTAA
>JAMZRA010000006.1:2501783-2509283 GCA_024499935.1 Tyrophagus putrescentiae | reverse complement strand
TCTTCTTCCTTCTTCCCTCTTCTTCTTCTTCCCCTTCCTTCTTCCTCACTTCTTCTTCCCTTCTCTTCCTTCTTCACCTTCTCTCTTCCTTCCCTTTCTTCACTTCCCCTTCTTCCTTCCCTCTTCACCCTTTTCCTTCTCTCACCTTCTTCCCTTTCCCCTCTCCTTCCTCCCTTTCTTCCCTTCCCCTTCTTCTTCCACCTTCTTCTTCACCTCTTCTTCACCTTCTTCTTCCCCTTTTTCTCTCACCTTCTTTTTTCTTCTTTCCCTTTTTTCCCCTTTCACCTTGCTTCTTTCCCCTTCTTCATCACCTTCTTTTTCTTTTTCACCCTCCCCTCTTCTTCACCTTCTCTTCCCCTTCTTCTCCCCTTCTTCTTTCCCTCCCCTTCCTTCTTTCCTTCTTTTTCACCTTCTTCTTCACCTTCTTCTTCACCTTTTCTCACCTTCTTCTTCCCTCTTCTTCTCCCTTTCCCCTCATTCTTTCCTCCTTCTCTTCCCTTCCTTCACTTTTCTCTTTTCCCCTTTTACTTCTTTTCCCTTTTTCCCACCCCTTCTTCCCTTCCCTTCCCCCCTTCTTCTTCCCCTTCCCCCTTCTTCTTCCCTTCCCCTTCTTTTTCCCCTTTTTCTTACTTTTCTCCCCTTCTTCTCCCTTTTTTCCCTTCTCTTCTTCCCCTTCCTTTTCCCTCTCTTCCCCTTCTTCTCACCTCTCTCTTCTCCCTTCTTCTTCCCTTCTTCTTCCTTCTCTTCCCTTCCCCTTCTTCTTCCCTTCCCTTCCCCTTCTCCCTTCTTCTCCCTCTCCCTTCCTCTCACCTTCCTTCCCTTTCACTTCTTTTCTTCTCCTTCTCTTCGCCTTCGCCTTCCCTTGCTCACTTCTTCTTCACCTTCTTCCTCTTCGCCTTCACCTTCCCTTCTTCTTCACCTTCTTCCCTTTTTCACCTTCCTTCTTCTTCACCTTCTTCTCACCTTCTTCTTCACCTTCTTCCCTTCTTCTTCACCTTCTTCTCTTCACCCTTCTTCTTCTTCCTTCTTCGTCTCACCTTCTTCCTCCCTTCTTTTCACCTCTTCTCCTCTTCCCCTTCTTCACCTTTTCTTCTCACCTTCCTTCTTCACCTTCTTTTCCCTTCTTCCTTCTCTTCCCTTCCCTTCTCCTCTTCTCTTCTTCCTTCCGCTTCTTCTTCCTTCTTCTCTTCGTCCTTCTCTTCTCCTTCTCTTCCCTTCTTCCCCTTCCCTCCTTCTTCTTCACCTTCCTCCTTCCCTTCTCTTCCCTTCTCCTTCTTCTCCCTTCCTTTCCCTTCTTCTCTTCCCTTCTTCCCCTTCTTCTCACCTCCTTCTTCTTCCCTTCTCTTCTCCCTTCTCCTTCCCTTCCCTTCCCTTCCCTTCCCCTTCCTTCTCACCTCTCTTTCTTCTCCCTTCTCTTCTTCCTTCTCCTTCTTCTTCTCCCTTCTCCTTCCCTTCCCTTCTTCCCTTCTCCTTCCTTCTCCTTCTTCTTCCTTCCTTCCCTTCTTCTTCCCTTCTTCTTCCTCTTCTTCCCTTCTCCTTCACCTTCTCTTCTCTCTCATCCTCTTCGTCTTCTCCTTCTTCTCCTTCCCTTCGCTCCTTCCTCCCCTTCTTCTTCCCTTCTTCCCTTCACCCTTCTCTCCCTTCTTTTCTTCCTTCTTCTCCTCTTCTTCTATCACCTCTTCCTTCCACTCTTCTTCTCTCACCTTCTCTTCCCTTCTCTCATCCCTTCTTCTTCCTTCTTCCCTTCTTCTTCCCTTCTTCTTCCCTTCTTCCTTCTTCCTTCTTCTCTTCCCTTCTTCTTCACTCTTCTTCTCCTTCTTTCCCTTCACCTTCTTCCTTCTCTTCTTCCCTTCCTTCCTCTTCCTCTCTCCCTCTTCTTCCCTTCTTCCTTCTCACCTTCTTCTTCCCTTCTCTCCCTTCTTCCTTCACCTTCTCTTCCTTTTCTTCACCTTCTTTTCTTCTACCTTTCTTCTCTCACCTTCTTCTTCACTTCCTCTTCTTCCCTCTTCCTTCCCCTTCTCTTCTTCTTCACCTTCTTTCGCACCTTCTTCCCCCTCCCTTCTCCCCTCCCTTCCCCTGCCCTTTCCCCCCTTTGCCCTTTCCCTTTCCGGTTTTTGCCCCTTCTCTTCTTCTTCCCCTTCGTTTTCCCTTTCTCCCCTTCGCTTCGCCTTCCCCTGCCCTTCCTTCCTTCCCTTCCCCTTCTCCCTCCCCTTCGCCCTTCGCCTTCCCCTTTCCTTCCCCTTTCCCCTTTCTCGACTTCTTCCCTTCTTCTTTCCCTTTCCTCTGCGCCCTTCTTCTTCACCCTTTTTTTCTTCTTGTCTTTCATCCTTCTTCTTCACCTTCTTGCCCCTTCTTCTTCCCTTCTTCTTCACCTTCTTCTTCCCCTTGCTTCTTCACCTTTCTTCTTCCCTTCTTCCACCTTTTTCCCCCTTTTCTCTTCCCCTTCTCCCGCCCCTTTTATCCCCTTCCCTTCTTCCCCTTCTTTTCCTTCCTCCCTCTCCTTCCCTTCTTTTTCTTCCCCTTCCTCCTTCGTTTCGTCCCCTCCCTTCCTCCCTCTTTTCCCCTTGCTTTTTCCTCTATCCCTTCCCTTCGTTTTCGTTTCGTCCTTCGCCCCGTCTTGCTTCGCCCCCCTTTCCCTTTTCCGCCTTTCCCTTCCCCCTTCCTTTTACCGTCTTCCCTTCCTCCTTCCTTCCCCCTTCCTTCACCTTCCCTTTCTTCTTCACCTTCTTCTCTTCCACCTTCTTCTTCCACCTTCTTCTTCACCTTCTTCTTCACCTTTCTTCCCTTCTTCTCACTTCTTCCACCTTCTTCTCCTTCTTCTCCTCTCTTTCTTTCCCTTCTTCTTCACCTTCTTCTTCACCTTCTTTTCCCTTCTTCTTCACCTTCTCTTCACCTTCTTCTCACCTTCTTTTTCACCTTCTTCTTCACCTTCTTCTCCACCTTCTTCTTCCCTCTCTTCACCTCTTCTCCCTTCTCTTCTCACCTTCCCCTTCTTTTCCCTTCTTCTTCCCTTCTTCTTCACCTTCTTCTTCACCTTCTTCTTTCACCTTCTTCTCACCTCTTCTTCCACCTCTTCTTCACCTCTTTCTCTTCCCTTCTTCTTCCCTTCTCTTCTTCCTTCTTCTCACTTCTCTTCACCTTCTCTTCTCTTCTTCTTCTCACCTTCTTCTTCACCTTCTCTTCCCTTCCCTCTTCCTTTCCCCCTTCCTTCTTCACCTTCTTCCTTCCCTTCTCTTCACCTTCTTCTTCCCTTCGTCTTCCGTTTCCCTTCTTCTCACTTCTCTCTTCACTTCTTCTCTCTCTCGTCTTCGTCTTCCCTTCCCTTCCCTTCTTCACCTTCTTCTTTCCCTCTTCCTTCTTCCTCCCTTCTCTCACCTCTTCTCCTTCCTTCTTCTCTCACTTCCTCTCGCCTTCGCCTTTTTCGCCTTCCTTCGTTCTTCGCCTTCTTCTTCTTCCTTCTGTCCTTCACTTCTTCTCCTTTCTTCTCCTTCTTCTTCCCTCTCTTCCCCTTCCTCTTCGTCTCCTTCGTCCCTTCGTCTTCCTTCTTCTGTCCCTTCTCTTCCTTCCCTTCTTCCTCTCTCCCCGCCTTCGCCTTTCGCCTTCGCCTTGTCTTCGTCTTCGTTTTGTGTCCTGTCCTTCGTTTCGGCCTCCGTCCCCCTGTTCGCCCTTCGTCTTCGTTTTCCCCCCTTTTCCCTTTCCCTTTCTTCTTCCCCTCTTTTTTCCCCCCCTTGTCTCTCTTTTTTTTCGTCTTGTCTTCGCCTGTCTTCGTCTCGTCCTTCGTCCTTGTCTTGTTTCCGCCCTTCCCTTCCCTCCCCCCCTTCGCTGTTCGCCCTTCGCTTGCCTTCCCCTTTCCCCGCCTTCCCCCTTCCCCCCCTTCCCCCCCTGTTTCCCTCGCCTCCGCCCCCCTTCGCTTGCTCTTCGCCCCTTCGCTTGACTTCGCTCTTCCGCCCTTCGCCTTTGCCCCGCCTTTTTTTCCCGGGCCTGTTCGTTTTGGTTCGCCTGTTCGCCTTTTTCGCTTCCGCTCGCTTCGCCTTCCCCCTTTCCCGCCTTCGCCTTCGCCCCCCTTCGCCCTTGTTCGCTGTGCCTGTTCCCCCCTGCCCCTCGCCTGTTCGCCTGTCGCCTTCGCCTGTTCGCTTCGCCCCTGCCCCTGCCTCGTTTTTCGCCTGTCCCCCCCCCCCCCGTGCCCCGCCCCCCCCCCCCCGGTGGCCCCCCCCCCGCCCCCCCCCCTGCCGCCCCCCCCCTCCCCCCCCCCCCCCCGGCCCCGGCCCCCCCGTGTGGCCCCTGCCCCTTTCCCCGGGCCCCCACGGCCCCCCCCCCGGCCCCTCGGGGGGCCCCCGGGCCCCCCCCATTCCCCCCCCCTCCCCTGGCCCCCCTTCGGGCCCTGTGTCTGTCGCTCTTTGGCGGGTGGGCGGGCCGCCGTGCGTGGGCGGTGGGCCCCCGCCCTCCCCGGGCTGCCCCCGTCCGTACCCCCCTTCCCCCCCCCCCCCTTTGCTGCCACGCCGTCCCCCGCGCCCCCCCCCGGTGGCCCCCCCCCCCGCCCCCCCGCCCGCCGCCCCCTCCCCACCGCCCCCCCCCGGCCCTGCGCCCCCCTGTGGCCTGCCCCCCCTTCCCCTTGGCCCGGCCTCCCCCCCGGCCCCCTCGGCCCCGCCCCCCGCCTTCCCCCCCCGTCCTCCTTGGCCCCCCTTGTGGCCCCCCCTCTGTCAGCCTCGTTGCTTGTCGGGGCGCCCCGGTGGCGGGTGGGGGCCCCGTCCTCCCTGGCTTGGCCGCCCCGCTTCCTTCCCAGCCCCCTGGCCCCTGAGGCCCCCCCCCCGCCCCCCCCCCGCCCCCCCCCCCCCCCCCCCCCCTCTCCCCCCCTTCGTCCCCCCCGCCCCCGCGCCCCCCCCCCCCCCCCCCGGTGCCCCCCCCCCTTCTCCCCCCCCCCCCCCCCCCCCCCTCCCCCCCCCCACCCCCCCCCCCCCCCCCCCCCCCCCTCCCCCGCCCCCCCCCCCCTCCCCCCCCCCCCCGCCCCCCCCCCCCCCCCCCCCCCCCCCCGCCCCCCCCCCCCCCCCCCCCCCCCCCCCCCCCCCCCCCCCCCCCCCCCCCCCCCCCCCCCCCCCCCCCCCCCCCCCCCCCCCCCCCCCCCCCCCCCCCCTCCCCCCCCCCCCCCCCCCCCCCCCCCCCCCCCCCCCCCCCCCCCCCCCCCCCCCCCCCCCCCCCCCCCCCCCCCCCCCCCCCCCCCCCCCCCCCCCCCCCCCCCCCCCCCCCCCGCCCCCCCCCCCCCCCCCCCCCCCCCGCCCCCCCCCCCCCCCCCCGCCCCCCCCCCCCCCTGCCCTCGCCCCCTCCTCCCCCCCGCCCCCGGCGACCCCCCCCCCCCCGGTCGGTCCCCCCTTTTTCCTCACCCCCCCGGGGGCCCCCCTGGCGCCCGGGGGCCCCCCCCCGCTCCTGGCCTACTCCTCGGCTGGCCGCGCCCTCCTGCCCCCATTGCGGGGCCGGGGCCCGGGGGGGGGCCCCCCCCCCCCTGTGGGGCCCGGGCAGCGCCCCCCCCCCCCCGGTGGGGCGCCCTTTGTGGTCCTTCCCCCCTTCCCCCCCTCCCCCTGGCCCCCCCGGGGCCCCTGCTTTTCTGTCGGCGCGGTGGGGGTTTAGGGGGGGGGGGGCCGGTGGACGGGTGGTGGGCCCGCCCCCCCCGGGGCCTGCCCCCCCCCGGCTTCCCCTTCCCCCCGCCCCTGGTGCCCTGGGGGCCCCCGCCCCCCCCCACCCCCCCCCCCGCCCTCCCCCCTCTCCCTTTTCGTCCCCCCCCCGGCCCCCGGCCCCCCCCCCCCCCCGGGCCCCCGGGCCCCCTTTCCCTCCCCCCCCCCCCGGGCCCCTGGCCCCTTCGCGGGCCCCCCCCCCCCCCGCTCGGGCCCCCTCCCCCGGGCGGGGCCGCCCGCCCCCCCCCTCCCTGTGCTGGGGGGCCCCCGGGGGGGCCCCCCGCCCCCCCCGGGCGGGGGCCCCGCCGCCCCCCACCCCCCCCCCGGTGCGCTGGTCCTTCCCCTTCCCCCCCCTACTCCCCTCCCCCGGGCCCCCCTTTCCGGGCACCTGCTCTTCGGTCGGCCCCGTTGCGGGTCGGGGGGGGGGGCCCGGTGGCGGGTGTGGGCCCCAGTCCCCTGGCTGCGCCCCCCGCTTCCCCCCTCCACCGCCCCGGTCCCTGGGGCCCCCGCCCCCCCCGCCCCCGCCCCCCCCCCCACCCCCCCTCCGGCCTTCGTACCCCCCCCCCCCGGGGGGGCCCCCCCCTGGTCGGGGGCCCCTTCCCCGCCCCCCCCCCGGCACTGGCCCTTCCGGGGGCCCCCCCCCCCCCCCCCCGTACGGGCCCCCCTTCCCTCCTCGGCTGGCCGAGCCCCCCCTGCCCCCCTGCCGGGGGCCCCCGGCGGGGGGGCCCCCCCTCCCCCCTGCTGGGGGCCCCCGCAGCCGCCCCCCCCCGATGCGTGGCCCCCTTCCCCCCCCTCCCCCCCCTACCCACTCCCCCTGGCCTCCCCGCCCGGGCCCCGCTCTTCTGTGGGCCCCTCGTGCGGGGGTGGGGCCCGGGGGGCGGCCCGGGGGCCGGGTGGGGGCCCCCGTCCCCCCTGGCTGCCCCCCCCCCCCGTTCCTCCCCCCCCCCTGGCCCCGGGGCCCGCCCCCCAGGCCCCCCCCCCCCTCCCCCCTCCTGCCTTCGCCCCCCCGGCCCCGGCCCCCCCCCCACCTCGCGGCCCCCCCGGTGCCCCCTTTCCCCCCCTCCCCGCCCAGGGGCCCACTGGCTTCCCGGGGGCCCCCCCCCCCCCGCCTGGTCTCCTCGGCGGGCCCCCCCGCCCGCCCCCCCCCCCCTTGCCCCTGTGCCCTGCGGGCGGCCGGGGCCCCTGCCCCTGCGGTGGGCCGCCGCCCGCCGCCCCGGTGCGCTGGTTTTGTCTTGGGCCCCCTTGCCCCACCCCTCCCCCCGGGGCCCGCGGGCCCCCCCCTTCCCGGGCCCGTCTGTCTGTCGGCCCGTTGCGGTCGGGGGGGGCGGGCCCCCCCGGTGGGCCGGGTGGTGGGCCCCGTTCCCCCCCCCCGGGCCGGCCGCCCCCCGCCCCCCTCTTCCCCTCCCAGCCCTGGCCCCTGAGCGCCCGCCCCGCCCCCCCCCCCCCCCCCGCCCCTCCCCCTGGGCCTTTCGTCCCCCCCCCCGGCCCCCCTCGGCCCCCCCCCCCCCCCCCCCGGGTCCCTGGTCCCTTTTCCCCCGCCCCGTGGGGCCCCCGGGCCCCCCCTTCCCCGCGGGCCCCCCCCCCCCCTCCTGCTCCTCCTACTCGGTGGCCCCCCCCCCCGCCCCCCCCCCCTTCCCCTTGCTGCTGGGCCCGCCCCGGGGGCCCGGGGGCCCCCTGCCCCTGCTGTGGCGCCCCGCCCGCCGCGCCCCCCCCCCGGTGCGGGTGCCTTGGGTCCTCCCCCCCTCCCCGCCCCTGCCCCTGGCCCCCCTCTCGGGCCCTCCCTTTTCTGTCGGCTCGGGGGGGGTCGGGCGCGCAGGTGGCCCCGGTTTGGGTG
>JAMZRA010000006.1:2471492-2501283 GCA_024499935.1 Tyrophagus putrescentiae | reverse complement strand
ACATGAACATGCTGGTGATCAACGGTCGAGGTACAGTGAATAATAAATCTGTTAAATTATTTTAAATGTGTTTAATCTTTTTTAACCATTTTTTAATTTAAAAGTTTGGTTTGCTGAAAACGGAAAGAAGATTCTTCACTTTAGAGCCGCCTGTCGGCGTTACCTGCACCTCCTTTCGGTGCCTTCAGTGGCAGTTGGCTATTTGTTTTTTGCCTACAACTTCTGGAATGCTCCCTTTAACGATGTAGAGCACTACCTGAAGTGTTCATTTACCTGCCAGTGTTCAGTTGGTACTGCATTTTTAGTAAGTTATGAGTTATTCCAAAAATAATCCCTTTTGTCTTGTGATTAACGTTTGTCGTTTACCCTAACCTTTGCAGCCGTGCATGATGTCTTCCACTTCTACTGCTTCACCAGTACATCCCTTTCGGCAACACTGCGCCGCAAACTGTCCGCCTGAAGATATGGCTGAGCCTCCTGGACCATCTCTCAGCGTGGAGATAGCCACTTCTGCCCTCTACAGCGCTACTCTCGCAGTCAGCATCAGTCATCACTGTCCTTCTTCCATCGACACTACTCGGCCTTCCTCATTCAATCGCCTCGCACAGTGCGCCGAAATGCCGCCCTGGACGACTTCTGAGCATCTGCTGACCATTCTCTCAGCGGGAGAGTCCTTCTGCTACCGCTCTACAGCTGTCTTTTCCGGCAGTAGCAGATCAGTTCTCTACTTGTCCATTTTCTAAGGAACTGGCGTCTTCCTCTTTGGTATTCCCTGGCGAGCAAGGTCGACCTGAACAATGACCTCAGCCTACCTGGATCTTCACATTGCTTACTCTTTGGACTGAAGGCGCCAGGGCGCTTACGGCCGTCAGGTGTAAATGTAAGCAAATGATGAAGGATATTATTTAAATGTGTACATTTTGATTATTACATTGAAAAGATGGCCTCCATCGAAACTTTAGCCTGGCCTGCTTCCGCCTGGTAAACGGATACCGGGTGGACTCACCGTTTCAGATGGCCTCCTTGTCATGCACCTTCTTTCTCATGTCTGCCGAGAATCGCCGCCCGGCTGAGCGAACATATTAAATTATACATTAAATAAAACAAGTAGTTTTTAATTTGCTAGCATCTGGTAACTCTTACAGTAGGAGTGTTTTTGGCGTCCTGATAGGAGCGGTCAGCGGTCCTGTGAGCAAAGTGCGCTTCCAACACTGATAAGGTGGCGGGGGGTGGCTTCGTGTCATCATTTTCAAACTGTACACCTCTTAAGCGTAGTCCTCGGATGGTAACTGGACAGCAGGGTCACCTGCGAATTCGATCCATAATATGCTGTCTGCACGCTCAACTTGTAAACTTCCAGCGTGCAGTGTCACCTTGAAGGTTTCCATGCTGAAAGAGAACCTTCCGATGAAGGTCGGCCTTGTTTGGGCGGTTTGTGCTGACACGAACAGCTCGCGTTGTAGGGAGTGGCATGATGTAGGGGTCTTCTGTCACTTCTGCATTCTAATTCAATCACCTCATTAACATGCAAAGCGGAAGGCAAGGGATGCCGGCTAAAGAGGTGCGCAAAGTTGGCGTCACAAAAATGGCTGTTTTGTCTTGTAGATAGATGCCACTGTAGTTGCCGTTCCAAGGTTTTAATCTCGGCTGAATGATGATGATGATGATGATGATGAGCCTTTTTAGAGGTGATCAAAAGGTAGTCGAGCAGCAGGAAACCGGCGTTTATCAGCGAGAAGATGATGACGAAGGAAAGGCCGCAAACTAGGCAGCATTTTCCTGTTTAAAGTTAAACCCAAAAACTCATTTAAACATTTAATAGATAGAAATGCTAAACTTACGATTAAAAACACTTTTCTTTTTGTTTTGTTGTTTATCATTTCGGGCTGTTTGAATTTTAAATGCTGTTGTTGTTGTTGTTGTTGTCGTCACTTCTGGTGAAGGTGATCGTGAGCGGGCCATTGATTTAAAAAAATGTTTAATTTATTAAAAATTTGTTAAAATTACTTTTTACAACAAGAACATCAGCATGTGCTAATGTGCATTTAACATTGAAAAGTACAAACTGTTCTGTTGATTAGTGCCATTTAGCAAAACATTTTTTTTGTGCGACTGAAAAACAAACAGGTTTTGCAAAGTAGTTTTATCTTTTGCATAACATCAGTCCAGGCAGTGTTAGCGTTTAACCTTCAAACAAAAAGCATTTTTTCTAGCAACAACGTACTTGATTAGAAACCCTTTCAAACAGTTTAAGTTTTTACAAATTTTTGTACTTTTTGTTAGCAGTAGTAGTCATAATCGGTTCGGACAAAAAACTAAAACAATACTCAACAAACATAACAGTTTTTATTGTTTCACTATTTTTTACTAAAATTAAAAAATTAAATTTAGTTAGATTATTTTGAGTGAATCTTCTCAAACTTCTTGTAGTAAATCACATCCTCGGCGGAGTACTGCACTGAGATGACTCCACCAGGGAGAAACTCCCGCTCCACCTCCAGGTCAGGCATTCCCGGGTACTTCTCTCCGCCAGATGTTCTTCCTCACCGTAATGGTGGCCACCGTGGTCATCGACCAGCCGTTGTGAGTCTCACTCATCGAAAAGGGCTCCCCGCTGAAGAAGGTCAACTGCCGAAGGTACTCTGTGGAGGAGGTCTCTGCCGGTCGGGACTTGAATTGGTAGTAAGTTCGCCCAGTGGCTCGGTCCGTCTTCCGGTCAATTCGAAGGCGGTGCTCGGCCAGGGCAAAACGGAAGGCCATCGAGGAGCGGCTGTTGGAGGCCGACTTGCTGGAGAAGCGGCCACTTCCGCTTTCAGCCACATAAGTTCCATTAAAAATTCCATTCCACTTTGGCGGCGAAGAGGTCTTTTTGGCAGTGTCACCACCACCATCATCGGCTGATGAACTTCCGTCCGAGAAGACGAGCGCCAGGACGATGAGAACGAGGATGAAGAAGAAGGCCAGTGTGCCGACGATGCAGTTTCCTAATAACAAACACAGATTTTTACAAAATTGATAAGCTGGAAATATTTTCTGTACAAACCGACGGCGCCAAACTTTGCCTTGCAGGAGAAAGAGCTAGTGTTGGAGGAAGAGGAGCCTCGGCGATTGTTTCCACTGCTGTTGCTGCTGTTGTTTTTGGCGTTCAGGTGATTTCGATTAGAGGGGACAATCTTCGCCTTGCTGCTGGTGCTCGACCGATTTCCGCTGCCGCCGCCCCCTTTAGTGAACGATGCCGTCTCGGTTGGCCGGTAATCGGCAGTTCCGCCCGTTTTAACCGGTTCATAGCGTACCTCGGGCGCCCTATTGGTTCGGTAGTCGGCGACGCCGCCCGCCTGAACGGGCTGCGGCACATCTCCCCGGCTGCCGGGAAGATTCGCTGGTGAAGGACTTCGAGAACGGGTCATGGTAATTTGGTGATTGCTGCTATCTGATTGTCTAGATAGAATTAAAAAAAAGTGCAGAATTTTTGGTAATTGAAAAACACTGATTTTTTTACAGTTTCAGTACTTTTTTTCCAAAAACACAGCGGTAGTGTGTTGTGATAAGAGTGCACAACGGCAAATGAAGGCAGAAAAACTGAAAAAACTGAAGCCAAGGTTTCCACTTACCACTTACCACTTCTTTCTGCAGTATTTGTTGTTGCTGCTGCTGCTGCTGATCAGTGCATTTGATTAGCCTTCTTTTCCTTCAACCCTCATCTTCTTCTCACTTGGTTTTTTGTTGTTGTTTTCTGTTGGAGATGTAGAAGTAAAGTGCTCAAAACTGTTTGGTGTGTGTGTTGTACAGTTTCAGTAGTGTACAGCAGCAGTACACGACGGCAAAGTTTTTCCTCTTTTTTCTTTTTTCTTCTTTTTCATCTTCATTTTCATTTTCGTCAGTGTACGGTATTTTTATTACCTGTTGATACGAATCTGGCTGCTGCTGCTCCTTCCATCAATGCTCGCACTAAATACTATTTTTTACTGTTTTTTGCTTTATCTTTTCCCTTACATTTACACTGCCTCTGCTTAGCATTGACATTGAACAATTTAAACAAAAACAAAACATCATCAGCACCGACGACGACGAGCACAGTTACTGCTAAAGAACAAAAAGTTGAATAATATGCTGCATTTATCACCTGCCTGACTGGCTGCTTTTTTGCTGAGCTGAAGTAATTAAAACAACGAAAACCACCACTACTTTTACCTGTTAATTTTTCCCCGCCCAAACTAAGCCGTTTTTGCTGTTTTTTAACTTGCTTGCTAAAACGCAGTAGTTTGCTTGTTTTTATTAAGGAAAAATGTTGAATGCGTACTTTTGTAATAAAATAAATTTAAAAAATTACATTCAAAATAATTTAAACTGTTTCATTAGAGTATTGAGCTTTGGAATTACAAAAAATCAAAAAACGAAAAAAAACAGAAAAAACACTTGTAAAAGAAAAAGAGAGAGAGAAAGAGCGGACAAAAATAAAAAGCAAAAAATAAACTCCCGAACACTTCACAGTACACTAAGTCTTCCTCTTGAACTCCTTAATGTACACGCCCTTTCCCGATTCATAGGTGACAGTCAGCCCCTGGTCGGTAAACTGCCGCCGAATGGTGGCGTTCCTTGAACCACCACTTCCTCCCGTCCACTTTTCCTTCCACGAGCGTTTACTTCCGCTGACGTCCACCACCACACGGAAAACCTCCTCCTTGTCGAAGCTGCCAATCGGCCGAGTCAGGTTGAAGGGAAGGTCCTCGGTGAAGCGGTACGTCTCCTTGGAGACGGGGGCGTATCTCGTCGTGACGATAAATTTCCGGGCCGCTTTTTTCCTTTTTTGGTCAGTTTCATCACTGATCTCCAGCTCCCGCTCGTATTCAGCCAGCTTGTAGGCAAACTCACTGATTGAGTAGTTACTTTGGGAGCTGGGCGCCCACCGACCACCGCCAACTTCCGCCTCAAAATGGCCGGAAAAGGACGAAGAGGAACTTTGCTGTTGGTCGGCGGAAATCATTTTTGCAGAGCTAGGTCCGCTCTTGCCGCCCTTTCCCCCCCTTGAGCTACCGAGCACCACAAAGCCAAAGATAAAGCCAGCAAAGAAGAGAATGGCGCCAATCACCAGAATGGTGGTCCCTGATGTAAAAAAAGGTAGTTATTTAGTTAATGTCAGTTAAAGAAGTTTTTTCTGCAAATGATTCAAATCATACAGCAGCATTTCAGCTCCACAGGAGCTCGGCTTGGAGGCGGGGCTGGAGCTGGAGGATAAGCAGGAGAAAGAGGAGGAGGAGGAGGGGCGGGCACTGGTTTTGGCTTCTTCCCCTTGTGGTACTTTTCCGCTACATAATTTCCATTGTCGTGGTGTTTGTCTTTTTTGTGATGATGTTTATTTTTAATCTTAATTTTATGACCACTTCCGTTGTCATCATCTGAAGATGTCCCCGAAGAGGAAGAAGAGGAGTGTCGACGACCACCTCCATTGTAGCCGCCGTCCACGACGACCACTGTCACCTGGCCGCCATTATCGTTGCCACCATTATCACTGCTGAAGCCGCGATTGTCGTACACTACGGAGGGCTCCTCATGACGGTGGTGGTGTCGGTTCAAGGAGGAGGCGGCTGAAGATGCTGAGGAGGATTTTCGGGAGGATCGTTTTTCCTCCTCAAATCCGCCAAAAACGATTGTCGCCTCTGGTTCAGGAGCTGGTGGCGGTGGTGGTGGTGGTTGTGGCTCTTCAAAGCCGCCAAAAACGACCGTTTCCGGTTCAGGCTCAGGCGGCGGGGCTGAAGCTTCGGATGTTGAAGAAGATTTGGCGGAGGCAACGGAAGACTTTGATGAAGCTCGGGAGCGTTGCTGTTCTTCCTCTTCAAAGCCGCCTAAGACCACCGTTTCCGGTTCAGCCTGTGGTTCCGCCTCTGGTTCAGGAGGCGCTGAAGAGGCTGAAGAGGCGGAAGACTGTGCCGATGACGCTGAGGAGGCGGAAGAGGCGGAGGGCGCCGGAGATGGCGCCCGATCACTGTCACCACCACCACCGCCACCACCATCACTACCTCCGCCATCGTAATCACCACCACCACCACCGTCGTCAGACATCGTTTTTTTCAACAAAAACTTTGGCACAAAAGTAAAATGCGATGTTCAGGAGTAGTCAAGTTTTTAACGTTTATGATTTTCGTTTCCACTTCAAAAAACGGCAGCACCAATGCAGATAGCTTCAGTCAGTCAGTCAGTCAGTCACTAGTTTTTACATGTAGACGCAAACTGACTGACTGACTGTCTGTCTGTCTGGGAAGAAGAGGAAGAAGCTGCAGTAAAAGAGAGATATTTTCTCGTCTGCCTGCGATAAAACTGCTGCTCTGGCTGCTGCTCTGGCTGCTGCCAACTTCACATTCTTCCCCGCTGCTTTTCTTCTTCTTCTTCTTCTTTTTCTTTCTTCTTTCCTTCCCTCCCTTCCTCCATGTCCACCACCCTGCCACCCTTTCACCACCACCACTACTTCTAGTGCTGCTGTTTTTACTGTTCCTCTGCCTCCCTCCAATGCGGCAGTATCTCTCCCTTTTGGGATTGCAGCACTGCAACATGCGCATCACGAGCTAGCTAACTAAACTGTGTGCAGAAGGGAAGGAAAGAAGAAGAAGAAGAAGACACAGACGGCGGACATGCCGTTGCCAGTGGAAACAAAAGTGGCTGCTTTTTTACTGCAGCTTCAACTCGCATGAAAAACAATCTGCTGAAGAAGAAAGTAATGAAGAAGAAGAAGAAGAAGAAGAAAAAAGAAGAAGTAAAGCTACCATGCGAACTTTCATCGTTTTCTTTCAGCTCGATTAGCTCCAATGGAGAGGATTCCTGCTGAGAGGAGGACTCCTTCAAATATACTAATTAAATGAAAGGGGCTAAAAATAAAAGTGTGTTTGTGCACTGTGTGCTATGCTGAACAGTTTTTCATTTTTCCTTTCTCCTCTAGTTATCAAAACTTCTTGATTATTCTAATCAGAGTTAGATTTTCTCCTGATAATAACTTAATTTTCTACTGTTAATTTTTTTTATTAAAAACAATTTTTGCATTCAACTTTTTATCATTTGTTGGAACATATCATTTCAAGAGGTATATAGTACAGCACTGTATTGCCCTGTTTTGACCTTGGAACTACTGTACACTGAATAGCACAAAACAGCAGCAACAACAGAATAATAAAAGAGGGTTTGTCTCCGAATTTGAAAGAGGACATCAAAAGTGTGTTGCTTTTTATATAACAAAACAAAAAAAACGATTCTCTCTGTCTGTGACACTGACCTTGAATTACTGTCCAGTCTGGCTAGACTGCTTTTGAGTGCAGCCAGTTGCTAAAAAAGAAAAAGAGAAACGTTTATTTATGACTCTGTTTGGGGATTTTGGCAGAATTTATGTGTTTGTGAAAAAAGCTGTTCATGGGTATTTTTCATTGACTCTTTATTTTAGCTTTTTTTTGTATATAAATAAAAAATTCAAAAAGTAAATTGAAATAAAAACTACAAATTAGTTGAGTTAGTACACTAGAATAAAATTAAATAAAATAAAATGTCAAAAATTTAATTTTTTAACAAAAAATTAATTAGTTTTTTAGTTATCATTAAAATAATTCACAATGAAAAAATGTTTTGCAATATTTTTCCTCTCTTTTTTATCACAACATTCAAAGCATCCGCTTGTGTGTGTGACTGTGTGTTCAAACTTAGTTTAAGCCATTACTCATTTAAACGAGTGTGCCACTTCACAGTACACCAAAAAGTGTTTAGCATTTAGCATTTGCATTTTCATTTCTATCTGTGCCCTCTTCACTGTACTTTTTATCAACAAAAAGAATTGAATTTTTATTAGCCAGTCTACCTTGAAAGGTGTTGCCGCCACTTTTTCCGCTGCTGTTGATGTTGTGGTTGTTGTATAACTTATGAGCTAATCAAATGATGAACAGTACTGCCAGCAATTTTTGTAAACAAAGTACACAAAACAAAGGTGTACAAATAAAAATTTAAAATTAAGGCAGCAAAATATTCAAGAGTAAATGCAAAAAACGTTGTCAAATGGGAAACGGCATCTGTTAAATTTTATTTCAGTTTTTTTATTGAATTTAATTTTAATACAAAGAAAAAGATACAAAAATGAAAGCTTAAAAATTATGTTTTTGTAAAATTATTGTGACTTAGCTGCTGAGAAAACACCAAGTAAAGTACGGCAAAAATGAGCAGTAAAGCAATAAATAAAAGACAAACAAGTTTTAAATAAGCTTAATTTTGCTTGGTGACTAAGTCGTAGAACGTCGTCATTTCTGGAGTTTAGTTTCAAAAAGCGCCAATTCTTCATATTAACTGAAAAATAAAAATTTTAGCTAGTTTGTAAATTGATTAAATACAAAATGAAAAATCAAATGTTTAGTTTTCATTTACGTTACTCATATAAAAATTTAAATGAAACCGCTACAAAATTAAGGCTGACAATTAAAATTTTTTTCTCATTGCTACACCTATCATTTATTTTTGTTTGCGTTGTTTCACTTTACACCTACTGAATTGTTTTCTGCAACGCCTTAACATAATTGTTTGCATAATTTCTGAAACAAACTTAAACTAATACTTAATTTAATTTACAAATAAAAACCAAACTAATAATGTTGTTTTGAATGTTTAAATAAACTTGACATTATTTTTGCTTTTTAAAAACACTTTAACGCTATTTGAACACACTCTTACATGTACAGGTAAAAGGTTGACAAACACACCACATTTGAGCATAGAGAAAAGTAAAACTCAAACTTCAAAAGTCGCATATAAGTTAGCAATTTTTTGTCAAGGAAGTTTTTCAGCTTTTGGCAAATGACCATTTTAACAAAAATGGCTAAAATGAAACCATTTTATTTTTTGGTTTGTTACTACTTTTGCACCAACATTTTCAGCAACAACAAC
The DNA here is from genome assembly GCA_024499935.1 of Tyrophagus putrescentiae. NCBI lineage: Eukaryota > Metazoa > Arthropoda > Arachnida > Sarcoptiformes > Acaridae > Tyrophagus > Tyrophagus putrescentiae. The sequence goes on along the minus strand of JAMZRA010000006.1, from coordinate 2,492,376 downwards.
TGATGATGATCAACTTTTCTTCTCGTCAACAGCAACGGCACCAAACAACTTTCACTGGCACTCTCTCTTTAACACCTCTGCTGGTGATGACCACTTTGCCGATCTCTTCCTGCCGCCATATCTTTCCTTTGATAAGCTCATCCTGCAAACTCACCCAGAGCTCAACACCTCAATTTCATCTTCTCACCATCACCACCATCAATTGCTAAGTCAGCCATGTCAACGGTCACTTCAACAAGCCCTCAAGGCTCTGGCCAATCGTCAAAGCTGGGCCGTGGAGCTGTTCAACTCCTGGGCGCAGGCCTATCCGCCCACCGGGGCCGCCTCGGGAACGTTATCAGATCTGGGCGACTTTGACCAGTGTCTCGACCTGGTGTCCTCTAAAATGTCCACCAAATACTGCCTGCTCGATTACCACTTTCCAATGCCCCGACCGAGGCCAAAGCATCACAATTTCCATCATCAAACGCCAAATCTGTTGCCTTTGTTATCAAATGAACAAGATTATCGACTAAACAGTAAATTTCATTTTATCGAAAGCTGGAACAGGTGTCACCCCTTTTCTACTACACCAGCATTCAAATTGCCATCTGCCTGCCAAGTACCTGCTCTTCAGAGGATGTGTTCATCGTTGGGAGCAAAGGTTTGAATTTTTTATAAATAAAAAATAAGTAAACAAAATGTTTTTTCTTTTCAGGAATCATTGACCTTGGACTAGTTCTTGACAAAACCAGCACTACCAGCAAAGGATGTCAGCAAAAGGAGGGACCCTTTTCTTGGAACAGCCTGAACAGCTGGCAGGCTGCTGCAGTGTAAACTTAGCCAAATTTTAAAATTTTGAATAAGTTTAAAAATTTTTTTAAATTTTTTTTGCACAGCATCTTCATCGCCGCTCTCTGCCTCTTGACACTGCTAGGTGCACTTGTTGACCGACTTTACCGTGAAGAAGAAGAAGAAGAAGAGAAGAACAAATGTAAATACTCATTTTAAAATACTCACTTTGTTTTTGTTTGCTATACATTACATTACATCATCGATCTTTTGCGTACCACCAGACTCTAAAAACACTCAAGTGCTGCTGCTGCTCAAGTGTTTGCGCTGCTTTTCGCCGTTCGCCAACGGTCGACGACTGCTCAAGTTGAAGACGACGACAACAGCTGCTGCTGCTGCTGTTATCTCAACAACAACAAAAGAAGAAAAAATTGAAAAAGTCAAAGAAGAAGATGATGACGATGAAGATCAACTGGCCGTCGTCCACGGCCTCCGTTTTCTGACGCTGCTGATCATCATCGTCGGCCATGCACTGGACTGGAACGGCCTGAATATGTTCAGTAAGTGTTTGCCTATGTTAGGCAAGAAATTTCACTTTTAAAATCTATTTTTTTACTTTACTTTCTAGGAAGCAGCTTTTCAGTGCCAGAACAAGTTAGCTCACTGGTTTGGCAGCCGCTGTACCGAGGTCAGCTGACGGTGGACACGTTCTTCTATTTGAGGTGACTTTGAGGATGAAAAGAAAATGTTTGTACAGGATTTTCATTGGTTTCATTTTCATTTTCATTTCTACCGTACAGCGGCCTGCTCACCTCGTACATTACGTTGAAGTACACCGGCGGCCAGTACAGCCGCTTCAGCTACCTGAAGTACCTTCTACTTCGTTATTTGAGATTAACTCCTCAGTTGGCCGCTTTCCTGCTGATCACCGCCCTACTCCAAAACTCCTCGACCAGGGCCCAGTCATGGCCCGCTACTCGGACCGCCTCTTCGCCGACCACTGCTACGACAACTGGTGGCTGAATCTTCTCTTTGTACAGAACCTTATCAGGGTGGAGAGTATAGTAAGTGTTGAGTGATTTTTTTGTCTTATCAGGGTTGATAAAACTTTTCGTGTTATCATTTCCAGTGCGCCCTTCACACCTGGTTCCTCGCCGCCGACATGCAACTGCACGTCCTCGCCCTGCCTCCTCTGGTCACCCTGTTGCTGAACCGGAAGTCGGGAGTTCGTCTGGCGACGGCAATGCTCGTTTGCAGTGTACTTTGGAGTTCCTTAACAATTTATCTCAATGAACTCCCGCCCGGAGCGATCATCACCTCAAAGGCGGACTTTCTCGATGAACGAGGGATGCCCAGCGAGTACCTCCGCTTCTGCTACCATCCCTTGGCTCATGCTCACGTCTTTCTGATTGGCTTTCTCTTTGGAAACTACATTCGAGAGCACTCTAAGGAGTTGAGGAGCTGGCGGCTGAGTTGGGTAAAAAATTGAAATATTTTTTCATAATTTTTAATTTCAGTACACTTTTTTCAGCAACTCAAGTACTCTCTCTGGACGGCAGTGTTCACCGGCTATCTAATCACCATCTACAGCATGCTCCCCTGGCTCTACGGACGCCCCTATACTCCTCTAATCTCGGCAATCGTTTTTCCGGCTAATCTAGCCCTCTGGTCGCTGGTCCTCACCGCCGCCATTGGCCTCTGCCTGACCGGAAACGGAAGTGGAGTGATGGGGAAAATTTTATCAACTCCTTCTTTAAAGCCTCTCTCCCGCTAACGTACTCCGTCTACCTGACGCACGTTTGGGTGCTGCTGGTGGCGCTGGGAGGTAGACGGGAGGTAATCGACCTCCACTTTGGCTCGCTGGTCTGCTTCCTCTTATCAGTCGTACTGCTTTCCTTTGGAGTGGGCTTTGTCTTCAGTGTCCTAGTAGAGAATCCAGTCCTCCATGCGATTGACTTTTTAAAGGAGGTTGATTGGAGTAGCTGGCTTGTAGTTAGAGAGCAACAGAAGAAAAAGAAAAATAGGAAAAGTTTTTCCAGCGTTGTGGTGACCAAGTTCAGGCCGCTAGAGGCGAGTTTACTTTTTAGCATTTAGTGTCAATAGTAAAAAGTTTTTGATTTTATTTTAACAAGGTCTAACTAGTTAGGCAATAACTGTCATTATTATCATAATCATCATTACTGCTGATTATCTTTATCTACCGTTTTATGTTACTAAATCATATAAAACTTTGCATCATAAAAAGAAAAAGTAAAGATCAAGTTTACAACTGTGGTTCCTGATGCAACAGGTGGTTTTTTACAATTACCCTAATTTTCCCTCTAATTTTTGCTCTTTTCACCAGACCTCTTTTGTAAAAACTCTCACTTTCACTTTTTTTTATTCCACTGCCTAGATAGGTAGCCACAAAAATATTATTATTACTTTTTTATTATTTATTATTAACAGTCAACAATCATAAAGCAAGCACCACCACTACCACTTAAACTTTGGCGGCCTTCTCCGCAATCCAGTCCTTGTAGTACTTGGGCAGCGTGAAGACGGCCATGTACTCGCCGGGCGGGCACTTGCTCGGGCCCCAGGAGACGACGCCGGTCAGCTTGCCGCTGGCGGAGACCAGGGGGCCGCCGCTGTCGCCCTGAATTAAAAACAAGCAAAAAAATGCGCAAATTAGTTACCTCATTTACGAACTGACCCCTCCCCCAAAACAACTCCGCCCCCGCCCCGCCCCCCCTCCTCCTCCACTTACATTGCACGCCTGGGTGCTCTCGGCGATGGCGCAGATCATGCCCGGGGCGATGGCGTTGACGTCGCCCCACTTCGCCTGGCACTTCTCCCGACTGACCACCTTCAGCTGGCCCTTCTGCAGGTCGTTGGGCGTCGACTGGGCGTTGCCGTCGGTGAGGCCCCAGCCGTAGACGGTGACGCCGTCGCCGTCGGCGAGGTCCTCCGTCTCCAGCTCGATGGTGCGCACGGTGGTGCTGGGGCTGACCGGGTTGGCGAGGATCAGCAGCGAGATGTCGTGCTCAATGGTGTTCGGATTGTAGTCGGCGTGCTGGCGGATCTCGGTCACCTTCACGTCGGGCGCCCCGGCGCCGGGCGTGTTCGCCTTGTTGGTGCCCAGGCGGACGATCAGGCTGCCCGGCTTTTGGCCCTCTGCAGAAGGAGGGGGGCGGGGGGCGGGGGAAAGAGATTTGGGAGGAAACAAAAACAAAAACAAAAAAGTTAGATTGATAAGAGGCAAAAGAACGTGTTTTTTTCAGGTAAAAGCTGATCAGAAAATAGAACCGGAATAAAAAAAAAAAGAGCGAAGCACTCACCGGTACAGTGGGCGGCGGTGATGACGGTCTTGGCGTTGTACAGCGACCCGCCGCACATGTGCTGCTTGATGATGATGTAGTCGCGGATGAGGGAGATCTGGAAGGGCGCCTCGCCGATGGCGCTGATGAAGCATTCACATCAGATCAGAGCAAAAAAAGGGGATAGAAGAAAAAAAAGAGGAGATGATTTGATTAGGAGAAATGATGCTGAGGCTGAAAATGATGTTCTGGCGCTCCAGCCAAAAATAAACCCGAAAATGAATGTCAACATTGATTGGTTAACATTTATGTTCTATACGTACGCATTCTCACCGCCCACCACTCGGGCGCTGTCATCCAGGCGCTCCAGGAAGCCCCACTTCTCCTGCAAGGAAACGGGCAGTCGGGCCTGAGTGCCGCCAATTAGCAGCACCGCCCCGAGAAGGGCAAACTTGAGAAGGGCCATGGAGAGAAGTTGGGAAAAGATGTTTTGGCAGTAACAAATGAAAAGAAGAAGAGAACTCCAAAGTAAAGTTTTTCTCAACCAAAGTGGTTCGCTTTTATAGACAACCTGGGCTTTTATTGCCTGGGCTGGCTTCTCTTATCACTCTTATCACCTCTCAAACCGAGAGTTGATTTTGACTGAAATCAAGGCTGGTTGCCTAATTAATACACAGTATAGCGTGTAGCAAACTGGGAACTGAGGCAGTAAACCACTGACTCAAGTTGGTCAATAAAACTAAAATGCTGAGAAGTTTCAACGGTGTGTAGTGATAGGGCAAAGTGTAGTGTCGTAAAACTGTGAGGCGAATTTCAATGTCAATCCCTCTATCTATTTCTCTCTCTATTTAATTGCGTGAAAAGTATTTTTATTTAGTTTTCACCCTCAGTTTAATAATTTAAGACAACAAAAAAGCATTAAAATTTAATTTAATTAGAGCTCATCAATCTACTTGCTCTGTACTGCTCCAACCGAAGAGATCTTTCTTTTTTACCACCTCCACCTGTTGACCTTCCACCATTGACCTTCCGCACCAGCAGCCAGAAGGCAGCCACCCGGAAGACGACCATCACCACGCCCAGCTTGAGGTAATTCCAACAAAGTCCTCTTCGCTGATGCCCATTGAGTAGAGCACCGCCGGCACCGCCCCCTTCTCCGCCGAGCACCGCCCAAAGCCGTACAGCATCAGCATGATCGTCTCAATGGTGTACCGAGGAACGCTGAACCAGGCCAGGCCCTGGTAGACGTAGTGCATCTCCTCCACCGGGACGTAGGTGTTTCCAATTAGGATAAAGAAGAGGTAGGCGGAGCAGGCGAGCAGCGTCGTCAGCCCCAGGTGGCCGCCGCCCACCAGGGTGAACACGTGCGCCAGGCCGACTATTGTGACCTGACCGAGGGTCAACAGGGCAAAGAGGGGCCAGTAAATGGAGCTGAAGCTGACCACCGCGCCGTCGTAAATGTTCACCACCAGGACGTAAAAAAGGTTTGTGAAAACCAGCGGAATCACCTCAACCACCGACTTGACCAGGTAGTAGACGCCGGTGCTGTAGTAGCCTAGATGATAATGGAAAAAGTGTTCTTGATAAGGATTCTTTGCTGCCCAAACCCGTACCATTTCGATGCTCACTCCTGAAGACGGCGAACTCCCGAAAGGTGCTAAAGGTGGCCGTGAAGAAGGTGACCAGAATGAAGATGGTCGCGTAGAAGTAGTTGTAGACGAAGTTGTCGCGGAAGAAGAGCTCCCGTTCTACCTGCTCCGGACTTCGAGGGCCGCAAAAGTCGTCCTCCATTGGGTGGACGCAGCCGTCCGGGGCGGAGATCTTCTCCGGCGGATAGGAAGTTCTTAGGAGCGTTCCAAAGATCATTGATACTAGGAAGTAGGCGACCCACTCGGTCCACAGGTAGCCGGAGATGTAGTGGACGGTCCGCTGAGCTAGCGCCCAGACGGATTGAAGGCTAAAACGGGTTCGATTTTTGGAAATTCCATCCACGGTGAGGACGGTTTGCTCGAGGAGTTTGTTTGTAGAGTTCATAAATTGATAGTTTGTCGCCTCGGTTAGTCGAAGGTTCATCGGCTCATCCGCCTCAAAGCAGGACTGGTACACCAGCTCCTCGATGGGAAAGGTGAAGTGTTTTAGGTAGGTGGTCGAAGAAAACTGCTGACCGGAAACGCCTAGAAGATGGCAGTGATCGAGGTGCTGGCCAACTAGCTCGGGAGCTCCGCTGAAGATGCAGGCGCCGCCCCGTGAGAGGACGTACAGAAGGTCAAAGGTGAAGAGGACGGTGCTGGTTGGCTGGTGAATGCTGGTGATGATGGTCAGAGGGTGATGACTGGTTAGCCTTTTGAGGGCGGCGATTACCTGCGATGAATAGTTTAGAAATTACTTTAAAAATTTAAAAAGTTTTTACGATCTCCGCAGAGTTAGTGTCCAGGCCGCTGGTGGCCTCGTCGATGAAGACGAGATTTGGCATCTCTAGAGGAGTTAGTTCTAGAGCCTAAAAAACTTGACTTTTATAAAACAATTTTTATTTAAAGTTTTGGGTAGCTTACCACTGCAACTCTTTTCCTCTCTCCGCCTGAGCAGCGGTCAATTCGAGTGTCAGAAGCCGATTCCAGACCTAGCTCTTTCAGCCACCGATCAGCAATTGCCCCGTGATTTACTTTCTCCTTACTAGAGACGTTTTTCAGCTTTGAAGAGTATAGCAGAAGCTGCCGTGAAGTCAGGCCGCTCAACAGGTGGTCGGAGACTTCTTGTGAAATAAAGGCCGTTTTTGTGGGCGCCCCTCGGCGCAGGTAAATTTGACTGTCGTCCGAGAGGTGACCACTGATTTCTGCCTGACCACTGAGCACTTTTAAAAGTGTTGTTTTGCTGAATTAAAAAAGTAAATGATATTTAAAAATTTTAACATTTGTTTAGTTCATCTCACCCGGCCCCAGAAGTGCCTAAAATGGCATTCAAACTGCCCACATTAAATTGACCATTCAGTTGACTGAGAATGGGAGTTTTTGCTGTGTTGGAGTTGCCAGTGCTTAACTTGCCAGGCAAAAAAGATTCAGTGTCTGCAAAGAAGGTCAAGTTGCGCCAGGCGATTGCAATTTGATTGCCGTCTGTGTTTTGAATTGTTGAATTTTGACTCGGCAGTTGAAGTGAAGCTCTTTTGCTGTTAAATTTTGAATGATCTGAAATTTCATTGTTTTTGTTTCTGAAACTTGGGACATTGTTCTCCTCGTCCCACCACCACCACAACAGAAGCGGAAAAGAGGTGATTGTCGTACTTGAAGCTAACGTTTGACCCGTTGGCTTGCTGAACTTCTTTTTCTTCTTCTTCATTCAGTGGCTCACTACTCTTTCTTTTGCAGCCCCCAAACTTGGCGCTAAACTTGCAGTACAACGCCACAAAAGTTAGCATTTTCAACAAAAAGATGTTAACCGCCACTCGAGCCGCATACTCCCAAACTCGCCCCACCTCAATGTCAAAGTCTACCACAATCTTCGAGTAGTGCGTCGTACCAAGCGGAAAGCCGCACCTTCCCTCCACAAAGATGGCGTAAAAGACGCCCTTGGTGGTGAAGATGACGCCCAAAAGGTCAGAGGCCAGGTGGAGGAGCCAGCTATCAGGGGCGATCCTCTTCAGATTGACGTACGTTCCATTGAAGAGACAGCTACTTGAGTAGACCAGTTGAACTAGGAGCAGTGCCAGCGTTGGATGATCTACAAGTAAACTCCCGATCAGCTGGCCAATTGCCTGGACGTAAAAGCAGAGCAGGGCAATGAAGAGGAGATAAAAACTAAATCTTGTCCAGTTTAAGGAGGATGATCCAAAAGTGATCAGCATTATCAGCTCGCTGATAAAAGGCATCAACCGCGTGCTGCCCGGAGAGGAGGTAACTGAGCGTGGTGATCAGCAGTACGGTGATGCTCAGCTCCAACGCCGTAACGATCATCGTAGAAGTGTAAAAGACGCCCAGCGAGTACCAGCGATTCCGGTGCTCCGCCTGAAGGCTCTTCAGCGTTGCTGAGTAGAGCGAGGTGGCGATGATCAGCACGGTGAAGCCGCTGATCAGCAGGACGTAGGCCAGGTAGTGGACTGACCGCTGGGTGGGGTCGTTCTGCTGATAGGGACTCTCATCGACGTTGCAGACGACGGGAGAAATGAAGGTGGAATCGGTTGTTGTTGTTTCAAAAGTAGAGGAGGAGTTCACAGTGGGAGGAAAGCGAATGCACAGTCTTCCGTCAGCTGAATAGGGGTTTTCTTTTTCTTTTAAAGTGCTTTCATTTTCAGAAAAGGTTGAAGAGGTGGCAAAGAGACTGTAGAGAAAGGCGAAGAAGAGCGTGAAGAGCAGGGGCTGAAAAAGGAAAGTGGCCAGCTGGGCGTGGAAGGTGATTCGAAGTTGACGACAGAGGTGCGTCCACAGGCTGCAAAAATTAAATTTTTGTCCAGTAGTTTGATGGCTCAAATTGGAGGCAAGTAAAAGTGTTGGGCTAGATTTTTTGAGCTGAGCTTTGAGGGCTGCCTCTTCAGTTAGCTGAGCGGCAGTGGCCAGGCGGTGGACTTCCGGTGAGGTGAGGCCTAAAGAAAAAAATTCATTGATAAGTTTTTTAGGAGTTTGAGGAGTTAAAATATTTCCCATATTACCATCACAGGCCACCTTGAGCAGTGCCTCAATGGGCGGCTGTTGCGGGGAAATTGTGGTTTGAATTGTTTGCTCCAGTGTTGACCTGATTCCGCCTGGTGGACCAGAGTACACTGCCACGCCCTCTTTAGCTAGAACATACAGGTGGCTGAAGAGGGATAGTACCTCATCGGAGGGGGCGTGAATGGTGGCAACTATTGTGATTTGCTGGTGATAAAGTTTTTGAGTGAGATTCTTCAGGTGGTGCATCACCTGAGCGGCGGAGGCGCTGTCCAGACCGGTTGTCGGCTCATCCAGGTAGAGAAGCTTCTGTCTTCTGCCTTGACCTTTGACCTCTTTTTTATCATTTCCTTCCTCAACAAAGGGATCAAGTATCTCCTGGGCAATGGCAATGCGCTTCTGTTCGCCGCCGCTGCAGCGGTCAAAGGGTCGAGTTAATAATTCCTCTGGCAACATTAGCGCGGCCATTGTTTGTCTAATGTGCTCAGCTTCCTTAGCAGTGCTTGACTTTGACCTTTGACCTCTAGAACCGCTGGAAACTTTAAATTGGTAGGCGTAGTGCAGCAGCTGACCGACTGTCAGCTGGCCAACGATGCACTCGGCTAGCTGTTGGCGGATGTAGTACACCTCCGTTTCCGGTTGGCTGTAGACAGTTCCGGCGGTAAGTGATGAGCTGGCATTTCCGCTGAGCACGTCTAAAAGTGTTGTTTTCCTAAAAGTACAAAATTAATTTTAATCAAATTAAAAAATTTGAAACTTACCCTGCGCCACTTGGACCTAGAATGCCGTTCAGAGAGCCGGGCATAAAGTGGCCCGTTAACCGATTTAAAATAGTTTTCCGTTCCATGGAACTAGTGATTTTGGTAGTGCGGAAGTACTGAACTGCTGAACGGCTACTTTTGGAACGGTCCACTCGGTCACTGTGACGGTGATGTCCTTCCAGGCGATCAGTGCTTCCGTTTTCAAGTTTATCTGCTCATCGTCATCGTGTATTGGTATTTCTTCGTACTTATCAGCGTCGTCGTCGTCGTTGGCGATGATGATTGGCTTAAACGTGGAGTTCATTGCACTCTTTGATGATTTATGATTGCAAACAAAGTTGAAACGTTTTGATTTAAAATATAATTTAATTAGTTCAAATCAACTGCAAATAGTAAAATGCACTACAAATGTCTACAAGTAATGTCAGTTGTTGTTTAACAATTAACAGAAAAAAATGTGGCTGATTGTTTAACGATTGTTAATTGATGTCATCTTGCAAGCAATAATAAAACACAGTTTGTCATTGAAACAAAAGGATGAGAAATGATGTCACAAAAAAAAGTTTTTTTCTGTTGTTGTCAATTTGTTGTTGCTGGTGGATACGGCAGGCATCACAGTGAAAAAATTTTTGCAAAATATTTTTGATCATTGAACATTACACAGACAAAGATGTTTTTGCACGATTGGCTATCAAGTACACAGCAAAAGCACCGGCAAAACTGTAGCAAAGTTGAAAGCTGATAAAGAAAGTGTGATGGCTGTGTTGCCGTTATCAAATTTACTGTTAATTTCTCAATCGTAATCTTCTTCTTCTTCTTTCTTATTCAGTGTACTTGTTTTCAACTTTGGTCATTGCTATCAATTGACTGCAATCAACAAGCAGCAGTTTTGCTGCTGCTGCTGCTGCTGTTGACACTTGCGTACTCAAGTTCACCTTTTGATTTGGTAAAAAATAAAAGCAGTAAGCAACGTGAACCAAAAACCGGATTATCGGAAACACGTTAATGCTTTTTGCTCGCGCTAAATCTAATAACCGGATTTTTTCCCCGTTAAAAACATTCACTAGCGGTCATTCTCCTGACCAGTTTTCTAATCATTTCTTGCTCTAACAAGCAAAAAACAAATTATTCAATTATTCAACTGCAACATTTTGTTTTGAGTTTTAAAGCAAAATTTCCAGTTAATTAACGGCGGTTTAGCAAGAACTGCATTAATATATTTAAATAAACGCCTTCAAAAATCAATAAAAAATGCTTTTGAATTTTATTAGCAGTCAACAAGAGCAACGACATGATTTAAGAGTTGTGAACAATGTACATTTTAAAAGAGTAAAGCATATAACCGGAGTAAAAGAAAATAAACTGCAAGCAAAAAAATAAAACATTAAAGTATCACAAAAAATAAAAAAAATATTTACAACAATTATTAGCTCTGAAAAAACGTTTACCTCAAAAAGCGACTTTCGATTAATTTTTGCAAATTGTCCAATGGTAAAGTAGAACTTGTCGTCAGTGTGCAGCAGCTCATAGGCGGCCAACAGTTTTAATTTTGCCCGTAAAATAACGCCCGAACGTAGTAACAGATTTCCACAAGCCAAATTTGCCTGGAGTTTATACAGCCGCGGAGCACAGGAGTGCAGCAGTTCAACAGTGAAGATGAAAGGCGAACAGCTGAGCACCACCAGCCAGGCGTACATGCCCAGGTAGGTGGTGTAGCAGGCTCGAATGAAGGGACTTAACTGGAGGAAGGTCAAACAGGAAACCATGTAAATGGTGCTGACCACGGCGGAGATGGAGAGAATGCTGAGCAGATTGCGGATCAGCGTCCGATTGAGCATCACCGCCAGCTGCACTACCTTCAGGTGCTCCTCGAGGAAGAAGGCCACCTTTGGAACAACAGTTATTTTAAACTCGTTTTTAGGGTTTGATAATGATGAAATTGCTCGGTCAAGAACTACCGGTTCACTCTAGCAGGTGGGAGGAGACCATGAAGCCGCCCACAATGAGCGTGAGAATGGCAAAGAAGAGGAGGGTGATGCACTGGCCGATCATCCAGATGATGGCCGCCATGTCGAGCACGGCCAGGACGCACTGGTAAGCCGGAAGTTCACCGTAAGCTAGGCGGAAGTGATAGGCGAGCGCAAAGATGTAGACCATTTCTGTAAAAACGTAAAAAAGTAAGTTGTTGTTTAAAAAAGTAATATAATTTGGTAATTTTAATAAAATACCTGCAATAATCTGCACAAAGAAGAAGACAATTTCCATAAAAAGGTGCAGCAGCAGCGTTCGAGAGCGAGTTTGGTGGGAGTAATTGACCAGATGAGCCAGTGGAGTGTGAAAGTGCACTTTGAACTCTTTTCTCGGTGATTTGTCTGCAGAAAGTCGCCGCCACCACATAACCTGCAAAATATTTGCCACTTTTTTAACTGTTTGAAAGGGATTTTTGAGCATATCTAAAAAGGAAATTTTAAAATGAGAATTTTCCATCCAAAACTGCGCCCCATTGTTAACTAGGTAGTCGTGGACAAAGTTCCACAACGGTTTATTTGGAATCAGTAAAGTGTAGGCGAGTATGGCGACGTTGTTGACCGTGTAGGGGACCATCAGCAGACCGGTGAAGCGTTCCTGAATTAGGTGCCGGTAAAATAGACCTGAGTTGAGCTCAACTGAAAGGTAGCCAGCTGCTATGCCGGAATATTCCGGCAATTCCAGGGCAGTTACCGCCAGCGTAAAGGTGGCCATTCGAATGATCAAAGCAATAGCAATGACCAGGTACACAACTGAGTAGGCGTTTAATCTGTTTCCGCTGTACCAAGTAGGCGTAACGGCTGGGTCTGTCAACTGAAGCCGTACAATGTCGGTGATGATTTCCGAAGTGCGGCTGTAGAAAAGGCGTCGAATTTTGTAAGACATTTTTGTTTGTTTTTTTTATTTTTTAATTTTGACAGCAACTGACTTGTTTTGTTTTGCACAAAACAAAAGTATGAATGTTTTACATGCCAAAACTAAATTACTAAACTAGACAATTACTCAAGTTTGTTTGGCAAACTTTTTATTTGTTTAATTGACACTTTAATTACAGTGTGTTCATTTCATCAGTAAAAACGTCATTTAAAAATAAAACTTGTTAATTTTTAATGTCAATTAACTTGTTGTAACAGTGTAACTTTGTAAAACTAATTAACCTTTGTGTTTTTATTTTTTATATTTTAAAAATATAGGTTTAAAATAAGTTTATTAACTAAAAAACATTGAATAATAATATTTAAACAATTTAACAAAAATACAAAAAGTACAACATTTATCAGTAAATTTAATTTAATCGCAAATTATTTTACCACTATCTGAAATTTTGGTCACTGTTGCACTTGAGAAACACATCTCTAATTAAAAATGTTGCACAAATTAAACTTTACTTTTATTATAAAAAAAATCTTAAAATGAAAATGAGTCAGATCTACTTTGCTGTGGTCTCTTGATTATCTTTAGGCTTTTCTTTAAGATTAAAATTTAAAAATTAGTACAACTGTTTGTTTTTATTGCAAACAAAAACTAATTAAATTTTAGGCACATTGCTCTGATTTTACCCCATTTGATGACCACCACTTTGCAAAAAACGATGCATAGAGCATTTAATTAATAAACAAAAATGAATATAAAAACTCTACAAAAAAAATCATTTTTCAAGTCAATCATCAAATCAAAACAGCAAAAAAATAACTTAACACATCAAAAGCTAAAATGAAATCGATGTTTCTGTTAGCCACTTTTTACGTGTGCCTACTGCAAACACTGCCCACCTCACTTTCACTAACCCTTCCAAGCGTGACCCTTAAGACTTCTTTCCTCCCAAAAGCAGCCAATGGCCAGCTCACCGCCCACCTCAACACGCCCTTCACCTTTCACTGTGTTGGGAAAAGTTTTGAACAAATCTTAAATGTTCGAAACGTGTCCATCGCCTACCAGTTTTTCTACCATCCTAGTCCTCAGGTGGCGCCGCTGGAGATCGGCTTTGTTGGAGCGGACTACCTGAAACGACTGCCCTGGTACTCTGAGACGACCTTCGCCAATGGCTCCCTCAAGGTGGAGCTGAACAATGGCGCCCAAAATTACCCCAACTGGACGTCGCTGACCATCACTCCGCTCGCCTTCAACGCCACTACCTTCAGCTGCAAGCTGATCATCTACGACTATGAGCAGAAGACCACTGTCAGCATCTACCCAACTCCCGACCGGGCCCTCACGGTGAAGGTCCTTCCTCAGGCGGTGCTCACCACCAATGTGACCTACGTTGAAAAGAACAAACCTTTCACGGCCACTTGCAAGGTGGCCCTTCCGGGAAGCTCCTCGCTGAAGGTCAACTTCTACAAAGGCTCAGAGGGGCTGATTGCCAGCTATGAGATGGACAATGCCCGGCCCAATGACACTATTCTGACTATTGTTGATCAGTATGAGAAGCCCAACTCGCTTGCTTCCGTCTCCGCCGGCCACGACCACGCCTACCCGACCTTTGACCTGGTGATCAGTCAGGCGGATGACCGGTATGACCTCTACTGGTGCGAGGTGGTGGGAGAGGGCGTGAAAGGTTTGCCGAATAAAAATGAGTCAACCATCACTTTGGCGTCCGCCTCGGCCAGGTGGCCCCTCGTTCCAGTGCTGACCTTTGACCTGAAGGAGGACCCAGCGGACAGAAGCGAGACGACTGCCAGCTGCGAGGTGCACAACTTTGATCCAGCCAAAGCTGGCCGCCCATTCACGGTAGTCTTTCGCGAGTTCTATCACATCTTCCCGCAAGAGTACCTTGTGGCCACCTTTTCGGTGAATCGTAAGCAAAATTTCAATTTTTAATTTTTAAATTTTTACAAAATTTTTAATTTATTTGTTTAATTTTAGCCGCCGCCCACCTGACCACGATTCACTACCGACGAGATCGCCATATTCTGGGGCCGGTGGCCACTAAGGGGAGCACCAGTTTCCAGCCTCGCTTTGCCATCAAAAAGGTCACCACCAGCGGTCCTAGCAGCACCTCCTGGTACTGTGAGCTGCAGTACTTTCCCGTGGAAGAAGAGGGTGAAGAAGGCATTGGTACAAGTGCAGAGCCAAAGTCTATCTTCTCCAACACGATTAAAATTTAATTGGGTTTGGTTCAATGAAGAAAATGGCTGATACCGTTTTTTTGTACTGCAAAAAATGAAAAAAATGTGACAATTTTTGAATTAAAATAAAAATAATTGCCAACAAATTTATTTATTTATTTTTTTTATTTGAGAAAAGATGAGTTTGCAGTTTTGATGTTTGACTCGTATTTCAGTGTTTAAAAGTAGAACTTTTTTAAATTTTTGCAAAAAATCGAACAGTTATTTTTGTTGTAAGACTGAATAAAAGCGTCATCACTGGCAGCCAGTGAATCACATCTTTTTGTCGTTACTGCCTTGTCGTTTGCTTACGTGTACTTTCAGCCTTTTTCAAACTCAGTGCAACTCACTCTTTCACCACCACCACCAACTTATCCCTCTTCCCTCAGCCATCAAGACTCTTCCGTGGACTGGTGAAGATGAAACAGAAGATATCTTGACGTCGTTGTTGTCAGCCTTCTCCTGCTGCTGGGCACTGCTGTCCCGAAGAGTGACCAGGAGGACAGCAAGGCAGCTCTTGCCGCGGTAGGGTGACGTGTTTTATCTTCTCTTCTTAAACTTACCACTGTTTTCTCTGACCAGGAACTGCTCGGCAAGCTCAAGTCGAGTCAGGTGAAGGTCATCGCGGCGGGGCACGTCTCCGGTCAGCTGGCCCTCTTCATCAGCGGCTCAGGCAGCAAGACGGACTTCAGTGGCGGCTATCAGGTGACGGTGGGCAGCGACCCGGGCGATGGCCGATTCGATGTGGACAGTGTGGAGAAGCTGGCCGGCAAGTACACCTCTTTCACGGCCACCGACAACATGTTCGTCTGCAGTGACTCGGGTAGCAGCAGCAGTCTGGTCACTATGGACGGCAGCAATGTGAAAGCGCTCAGTTTGGACAAGAACAACTTTACCACTTTACCAATTCACACTGGTGGCATGTCTGAATGCTATGAAAGTGGCCAAATTGTTTTTGCGTCAAACAAACCCAAGTTTTACTATCGGCTTGGTTCAAGCGGAAATATGGTTTTATACCATTTTGAAAAGAAAACTATTGCATCATCTGAAAGTTGTTCATTTGTGGAAACTTTGGGCCGTTTTTGCAAGAAAGACGCCAAAATCACCATCTCCTCCTCCTGCTCTGGATCGCCACCGTCGGACATCACCGCCGGCTACGTGGGCGACAGCAAGGCCTACCTCTTCGACGGCAGCAACGCCGTCTACTACTTTGACGCCTCCGTCTTCAAGCAGGGTGGCGGCCAGCAGTCGGTCAAACTGACCAAGGTTCCAAGCTTCCAGGCCTGGTTCACCCTCGCCTCCATCAGCACCCCGGATCCAAACAGTAAATCACCTTTCTGAAAAACCTTTTTTTTCTCACAAATTTTCACTTATCTTTTTTCCTTTCTTTTGTACAGAACTGAAGACCACTACTGAAGGCGGCGGCGGCGCTTCCGCCGCTACGACGATTGTCATTATCGTTTTCGTGGTGGTCCTTTTTCTGTGCATCGCCGCTGGCGTCACCGTCTACTGCAAGTACGGCAAGAAGGAAGACAGCGGCGACAAGGGGAAAAAGGAAAAGAAGGAGAAGGACTCAAAGAGTGGCAGTCAAAAGTCAGGACAGAAGTCATCCAGCTCACAGGGAGAGAACAAGAAGAAGAACACACCTTCAGCCAAAGGAAGCGGCGGCGGCCGTCCACAGCCGACCAAGAGCACCGTCAAGTCGAGTAAGCAGCAAAACACAAAAAAAACAAAACTTTTTAGAACTTTTCAATCTCACCACCTTTTTTCCCCCGCAGAACCCAGCGGCGCCGGAAGCAGCGTGTCCAACCAGGAGGGCGAGGAGGAGGGCGTGTCCTCCAGTTCGGCGGAGGGCGGCTCTTCCAAGGCGAAAACCAAAACCGCCGCCGGTCTAAAGGGCAAACGATCTTCAGTGTGCAATCGAGGCAAAATGGGCGGCGGCGGCGGCAGCAGCTCCAGCAGTCGAGGCCTCAAAAAACTTCCGGGAGGGAAACTGCTGCTGAAGAAGAAGAACAAGATGGGGAAGAACAAGATGCGATCAGGCAAGGCACAGAAAAGTTTGGGTGGGAAGACGGCCAAGAAGAAGAGGAGCTCGGAGAAGAATCGCTCCCAGTCGAAGAAGACGAGCGGTGCTGGTGGTCGCAGTCAGAGCCGTCGAGGCGGCAGCAGCAAAGGACGTGGACCACCGCCGGGACTGCAGGCCGCCGACCTGAAGGACATGAAGTCGCTGGCCAATCTAGGCCTGGAGTCCACTTCCGCTGCAGCTGCTGCAGAACAGGCGGAGGAATAGAACTCCCAAACTGTTTAGCAGCAGTTTTTGGCAACCACAGCGCAGCAGCAGCAACAGCAACTTCCACAAAAGTTGCTGAAGGTGGACTTTATTACTATCTTTTTCTTTTTATTTTCCCCTTTCTCCTCCTCTCTCCTTTTCTCCTGGAGGACACATTCTTGTTCAGCAGCAACAGCAACGGCTAATCCTGTTTACTTAGTGCAGGCAACTTTCTGCTGCTGCGGAGCTGCAGCTCACTTTCAGATGTTGTTGTAATCAGTTTTTGTCTTGTTTAATTCTCCTTCAACATTTTCCACTACCATTCTTACTAACACCACCACCACCACCACTGTCGCTGTCGCTTTTTGCTGTAATTCTATTGTTTCATTTTTATTTTTATTGTTAACATTAAAAATTTTAAATAAAAACACTGTACTGCATTTTAATTTTTTATGGTATTTTTGACTTTGAAAAAAACTGTTGCCATGCCTTTACTGCAATGACAAATTACGATAATTAGTTTAATTACTCCCAAAAAAATTCAAAAAAAATTAAAATTGTATATAATTTTGCTTAAAT
The DNA here is from genome assembly GCA_024499935.1 of Tyrophagus putrescentiae. Classification (NCBI taxonomy): domain Eukaryota; kingdom Metazoa; phylum Arthropoda; class Arachnida; order Sarcoptiformes; family Acaridae; genus Tyrophagus; species Tyrophagus putrescentiae. The sequence continues at coordinate 2,474,925 of JAMZRA010000006.1, read as the reverse complement.
TGTCCTGTTTTGCTGGAGAACTCTGTTTACTTTCTGTAATTGCATTTTTTAAGTACTAAAAATATCGATAGTTTACCAAAACTGCAGTAAAAACAAAGGTAAAGGCTCTAAACATAAACATACTGCTTCAGCGCATTTTGCGGCTAGTCATTCACTTTCACTTCAGCCTGACGCTGCTTTGCACCGTTTCTATAAAACACTCCTTTCAAGTTGTGCTTCAAAACACTGAACCAAAACAGGTGATGATGGCCTCAACAAGAGGTTTTTTGCTGGCCATGAGGAAATTCCTCCTCCACAATCTCACCTTTTCCGAGCAAACCTTCTCAAAGCTGATGATGACCACTGAGAAGCCCTCTCCTCTTTGGAGGGTTTACAAAATTGCCCTGAACGTCTACTCACTCAACTTCACTCTTCGTTTTCCGTTTTTCAGTTTTATCTACCGATTGGGCAACTCTTCAAAAGAGGGCGAGCTGTACAAGCTGGCCTACTTTGGGGTGGACCCTCTGGCGGAGTTCTTTTCTGCGGTGTTCCACCTGGACGACCCGAATATGGTGCTGGTGCTGGGAACGATGCCCATCTTCGCCGTCTACATCGACTACCGACTGACCTTTGGTCGGGAGAAGGGGGCGACTACCTGGCGACTGTTGAACGATCTGGTGGTGGTCAACAGAAGACAGATGTTTGCCTTAAAGCTCAAAAGAAAATGTGCTGCAAATGGTGATGAAAAGACTAAACAAAAACAGCGGCAGCAACAGCCCTGGTGGTACAAAAGGTGGCACCAAAAAGTACGATCACTTTGGAGTGCTGAAGAGGAAACAGCAACTGCTTCTAACGTTGAAACTGCCTTCACTACTAAACTGGCAGCTATGTTCAGCAGCCAAACCCGGTCCCGCCTGCTGGTAGTCTCCACCGTCACTGAACTTCTATTTTCTAGTTTCTTCATTTTTGGAGGTAATGTTAATTTTGATTTTCAATATAAAAAACCTAAAAAATGACCAACATTTTTTAGGAATTCTATTCGCCTACGTCTGCCTCTACTACGGCCACCAGTCGACGGTGTACTTCGGTAAACAATTCCGAACCGTTGCGGGAATGGCCGTCGCCCTGGAGCTGTCCGCCGTGGGGCGTCATCTGCACCGTCTGCAATCGAAACATTCTCTTCTTGGTGCACTGTCTCGTCGTAGGGTTCACCGCCATAAACGCCCATCTGCGAATACTGAAACGGCAGCTGCCCGTTCCAGAAAATAGCTCCAATAAAAATCAGTCTTGTAGAGCAGCTTCTTCAAGGTTCTTCAGTCAAGCAGGCGGAGTCAAGTGGACTGCAGTGGACCGCTTTCTGGCGGAAGGTACCGCCCTGCTCTGTTCGCTGATTCGCACCAACGCCGACGTCGTCTCGCCCCTTCTCTTCGCCACGCTCGCCTCCAACATTGGCTTCAACATCTACTTGACCGCTCTGCTGGTGTACGGCCGGGCGCCGCTTTTCATCTCGAGCCTCTTCCTGGGCGCCGTCCTCTGCAACACCGTTCTCGCTCTGGCCCCTCTGGTGGCCCTCTTTTCCGCCTTTCACCGGGTGGACTACCTCTGTCGGCTGCAGATGAACATTAGCAGCAACTTTGGTAAATGTAGACGGGAGAGCACTGTCAGTGGCACTGGCACTGGCACTGGCACTGGCACTGGCACTGGAAAAAATGAAGACGTTATTAAGACGTCTTCGGTAGTTCCGCTACTGAGGACGAAGATCAAGCTGATGACGTACTACGAGGTGCTGCACACTGACGACCAGTTCGCCTTCACAGTGGGACCGCTGGGGAAGGTGACCACCTCGGCGATTGTTCAGGTAAAACATTAAAACTTTTTTTGATTAACAATTTTTAATTATCAATTTTTAAACCATTTAGTTCATCCTCATCTACGGCGCCTACTTTATGACTGCGTCGCAGTTGATTTTAAATGTTTAATTAAGCAGTTTTTTTGTTTGAGCAGCAAATCACAAATGTTTTTCTTTTTGTAGTATTTATAAAGATTTCACATTGCAAATGGCAATAACAAAAGGTAAATTTTTCAATTTCAGTATAGGAATTTTTCTAAGCACTGTACGACACCTGTTCCACCTTGTACACGCTGTGCTTTTCACCAGCATCATCAACGCCACTAATATTATTATTGCTATCACTAACACAAGTCACCACCTTATCACCGTTCTCATCACCTTCATCACCATCACTTTCACCTCCTTCCACCTGATCAACTAGCTCCCGGACGTACTTGGTGATCACCTGAGCGTTCTTCTCGCTAATCTTTGTGCCAAACGTCTTTTGCCGAGCTCGCGCAAACATCTCCTCAATGGGGAGTGCCGACGCCGGAACGGGCGGCCTAAACTTACGTCGAGTGCCGTAGAGAAATTCGGGTCGCTGGTCGGCGGCAATGAACTGCTCGATGTTCTCCTCGTCGATGAGGTGAATGGTCTTGTGCTGATAGCCCCGGATGGCCATGATCCACGACTCGACATCCAGGCGGAGCATCCAGCCCAGCGCCCAGGGAAAGCGGTGGATGAGAATGGACTTGACAATGCCCCGGTAGTGGTAGGCCTCTACAAATAAAAATCCATTTAACTTGCGTATGCTTGTCAAGACTCCTTCTGTGCATGTAAAGGGGGGGGACACCACGCACTTTTTTACTGCTTTTTCGAATTTTGATTTTGGGGTGGCTATGATGTTAATGATGAAAAATGTGTTTAATAAAGATTGTTAAAAATTGTATGTAAAGCAGTTTTGTGTTGATATTATGACCCTTCGATGAGTGGGTCGCTGTCTGTAACGACACCAATGCTCTGAACATTTAGGTTCCATTATCTTCAAAACGTGTAATACCAAAAAATTGATCAAGATGTCAAATGAAAGGTGACTAAATTATTTAGATTTTGTCTGACTTGGAATATTTTTAAGTAGTTTGACGTTTCAAATAATGATTTTTGAAAGACAAAAACTGAGTGTGTAAAAATTTTAAATATTTTTTAAGTATACAACAAAGTTGAAATTTAAAAACTCGAGCCAGACAAAATCTAGATAATTTTGTCATCTTTCATTTGACACCTTGATCATTTGTGTGGTATTACCCGTTTTGAAGATAATGGAACCTGCGTAATTCAAGATCTTGCTGAAAAAAGTTGTTGACTTGAAAAGAAAACTAAAAATTTAAAAAAATTTACTATGTGCGCGTTGTCCCCTTAAAATATTATACTTTTTTACAGTAAAAATTTTTTTGTTATTTGAAAAATAGTGACAATGAGTTTGCAATTTTTTGCTTTTAGAACTTTTTAACTTTGGAACAATCATTTTTGGACGACTGAATAAAAGCTTCATCACTAGTTGCCAGTGAATCACAACTTTAGTTACTGCCTTGTCGTTTGCTCACGTGTACTTTCAGTCTTTTT
>JAMZRA010000006.1:2414061-2470992 GCA_024499935.1 Tyrophagus putrescentiae | reverse complement strand
ACATGAACATGCTGGTGATCAACGGTCGAGGTACAGTGAATAATAAATCTGTTAAATTATTTTAAATGTGTTTAATCTTTTTTAACCATTTTTTTAATTTAAAAGTTTGGTTTGCTGAAAACGGAAAGAAGATTCTTCACTTTAGAGCCGCCTGTCGGCGTTACCTGCACCTCCTTTCGGTGCCTTCAGTGGCAGTTGGCTATTTGTTTTTTGCCTACAACTTCTGGAATGCTCCCTTTAACGATGTAGAGCACTACCTGAAGTTGTTCATTTACCTGCCAGTGTTCAGTTGGTACTGCATTTTTAGTAAGTTATGAGTTATTCCAAAAATAATCCCTTTTTGTCTTGTGATTAACGTTTGTCGTTTACCCTTAACCTTTGCAGCCGTTGCAGTGATGTTCTTCCACTTCTACGTGCTCACCAAGTACGTCACCTTTCGGCAGAAGCACCTGCTAGGGCTGCAAAGCAAACTGGTTAAGGGAATAAAATCTATCTCGGCTGGAAAAGTTTCTAATAAATCGAGCTCAAATTTACCCCAAAACAGTACCAACTACCAGGCAGCACTGAGCCTTGCCTTCCATCAACACTACTCGGCCTTTACCTCAATTCAATCTCACTACGCTTATCAGTGCGCCGAAATGCGCGCCCTGAACGACTTCTGGGGCCTCCTGCTGACCATTCTCTTCAGCGTGGAGGTAGTCACCTTCTGCTACCTCCTCTACAGCTGTCTCTTCTTCCGGCAGTCAGCAGATCAGTTCATCTACTTGTCCTTCTTCCTAAGCGAACTGGGCGTCTTCCTCTTTGTGGTCATCCTCTGGGCGAGCAAGGTCGACCTGAACAATGACCTCGCCTACCTGCGGAACCTTCACATTGGCGTACTCTTTGGGCTGCAGGGCGCCAGGGGGCGTTTTACGGCCCCTCAGGTGGTTAATGTAAGTGGCAAATGATGAAGTGATAAATTATTATTATTTAAAAAAATGTTTTTGATTTTTTGGCTTACATTATTAGATTGAGAAGCTGGCCACCAATCGAAACTTCAGCCTGGCCTGCTTCCGCCTGGTCAACGGCTACCGGGTGGACTCGACCGCCTTTCAGATGGCCTCCTTCGTCATTGGCACCTTCTTTCTGATGATCTGTCGGCAGAATCGCCGCCAAGCGGAGCTAAACTATTAACTTGACTAAACTAAATTAAACCTTAGCATATCTTAAATTAAATAGGTTAGGCTAGGTTAAATAAAATTTAAAAATAAAAAGGTAGTTTTTAATTTGCCACTCTGGAAAACTCTTTACAGTAGGAGTGGTTTTTGGCGTCCTGATAGGAGGCGGTCAGGCGGTCCTGTGAGACAAAGTGCCGCTTCACAATCAGCTGATAAGGTGGCGGGGGCGTGGCTTCCGCTTCATCATTTTCAAGACTGTACACCTCTCTCCAGGTAGGTCCTCGGATGGTAACATTGACCAGCAGGGTCACCTGCGGAATTACCGATCCATTAATACTACTGCTGCCACGCTCAACTTGACTAAACTTCCGGTCGTGCAGTGTCACCCTGAAGGGCGTTCCACTGCTGAAGCGGACCTTCCGAATGAAGGTCGGCTTGTTGGGCGGTTTGCTGCTGAACTCGAACACTTCCGGTCTGTAGGGGGTGGCATTGTAGGGGTCTTTGTTCATTTGCATTCTAATCCGAATCAGTTCCTCGGACATGGCAAAGCGGAAGGCAAGGGATTGCCGGGCTAAAGAAGGTGGCGCAAAGTTGGCGTCACAAAAATGGCTGTTTTGGTCATCTGTAAGATAGATGCCACTGTAGTTGCCGTTCCAAGGTTTAATCTCGGCTGAAGATGATGATGATGATGATGATGAGCCTTTTTTAGAGGTGATCAAAAGGTAGTCGAGCAGCAGGAAACCGGCGTTTATCAGCGAGAAGATGATGACGAAGGAAAGGCCGCAAACTAGGCAGCATTTTCCTGTTTAAAGTTAAACCCAAAAACTCATTTAAACATTTAATAGATAGAAATGCTAAACTTACGGTTAAAAACACTTTTCCTTTTGTTTTGTTGTTTATCATCATTTTGGGCTGTTTGAATATTAAATGCTGTTGTTGTTGTTGTTGTCGTCACTTCTGGTGAAGGTGATCGTGAGCGGGCCATTGATTTAAAAAAACTGTTTAATTTATTAAAAATTTGTTAAAATTACTTTTTACAACAAGAACATCAGCATGTGCTAATGTGCATTTAACATTGAAAAGTACAAACTGTTCTGTTGATTAGTGCCATTTAGCAAAACATTTTTTTTGTGCGACTGAAAAACAAACAGGTTTTGCAAAGTAGTTTTATCTTTTGCATAACATCAGTCCAGGCACCGTGTTTGCGTTTAACCTTCAAACAAAAAGCATTTTTTCTAGCAACAACGTACTTGATTAGAAACCCTTTCAAACAGTTTAAATTTTTAAAACATTTTTGTACTTTTTGTTAGCAGTAGTAGTCATAATCGGTTCCGACAAAAAACTAAAACAATACTCAACAAACATAACAGTTTTTATTGTTTTACTATTTTTTACTAAAACAAAAACGTTAAATTTAGTTAGAGTTACTTTGAGTGAATCTTCTCAAACTTCTTGTAGTAAATCACATCCTCGGCGGAGTACTGCACTGAGATGACTCCACCAGGGAGAAACTCCCGCTCCACCTCCAGGTCAGGCATTCCCGGGTACTTCTCTCGCCAGATGTTCTTCCTCACCGTAATGGTGGCCACCGTGGTCATCGACCAGCCGTTGTGAGTCTCACTCATCGAAAAGGGCTCCCCGCTGAAGAAGGTCAACTGCCGAAGGTACTCTGTGGAGGAGGTCTCTGCCGGTCGGGACTTGAATTGGTAGTAAGTTCGTCCAGTGGCTCGGTCCGTCTTCCGGTCAATTCGAAGGCGGTGCTCGGCCAGGGCAAACGGAAGGCCATCGAGGAGCGGCTGTTGGAGGCCGACTTGCTGGAGAAGCGGCCACTTCCGTTTTCAGCCACATACGTTCCATTGAAGACGCCGTTCCACTTTGGCGGCGAGGAGGTCTTTTTGGCAGTGTCCCCACCACCATCATCGGCTGATGAACTTCCGTCCGAGAAGACGAGCGCCAGGACGATGAGAATGAGAATGAAGAAGAAGGCCAGTGGGCCGACGATGCAGTTTCCTAATAACAAGCACAGTTTTTTTTTAAAAATCTGATAAGTTGAAAATATTTTCTGTACAAACCGACGGCGCCAAACTTTGCCTTGCAGGAGAAGCTAGTGTTAGAGGAAGAGGAGCCTCGGCGATTGTTTCCACTGCTGTTGCTGCTGTTGTTTTTGGCGTTCAGGTGATTTCGATTAGAGGGGACAATCTTCGCCTTGCTGCTGGTGCTCGACCGATTTCCGCTGCCGCCCCCTTTAGTGAACGATGCCGTCTCGGTTGGCCGGTAATCGGCAGTTCCGCCCGTTTTAACCGGTTCATAGCGTACCTCGGGCGCCCTATTGGTTCGGTAGTCGGCGACGCCGCCCGCCTGAACGGGCTGCGGCACATCTCCCCGGCTGCCGGAATTCGCCGGTGAAGGACTTCGAGAACGGGTCATGGTAATTTGGTGATTGTCTATCTGATTGTCTAGATAGAATTAAAAAAAGTGCAGAATTTTGTAATTGAAAAACACTGATTTTTTTACAGTTTCAGTACTTTTTTTCCAAAAACACAGCGGTAGTGTGTTGTGATAAGAGTGCACAACGGCAAATGAAGGCAGAAAAACTGAAAAAACTGAAGCCAAGGTTTCCACTTACCACTTACCACTTCTTTCTGCAGTATTTGTTGCTGCTGCTGCTGCTGCTGCTGATCAGTGCATTTGATTAGCCTTCTTTTCCTTCAACCCTCATCTTCTTCTCACTTGGTTTTTTGTTGTTGTTTTCTGTTGGAGATGTAGAAGTAAAGTGCTCAAAACTGTTTGGTGTGTGTGTTGTACAGTTTCAGTAGTGTACAGCAGCAGTACACGACGGCAAAGTTTTTCCTCTTTTTTCTTTTTTCTTCTTTTTCATCTTCATTTTCATTTTCGTCAGTGTACGGTATTTTTATTACCTGTTGATACGAATCTGGCTGCTGCTGCTCCTTCCATCAATGCTCGCACTAAATACTATTTTTTTACTGTTTTTTGCTTTATCTTTTCCCTTACATTTACACTGCCTCTGCTTAGCATTGACATTGAACAATTTAAACAAAAACAAAACATCATCAGCACCGACGACGACGAGCACAGTTACTGCTAAAGAACAAAAAGTTGAATAATATGCTGCATTTATCACCTGCCTGACTGGCTGTTTTTTTGCTGAGCTGAAGTAATTAAAACAACGAAAACCACCACTACTTTTTTACCTGTTAATTTTTCCCCACCCAAACTAAGCCGTTTTTGCTGTTTTTTAACTTGCTTGCTAAAACGCAGTAGTTTGCTTGTTTTTATTAAGGAAAAATGTTGAATGCGTACTTTTGTAATAAAATAAATTTAAAAAATTACATTCAAAATAATTTAAACTGTTTCATTAGAGTATTGAGCTTGTAAATTACAAAAAATCAAAAAACGAAAAAAAAACAGAAAAAACACTTGTAAAAGAAAAAGAGAGAGAGAAAGAGCGGACAAAAATAAAAAGCAAAAAATAAACTCCCGAACACTTCACAGTACACTAAGTCTTCCTCTTGAACTCCTTAATGTACACGCCCTTTCCCGATTCATAGGTGACAGTCAGCCCCTGGTCGGTAAACTGCCGCCGAATGGTGGCGTTCCTTGAACCACCACTTCCTCCCGTCCACTTTTCCTTCCACGAGCGTTTACTTCCGCTGACGTCCACCACCACACGGAAAACCTCCTCCTTGTCGAAGCTGCCAATCGGCCGAGTCAGGTTGAAGGGAAGGTCCTCGGTGAAGCGGTACGTCTCCTTGGAGACGGGGGCGTATCTCGTCGTGACGATAAATTTCCGGGCCGCTTTTTTCCTTTTTTGGTCAGTTTCATCACTGATCTCCAGCTCCCGCTCGTATTCAGCCAGCTTGTAGGCAAACTCACTGATTGAGTAGTTACTTTGGGAGCTGGGCGCCCACCGACCACCGCCAACTTCCGCCTCAAAATGGCCGGAAAAGGACGAAGAGGAACTTTGCTGTTGGTTGGCGGAAATCATTTTTGCAGAGCTAGGTCCGCTCTTGCCGCCCTTTCCCCCCCTTGAGCTACCGAGCACCACAAAGCCAAAGATAAAGCCAGCAAAGAAGAGAATGGCGCCAATCACCAGAATGGTGGTCCCTGATGTAAAGAAAAGTAGTTCATTAGTTAATGTCAGTTAAAGAAGTTTTTTCTGCAAATGATTCAAATCATACAGCAGCAATTCAGCTCCACAGGAGCTCGGCTTGGAGGCGGGGCTGGAGCTGGAGGATAAGCAGGAGAAAGAGGAGGAGGAGGGGCGGGCACTGGTTTTGGCTTCTTCCCCTTGTGGTACTTTTCCGCTACATAATTTCCATTGTCGTGGTGTTTGTCTTTTTTGTGATGATGTTTATTTTTAATCTTAATTTTATGACCACTTCCGTTGTCATCATCTGAAGATGTCCCCGAAGAGGAAGAAGAGGAGTGTCGACGACCACCTCCATTGTAGCCGCCGTCCACGACGACCACTGTCACCTGGCCGCCATTATCGTTGCCACCATTATCACTGCTGAAGCCGCGATTGTCGTACACTACGGAGGGCTCTTCATGACGGTGGTGGTGTTTTGAGGATGCTGAAGATGCTGAGGAGGATTTTCGGGAGGATCGTTTTTCCTCCTCAAATCCGCCCAAAACGATTGTCGCCTCTGGTTCAGGAGCTGGTGGTGGTGGTGGTGGTGGTGGTGGCTCTTCAAAGCCGCCAAAAACGACCGTTTCCGGTTCAGGCTCAGGAGGCGGGGCTGAAGCTTCTGATGTTGAGGAGGATTTGAAGGAGGCAGCGGAAGACTTTGATGAAGCTCGGGAGCGTTGTTGTTCTTCCTCTTCAAAGCCGCCTAAGACCACCGTTTCCGGTTCAGGCTCAGGTTCCGCCTCTGGTTCAGGAAGTGCTGACGAGGAAGCTGAGGAGGCGGAAGACTTTGCCGAGGACACTGAGGAGGCGGAAGAGGCGGAGGGCGCCGGAGATGGCGCCCGATCACTGTCACCACCACCACCGCCACCACCATCACTACCTCCTCCATCGTAATCACCTCCACCACCACCGTCGTCAGACATCGTTTTTTTCAACAAAAACTTTGGCACAAAGTAAATGCGATGTTCAAGTGTCGAGCTTTTAACGTTTATAATTTTCGCTTTCACTTCAAAAAACGGCAGCGCCAATGCAGATGGCTTCAGTCAGTCAGTCAGTCACTAGTTTTCACATGTAGACGCAAACTGACTGACTGACTGACTGTCTGTCTGGGAAGAAGAGGAAGAAACTGCAGAGAAAGTATAGATATTTTCTCGTCTGCCTGCGATAAAACTGCTGCTGCTGTTTGGCTGCTGCCAACTTCACATTCTTCCCCGCTGCTTTTCTTCTTCTTTTTCTTTCTTCTTTCCTTCCCTCCCTCCCTGTCCACCACCCTGCCACCCTTTCACCACCACTACTTTAATGCTGCTGTCTTTACCCTGTTCCTCTGCCTCCCTCCAATGCGGCAGTATCTCTCCCTTTTGAATTGCAACAGCACTGCAGCATGCGCATCACGAGCTAGCTAGCTAGCTAAATATTGTGAAGGGAAAAGAAGAAGAAGAAGACACAGGCGGCGGACATGCCGTTGCCAGTGGAAACATAAGTGGCTGCAGTAAACTGCAGCTTGAACTTGCATGAAAAACACTGCTGAAGAAGAAAGTAAAGGAGAAGAAGAAGAAGAAAAAGAAGAAGTAAAACTACCAAGCGAATTTTCATCGTTTTCTTTCAGCTCGATTAACTGCTTGAAAAGAGGATTCCTGCTGAGAGGAGGACTCCTTCAAATATACTAATTAAATGAAAGGGGCTAAAAATAAGAGTGTGTTTGTGCACTGTGTGCTATGCTGAACAGTGTGTTGCAGGCACAGTTTTGCAATTTAATAAGGATCAGTTTTCCATTTTTCTTCTCCTCTAGTTATCAAAACTTTTTGATTATTCTAATCAAAGTTTGATTTTCTTCTGATAATAACTTAATTTTCTACTGTTAATTTTTGTTGATAAAAACGATTTTTGCATTTAACTTTTAATCACTTGCTCAACATATCATTTGAAGGAGTATATAGCACAGCACTGTACTGCCCTGCTCTGACCTTGAACTACTGTACATTGAATAGCACAAAACAGCAGCAACAACAGAATAATAAAAGAGGGTTTGTCTCCGAATTTGAAAGAGAACATCAAAAATGTGTTGCTTTTTATATAACAAAACAAAAAAAACGATTCTCTCTGTCTGTGACACTGACCTTGAATTACTGTCCAGTCTGGCTAGACTGCTTTTGAGTGCAGCCAGTTGCTAAAAAAAGAAAAAGAGAAACGTTTTATTTATGACTCTGTTTGGGGATTTTGGCAGAATTTATGTGTTTGTTGAAAAAAGCTGTTCATGGGTATTTTTCATTGACTCTTTATTTTAGCTTTTTTTGTATATAAATAAAAAATTCAAAAAGTAAATTGAAATAAAAAACTACAAATTAGTTGAGTTAGTACACTAGAACAAAATAAATAAAATTAAATGTCAAAATTAATTTTTTAAACAAAAAATTTAATTTAGTTTTTTTAGTTATCACCAAAATAATTCACAATGAAAAAATGTTTTGCAATATTTTTCCTCTCTTTTTTATCACAACATTCAAAGCATCCGCTTGTGTGTGTGACTGTGTGTTCAAACTTAGTTTAAGCCATTACTCATTTAAACGAGTGTGCCACTTCACAGTACACCAAAAAGTGTTTAGCATTTAGCATTTGCATTTTCATTTCTATCTGTGCCCTCTTCACTGTACTTTTTATCAACAAAAAGAATTGAATTTTTATTAGCCAGTCTACCTTGAAAGGTGTTGCCGCCACTTTTTCCGCTGCTGTTGATGTTGTGGTTGTTGTATAACTTATGATAATCAAATGATGAACAGTACTGCCAGCAATTTTTGTAAACAAAGTACACAAAACAAAGGTGTACAAATAAAAATTTAAAATTAAGGCAGCAAAATATTCAAGAGTAAATGCAAAAAACGTTGTCAAATGGGAAACGGCATCTGTTAAATTTTATTTCAGTTTTTTATTGAATTTAATTTTAATACAAAGAAAAAGATACAAAAATGAAAGCTTAAAAATTATGTTTTTGTAAAACTATTGTGACTCAACTGTTGAAAAACACCAAGTAAAGTACAGCAAAAATGAGCAATAAAGCAATAAATAAAAACAAAATTTTAAATAAGCTTAATTTTGCTTGGTAACTCAGTCGTAAAACGTCGTCATCTCTGGAGTTTAGTTTCAAAAAGCGCCAATTCTTCATACTAGCTGAAAAATAAAAATTTTAGCTAGTTTATAAATTGATTAAATACAAAATGAAAAATCAAATGTTTAATTTTTATTTACGTTACTTATATAAAAATTTTAATGAACGCGCTGCAAAATCAAGGCTGACATTTAAGATTTTTCTCTCATTGCTACACCTATCATTTATTTTTTGTTTTTCATTGTTTTACTTTACACCTACTGAATTGTTTTCTGCAACGCCTTAACATAATTGTTTGCATAATTTCTAAAACAAACTTAAACTAATACTTAATTTAATTTACAAATAAAAACCAAACTAATAATGTTGTTTTGAATGTTTAAATAAACTTGACATTATTTTTGCTTTTTAAAAACACTTTAACGCATTTGAACACACTCTTACATGCACAGGTAAAAGGTTGACAAACACACTTTGAATTGTAGAGAAAATAAAACTCAAACTTAAAAGTCAGCATATAAGTTAGCAATCTTTTTGTCAGAGGAAGTTTTTCAGCTTTTGGCAAATGACCATTTTAACAAAAATGGCTAAAATGAAACTCATTTGTGGTTTATTTTTATTGCAGACTTTTTGTCTACTACTTTTGACACCAACATTTTCAGCAACAACTGATAAGCAATTGTTATTCTCCACAACAACAGCACCAAACAACTTTTACTGGCACTCTCTTTTTAACACCTCTAATGATAATCATTTTGCCGATCTCTTCTTGCCGCCATATCTTTCCTTTGATAAGCTCATCCTGCAAACTCACCCAGAGTTCAACACTTCAATTTTATTTATCATCACCAAAGATTGCTAAGTCAGCCATGTCAGCAGTCACTTCAGCAGGCCCTCGAGGCCCTAGCCGATCGTCAAAGCTGGGCCGTGGAGCTGTTCAACTCCTGGGCCCAGGCGTATCCGCCCACCGGCGCCGCCTCGGGAACGTTATCAGATCTGGGCGACTTTGACCAGTGCCTCGACCTGGTGTCCTCTAAAATGGCCACCAAATACTGCTTGCTAGATTACCACTTTCCAATGCCTCGACCGAGGCCAAAGCATCACAATTTTTATCATCAAACGCCAAATCTGTTGCCTCCTTTAGCAAATGAGCAAGATTATCGTTTAAACAAAAGATCATCATTTTATCGGAAGCTTGAACAGGTGTCACCCCTTTTCTACTACACCAGCATTCAAATCGCTATCTGCCTGCCAAGTACCTGCTCCTCAGAGGATGTGTTCATCGTTGGGAGCAAAGGTTTGATTTTTTTTATAAATAAAAAATAAGTAAACAAAATGTTTTTTCTTTTCAGGAATCATTGACCTGGGATTAGTACTTGACAAAACCAGCACTACCAGCAGAGGATGTCAGCAAAAGGAGGGACCGTTTTCCTGGAACAGCCTGAACAGCTGGCAGGCTGCTGCAGTGTAAACTTGGCCAAATTTTAAAACTTTAAATTAATTTAAAATTTTTTAAATTTTTTTTGCACAGCATCTTCATCGCCGCTCTCTGCCTCTTGACACTGCTAGGTGCACTTGTTGACCGACTTTACCGTGAAGAAGAAGAAGAAGAAGAGAAGAAAAAATGTAAATACTCATTTTAAAAGCACTTTGTTTTTTGTTTGATATTCATTACATCATCGATTTTTTTTGCGTACCAGACTCTAAAAACACTCAACTGCTGCTGCTGCTCAAGTGTTTGCGCTGCTTCTCGCCGTTCGCCAACGGTCGACGACTGCTCAAGTTGAAGACGACGACAACAGCTGCTGCTGCTGTTATCTCAACAACAACAACCAAAGAAAAGGTCAAAGAAGAAGATGATGACGATGAAGATCAACTGGCCGTCGTCCACGGCCTCCGTTTTCTGACGCTGCTGATCATCATCGTCGGCCATGCACTGGACTGGAACGGCCTGAATATGTTCAGTAAGTGTTTGCCTATGTTAGGCAAGAAATTTCACTTTTAAAATCTATTTTTTACTTTATTCTAGGAAGCAGCTTTTCAGTGCCAGAACGAGTTAGCTCATTGGTTTGGCAGCCACTGTACCGAGGTCAGCTGACGGTGGACACGTTCTTCTATTTGAGGTATTTTTTTGTTGTTGAAATCTATTGTACAAAAAAACATTGTACGACATTTTCATTTCTACCGTACAGCGGCCTGCTCACCTCGTACATTACGTTGAAGTACACCGGTGGCCAGTACAGCCGTTTCAGCTACCTGAAGTACCTTCTACTTCGTTATTTGAGATTAACTCCTCAGTTGGCCGCTTTTCTGCTGATCACCGCCCTACTTCCAAAACTCCTCGACCAGGGCCCAGTTATGGGCCGCTACTCAGACCGCCTCTTCGCCGACCACTGCTACGACAACTGGTGGTTGAATCTCCTCTTTGTACAGAACCTTATCAGGGTGGAGAGTATAGTAAGTCTTTTCAGTAGGTGATTTTTTCCTCTTATCAGGGTTGATGAGAAATCTTATCACCCCCAGTGCGCCCTCCACACCTGGTTCCTCGCCGCTGACATGCAACTCCACATCCTCGCCCTGCCTCCCCTGGTCACCCTGCTGCTGAACCGGAAGTCGGGAGTTTGCCTGGCGACGGCAATGCTCGTTTGCAGTGTACTTTGGAGTTCCTTAACAATTTACCTCAATGAACTCCCGCCCGGGGCAATCATCACCTCCAAGGCGGACTTTCTCGATGAGCGCGGGATGCCCAGCGAGTACCTCCGCTTCTGCTACCATCCTTTTACGCATGCTCACGTCTTTCTGATTGGCTTTCTCTTTGGAAACTACATTCGAGAACATTCTAAGGAGTTGAGAAGATGGCGGCTGAGTTGGGTAAAAAATTGAAATATTTTTTCATACATTTTTAATTTCAGTACACTTTTTTCAGCAACTCAAGTACTCTCTCTGGACGGCAGTGTTTACCGGCTATCTAATTACCATCTACAGCATGCTCCCCTGGCTCTACGGACGCCCCTATAATCCTCTAATCTCGGCAATCGTTTTTCCGGCTAATCTAGCCCTCTGGTCGCTGGTCCTCACCGCCGCCATTGGCCTCTGCCTGACCGGAAACGGAAGTGGAGTGGTGGGGAAGATCCTCTCAACGCCTTCTTTAAAGCCTCTCTCCCGACTAACGTACTCCGTCTACCTGACGCACGTTTGGGTGTTGCTAGTGGCGCTGGGAGGTAGACGGGAGGTAATTGACCTCCACTTTGGCTCGCTGGTCTGCTTCCTCTTATCAGTCGTACTGCTTTCCTTTGGAGTGGGCTTTGTCTTCAGTGTCCTAGTAGAGAATCCAGTCCTCCATGCGATTGACTTTTTAAAGGAGGTTGATTGGAGTAGCTGGCTTGTAGTTAGAGAGCAACAGAAGAAAAAAAAAATAGAAAAGTTTTCCCAGCGTTGTGGTGACCAAGTTCAGGCCGCTAGAGGCGAGTTTACTTTTTAGCATTTAGTGTCAATAGTAAAAAGTTTTTGATTTTATTTTAACAAGGTCTAACTAGTTAGGCAATAACTGTCATTATTATCATAATCATCATTACTGCTGATTATCTTTATCTACCGTTTTATGTTACTAAATCATATAAAACTTTGCATCATAAAAAGAAAAAGTAAAGATCAAGTTTACAACTGTGGTTCCTGATGCAACAGGTGGTTTTTTACAATTACCCTAATTTTCCCTCTAATTTTTGCTCTTTTCACCAGACCTCTTTTGTAAAAACTCTCACTTTCACTTTTTTTTATTCCACTGCCTAGATAGGTAGCCACAAAAATATTATTATTACTTTTTTATTATTTATTATTAACAGTCAACAATCATAAAGCAAGCACCACCACTACCACTTAAACTTTGGCGGCCTTCTCCGCAATCCAGTCCTTGTAGTACTTGGCAGCGTGAAGACGGCCATGTACTCGCCGGGCGGGCACTTGCTCGGGCCCCAGGAGACGACGCCGGTCAGCTTGCCGCTGGCGGAGACCAGGGGGCCGCCGCTGTCGCCCTGAATTAAAAACAAGCAAAAAAATGCGCAAATTAGTTACCTCATTTACGAACTGACCCCTCCCCCAAAACAACTCCGCCCCGCCCCCCCCTCCTCCTCCACTTACATTGCACGCCTGGGTGCTCTCGGCGATGGCGCAGATCATGCCCGGGGCGATGGCGTTGACGTCGCCCCACTTCGCCTGGCACTTCTCCCGACTGACCACCTTCAGCTGGCCCTTCTGCAGGTCGTTGGGCGTCGACTGGGCGTTGCCGTCGGTGAGGCCCCAGCCGTAGACGGTGACGCCGTCGCCGTCGGCGAGGTCCTCCGTCTCCAGCTCGATGGTGCGCACGGTGGTGCTGGGGCTGACCGGGTTGGCGAGGATCAGCAGCGAGATGTCGTGCTCAATGGTGTTCGGATTGTAGTCGGCGTGCTGCCGGATCTCGGTCACCTTCACGTCGGGCGCCCCGGCGCCGGGCGTGTTCGCCTTGTTGGTGCCCAGGCGGACGATCAGGCTGCCCGGCTTTTGGCCCTCTGCAGAAGGAGGGGGGCGGGGGGCGGGGGAAAGAGATTTGGGAGGAAACAAAAACAAAAACAAAAAAGTTAGATTGATAAGAGGCAAAAGAACGTGTTTTTTTCAGGTAAAAGCTGATCAGAAAATAGAACCGGAATAAAAAAAAAAAGAGCGAAGCACTCACCGGTACAGTGGGCGGCGGTGATGACGGTCTTGGCGTTGTACAGCGACCCGCCGCACATGTGCTGCTTGATGATGATGTAGTCGCGGATGAGGGAGATCTGGAAGGGCGCCTCGCCGATGGCGCTGATGAAGCATTCACATCAGATCAGAGCAAAAAAAGGGGATAGAAGAAAAAAAGAGGAGATGATTTGATTAGGAGAAATGATGCTGATGCTGAGTGAAATGATGTTCTGGCGCTCCAGCCAAAAATAAACCCGAAAATGAATGTCAACATTGATTGGTTAACATTTATGTTCTATACGTACGCATTCTCACCGCCCACCACTCGGGCGCTGTCATCCAGGCGCTCCAGGAAGCCCCACTTCTCCTGCAAGGAAACGGGCAGTCGGGCCTGAGTGCCGCCAATTAGCAGCACCGCCCCGAGAAGGGCAAACTTGAGAAGGGCCATGGAGAGAAGTTGGGAAAAGATGTTTTGGCAGTAACAAATGAAAAGAAGAAGAGAACTCCAAAGTAAAGTTTTTCTCAACCAAAGTGGTTCGCTTTTATAGACAACCTGGGCTTTTATTGCCTGGGCTGGCTTCTCTTATCACTCTTATCACCTCTCAAACCGAGAGTTGATTTTGACTGAAATCAAGGCTGGTTGCCTAATTAATACACAGTATAGCGTGTAGCAAACTGGGAACTGAGGCAGTAAACCACTGACTCAAGTTGGTCAATAAAACTAAAATGCTGAGAAGTTTCAACGGTGTGTAGTGATAGGGCAAAGTGTAGTGTCGTAAAACTGTGAGGCGAATTTCAATGTCAATCCCTCTATCTATTTCTCTCTCTATTTAATTGCGTGAAAAGTATTTTTATTTAGTTTTCACCCTCAGTTTAATAATTTAAGACAACAAAAAAGCATTAAAATTTAATTTAATTAGAGCTCATCAATCTACTTGCTCTGTACTGTTCCAACCGAAGACATCTTTCTTTTTTACCACCACCACCTGACCTTCCACCATTGACCTTCCTCACCAGCAACCAGAAGGCAGCCACCCTAAAGACGACCATCACCACGCCCAGCTTGAGGTAATTCCAGACAAAGTCCTCTTCGCTGATGCCCATTGAGTAGAGCACCGCCGGCACCGCCCCCTTCTCCGCCGGGCACCGTCCAAAACCGTACAGCATCAGCATGATCGTCTCAATGGTGTACCGAGGAACGCTGAACCAGGCCAGGCCCTGGTAGACGTAGTGCATCTCCTCCACCGGGACGTAGGTGTTTCCAATTAGGATGAAGAAGAGGTAGGCGGAGCAGGCGAGCAGCGTCGTCAGCCCCAGGTGGCCGCCGCCCACCAGGGTGAACACGTGCGCCAGGCCGACTATTGTGACCTGACCGAGGGTCAACAGGGCAAAGAGGGGCCAGTAAATGGAGCTGAAGCTGACCACCGCGCCGTCGTAAATGTTCACCACCAGGACGTAAAAAAGGTTTGTGAAAACCAGCGGAATCACCTCAACCACCGACTTGACCAGGTAGTAGACGCCGGTGCTGTAGTAGCCTAAATAGAAAACGAGTGTTTTTGATAAGAACTGTATCAACAGATAACAAAAGGGCTGCCCAAACTCGTACCATTTCGATGCTCACTCCTGAAGACGGCGAACTCCCGAAAGGTGCTAAAGGTGGCCGTGAAGAAGGTGACCAGAATGAAGATGGTCGCGTAGAAGTAGTTGTAGACGAAGTTGTCGCGGAAGAAGAGCTCCCGTTCTACCTGCTCCGGACTTCGAGGGCCGCAAAAGTCGTCCTCCATCGGGTGGACGCAGCCGTCCGGGGCGGAGATCTTCTCCGGCGAATAGGAACTCCTCAAAAGCGTTCCGAAGATCATTGATACTAGGAAGTAGGCGACCCACTCGGTCCACAGGTAGCCGGAGATGTAGTGGACGGTCCGCTGAGCTAGCGCCCAGACGGATTGAAGGCTAAAACGGGTTCGATTTTTGGAAATTCCATCCACGGTGAGGACGGTTTGCTCGAGGAGTTTGTTTGTGGAGTTTAAAAATTGGTAGTTTGCTGCCTCGGTTAGCCGAAGGTTCATCGGCTCATCCGCCTCAAAGCAGGACTGGTACACCAGCTCCTCGATGGGAAAGGCGAAGTGTTTTAGGTAGGTGGTCGAACAAAACAGCTGTTGACCGGAAACGCCTAGAAGATGATGGCAGTGATCGAGGTGCTGGCCAACTAGCTCGGGAGCTCCGCTGAAGATGCAGGCGCCGCCCCGTGAGAGGGCGTACAGAAGGTCAAAGGTGAAGAGGACGGTGCTGGTTGGCTGGTGAATGCTGGTGATGATGGTCAGAGGGTGATGACTGGTTAGTCTTTTGAGGGCGGCGATTACCTGCAATGAATAGTTTAGAAATTACTTTAAAAAATTTAAAAAGTTTTTACAATCTCTGCCGAGTTAGTGTCCAGGCCGCTGGTGGCCTCGTCGATGAAGACGAGATTTGGCATCTCTAGAGGAGTTAGTTCTAGAGCCTAAAAAACTTGACTTTTATAAAACAGTTTTTTAATTTAAAAGTTTTGGGTAGCTTACCACTGCAACTCTTTTCCTCTCTCCGCCTGAGCAGCGGTCAATTCGAGTGTCAGAAGCCGATTCCAGACCTAGCTCTTTCAGCCACCGATCAGCAATTGCCCCGTGATTTACTTTCTCCTTACAAGAGACGTTTTTCAGCTTTGAAGAGTATAGCAGAAGCTGCCGTGAAGTCAGGCCGCTCAACAGGTGGTCGGAGACTTCTTGTGAAATAAAGGCCGTTTTTGTGGGCGCCCCTCGGCGCAGGTAAATCTGACTGCTGTCAGAGAGGTGACCACTGATTTCTGCCTGACCACTGAGCACTTTTAAAAGTGTTGTTTTGCTGAATTAAAAAAGTAAATGATATTTAAAAATTTTAACATTTGTTTAGTTCATCTCACCCGGCCCCAGAAGTGCCTAAAATGGCATTCAAACTGCCCACATTAAATTGACCATTCAGTTGACTGAGAATGGGAGTTTTTGCTGTGTTGGAGTTGCCAGTGCTTAACTTGCCAGGCAAAAAAGATTCAGTGTCTGCAAAGAAGGTCAAGTTGCGCCAGGCGATTGCAATTTGATTGCCGTCTGTGTTTTGAATTGTTGAATTTTGACTCGGCAGTTGAAGTGAAGCTCTTTTGCTGTTAAATTTTGAATGATCTGAAATTTCATTGTTTTTGTTTCTGAAACTTGGGACATTGTTCTCCTCGTCCACCACCACCTCAACAGAAGCGGAAAAGAGGTGGTTGTCGTACTTGAAGCTGACGTTTGACCGTTGGCTTGCTGAACTTCTTTTTGCTGAACTTCTTTTTCATTCAGTGGCTCACTACTCTTTCTTTTGCAGCCCCCAAACTTGGCGCTAAACTTGCAGTACAACGCCACAAAAGTTAGCATTTTCAACAAAAAGATGTTAACCGCCACTCGAGCCGCATACTCCCAAACTCGCCCCACCTCAATGTCAAAGTCGACCACAATCTTCGAGTAGTGCGTCGTACCAAGCGGAAAGCCGCACCTTCCCTCCACAAAGATGGCGTAAAAGACGCCCTTGGTGGTGAAGATGACGCCCAAAAGGTCAGAAGCCAGGTGCAGGAGCCAGCTATCAGGGGCGATCCTCTTCAGATTGACGTACGTTCCGTTGAAGAGACAGCTGCTCGAGTAGACCAGTTGAACCAAAAGAAGTGCCAACGTCGGGTGATCCACAAGTAAACTCCCGATCAGCTGGCCAATTGCCTGGACGTAAAAGCAGAGCAGGGCAATGAAGAGGAGGTAAAAACTAAATCGTGTCCAGTTTAAGGAGGGGTGATCCAAAAGTGATCAGCATTATCAGCTCGCTGATAAAAGGCATCAACGGAGTGCTGCCCGGAGAGGAAGTAACTGAGCGTGGTGATCAGCAGCACGGTGATGCTCAGCTCCAACGCTGTGACGATCATCGTAGAGGTGTAAAAGACGCCCAGCGAGTACCAGCGATTCCGGTGCTCCGCCTGAAGACTCTTCAGCGTTTTGAGTAGAGCGAGGTGGCGATGATAAGCACGGTGAAGCCGCTTATCAGCAGGACGTACGCCATGTAGTGGACTGACCGCTGGGCGGGGTCGTTCTGCTGATAGGGGCTCTCATCGACGTTGCAGACGACGGGAGAAATAGATTCAGTTGTTGTTGTTTCGAAAGTAGAGGAGTTTAAGATGGGAGGAAAGCGAATGCACAGTCTTCCGTCTATTGAGTAGGGGTTTTCTTTGTTTAAAACGGCTTCATTTTCTGACGAGGTCGCAAAAAGACTGTAGAGAAAGGCAAAGAAGAGCGTAAAGAGAAGGGGCTGAAAAAGGAAAGTGGCCAGCTGGGCGTGGAAGGTGATTCGAAGTTGACGACAGAGGTGCGTCCACAGGCTGCAAAAATTAAATCTTTGTCCTGAAGTTTGATGGCTCAAATTTGAAGCAGGTAAAAGAGTTGGGCTAGATCTTTTGAGCTGAGTTTCGAGGGCTGCCTCTTCAGTCAGCTGAGTGGCAGCTGCCAGGCGCTGGACTTCCGGTGAGGTGGGGCCTAAAGAAAAAAATTCATTGATAAGTTTTTTAGGAGTTTGAGGAGTTAAAATATTTCACATGTTACCATCATAGGCCACTTTGAGCAGTGCCTCAATGGGCGGCTGTTGCGGGGAAATTGTGGTTTGAATTGTTTGCTCCAGTGTTGACCTGATTCCGCCTGGTGGACCAGAGTACACTGCCACGCCCTCTTTAGCTAGAACATACAGATGGTTGAAAAGGGACAGTACCTCATCAGAGGGGGCGTGAATGGTGGCGAAATAGTGATCCGGTTGTGGTAATGAAAATTGGACTTTTGAGTAAGGTTTTTCAGGTGGTGCATCACCTGAGCGGCGGAGGCGCTGTCCAGACCGGTTGTCGGCTCATCCAGGTAGAGAATCTTCTGTCTTCTGCCTTGACCTTTGACCTCTTTTTTATCATCTCCTTCCTCAACAAGGGATCAAGTATCTCCTGAGCAATGGCAATGCGCTTTTGTTCGCCGCCGCTGCAGCGGTCAAAGGTCCGGTTCAGCAGCTCTTCCGGCAACATCAGCGCGGCCATTGTTTGTCTGATGTGCTCATGCTCAAGTTCAGAACTCGTCTTTGACCTTTGACCTCTAGAACCGCTGGAAACTTTAAATTGGTAGGCGTAGTGCAGCAGCTGACCGACTGTCAGCTGGCCAACGATGCACTCGGCTAGCTGTTGGCGGATGTAGTACACCTGAGTTTCCGGTTGGCTGTAGACAGTTCCGGTGGTAAGTGATGAGCTGGCATTTCCGCTGAGCACGTCTAAAAGCGTTGTTTTCCTAAAAAATTAAAAAATTAATTTTAGAAACAAGTTTGCAAAAGTTTTTTTTTCTGAAACTGCGTACCCTGCGCCACTTGGACCTAGAATGCCGTTCAGAGAGCCGGGCATAAAGGTGCCCGTTAACTGGTTTAAAATAGTTTTTCGTCTCCATGGAACTAGTGATTTTGGTAGTGCGGAAGTACTGAACTGCTGAACAGCTACTTTTGGAACGGACCACTCGGTCACTGTGACGGTGATGTCCTTCCAGGCGATCAGTGCTTCCGTTTTCAAGTTTATCTGCTCATCGTCATCGTGTATTGGTATTTCTTCGTACTTATCAGCGTCGTCGTCGTCGTCGTTGGCGATGATGATTGGCTTAAACGTGGAGTTCATTGCACTCTTTGATGATTTATGATTGCAAACACAGTTGAAACGTTTTGATTTAAAATATAATTTAATTAGTTCAAATCAACTGCAAATAGTAAAATGCACTACAAATGTCTGCAAATAGTTTCAGTTGTTGTTTCAATTAACAGAAAAAAATGTGGCTGATTGTTTAACGATTGTTAATTGATGTCATCTTGCAAGCAATAATAAAACACAGTTTGTCATTGAAACAAAAGGATGAGAAATGATGTCACAAAAAAAGTTTTTTTCTGTTGTTGTCAATTTGTTGTTGCTGGTGGATACGGCAGGCATCACAGTGAAAAAATTTTTGCAAAATATTTTTGATCATTGAACATTACACAGACAAAGATGTTTTTGCACGATTGGCTATCAAGTACACAGCAAAAGCACCGGCAAAACTGTAGCAAAGTTGAAAGCTGATAAAGAAAGTGTGATGGCTGTGTTGCCGTTATCAAATTTACTGTTAATTTCTCAATCGTAATCTTCTTCTTCTTTCTTATTCAGTGTACGTGTTTTCAACTTTGGTCATTGCTATCAATCGACTGCGATCAACAAGCAGCAGTTTTTGCTGCTGCTGCTGCTGTTGACACTTGCGTACTCAAGTTCACCTTTTGATTTGGTAAAAAAATGAAAGCAGTAAATAACGTGAACCAAAAACCGGATTATCGGATAATCGTTAATGTTTTTTGCTCGCGCTAAATCTAATAACCGGATTCTTTCCCCGTTAAAAACATTCACTAGCGGTCATTCTCCTGACCAGTTTTCTAATCATTTATTGCTCTAACAAACCAAAAACAAATTGTTTAATTATTCAATTGCGACATTTTGTTTTGATTTTTAAAACAAGATTTCCAGTTAAATAACGGCGGTTTAGCAGGAATTGCATTAAAATATTTAAATTTACACCTTCAAATATAAATTGAAAATGTTTTTGAATTTAATTAACAGTCAATAAGAACAACGACATGATTTAAGAGTTGTGAACAATGTACATTTTAAAAGAGTAAAGCAGATAACCGGAGTAAAAGAAAATAAACTGCAAGCAAAAAAATAAAACATTAAAGTATCACAAAAAATAAAAAAAATTTTCACAACAATTATTAGCTCTGAAAAAAACGTTTACCTCAAAAAGCGACTTTCGATTAATCTTTGCAAATTGCCCAATGGTAAAGTAGAACTTTTCGTCAGTGTGCAGCAGCTCATAGGCGGTCAGCAGCTTTAATTTTGCCCGTAAAATAACGCCCGAACGTAGTAACAGATTTCCACAAGCCAAATTTGCCTGGAGTTTATACAGCCGCGGAGCACAGGAGTGCAGCAGTTCAACAGTGAAGATGAAAGGCGAACAGCTGAGCACCACCAGCCAGGCGTACATGCCCAGGTAGGTGATGTAGCAGGCTCGAATGAAGGGACTTAACTGGAGGAAGGTCAAACAGGAAACCATGTAAATGGTGCTGACCACGGCGGAGATGGAGAGAATGCTGAGCAGATTGCGGATCAGCGTCCGATTGAGCATCACGCCAGCTGCACTACCTTCAGGTGCTCCTCGAGGAAGAAGGCCACCTTTGGAACAACAGTTATTTTAAACTCGTTTTTAGGGTTTGATAATGATGAAATTGCTCGGTCAAGAACTACTCGATTCAACTCTAGCAGGTGGGAGGAGACCATGAAGCCGCCCACAATGAGCGTGAGAATGGCAAAGAAGAGGAGGGTGATGCACTGGCCGATCATCCAGATGATGGCCGCCATGTCGAGCACGGCCAGGACGCACTGGTAAGCCGGAAGTTCACCGTAAGCTAGGCGGAAGTGATAGGCGAGCGCAAAGATGTAGACCATTTCTGTAAAAACGTAAAAAAGTAAGTTGTTGTTTAAAAAAGTAATATAATTTGGTAATTTTAATAAAATACCTGCAATAATCTGCACAAAGAAGAAGACAATTTCCATAAAAAGGTGCAGCAGCAGCGTTCGAGAGCGAGTTTGGTGGGAGTAATTGACCAGATGAGCCAGTGGAGTGTGAAAGTGCACTTTGAACTCTTTTCTCGGTGATTTGTCTGCAGAAAGTCGCCGCCACCACATAACCTGCAAAATATTTGCCACTTTTTTAACTGTTTGAAAGGGATTTTTGAGCATATCTAAAAAGGAAATTTTAAAATGAGAATTTTCCATCCAAAACTGCGCCCCATTGTTAACTAGGTAGTCGTGGACAAAGTTCCACAACGGTTTATTTGGAATCAGTAAAGTGTAGGCGAGTATGGCGACGTTGTTGACCGTGTAGGGGACCATCAGCAGACCGGTGAAGCGTTCCTGAATTAGGTGCCGGTAAAATAGACCTGAGTTGAGCTCAACTGAAAGGTAGCCAGCTGCTATGCCGGAATATTCCGGCAATTCCAGGGCAGTTACCGCCAGCGTAAAGGTGGCCATTCGAATGATCAAAGCAATAGCAATGACCAGGTACACAACTGAGTAGGCGTTTAATCTGTTTCCGCTGTACCAAGTAGGCGTAACGGCTGGGTCTGTCAACTGAAGCCGTACAATGTCGGTGATGATTTCCGAAGTGCGGCTGTAGAAAAGGCGTCGAATTTTGTAAGACATTTTTGTTTGTTTTTTTGCTTTTTAATTTTTTTGACAGCAACTGACTTGTTTTGTTTTGCACAAAACAAAAGTATGAATGTTTTACATGCCAAAACTAAATTACTAAACTAGACAATTACTCAAGTTTGTTTGGCAAACTTTTTATTTGTTTAATTGACACTTTAATTACAGTGTGTTCATTTCATCAGTAAAAACGTCATTTAAAAATAAAACTTGTTAATTTTTAATGTCAATTAACTTGTTGTAACAGTGTAACTTTGTAAAACTAATTAACCTTTGTGTTTTTATTTTTTATATTTTAAAAATATAGGTTTAAAATAAGTTTATTAACTAAAAAACATTGAATAATAATATTTAAACAATTTAACAAAAATACAAAAAGTACAACATTTATCAGTAAATTTAATTTAATCGCAAATTATTTTACCACTATCTGAAATTTTGGTCACTGTTGCACTTGAGAAACACATCTCTAATTAAAAATGTTGCACAAATTAAACTTTAATTTTATTATAAAAAAATCTTAAAATGAAAATGAGTCAGATCTACTTTGCTGTGGTCTCTTGATTATCTTTAGGCTTTTCTTTAAGATTAAAATTTAAAAATTAGTACAACTGTTTGTTTTTATTGCAAACAAAAACTAATTAAATTTTAGGCACATTGCTCTAATTTTACCCCATTTGATGACCACCACTTTGCAAAAAACGATGCATAGAGCATTTAATTAATAAACAAAAATGAATATAAAAACTCTACAAAAAAATCATTTTTCAAGTCAATCATCAAATCAAAACAGCAAAAAAATAACTTAACACATCAAAAGCTAAAATGAAATCGATGTTTCTGTTAGCCACTTTTTACGTGTGCCTACTGCAAACACTGCCCACCTCACTTTCACTAACCCTTCCAAGCGTGACCCTTAAGACTTCTTTCCTCCCAAAAGCAGCCAATGGCCAGCTCACCGCCCACCTCAACACGCCCTTCACCTTTCACTGTGTTGGGAAAAGTTTTGAACAAATCTTAATTGCTCGAAACGTGTCCATCGCCTACCAGTTTTTCTACCATCCTAGTCCTCAGGTGGCGCCGCTGGAGATCGGCTTTGTTGGAGCGGACTACCTGAAACGACTGCCCTGGTACTCTGAGACGACCTTCGCCAATGGCTCCCTCAAGGTGGAGCTGAACAATGGCGCCCAAAATTACCCCAACTGGACGTCGCTGACCATCACGCCGCTCGCCTTCAACGCCACCACTTTTAGCTGCAAAATGATCATCTACGACTATGAGCAGCCGAAGACCACCACTGTCAGCATCTACCCAACCCCCGACCAGGCCCTCACGGTGAAGGTCCTTCCGCAAGTGGTCTTCACCACCAATGTGACCTACGTTGAAAAGAACAAACCTTTCACTGCCACCTGCAAGGTGGCCCTTCCGGGAAGCTCCTCGCTGAAGGTCAACTTCTACAAAGGCTCAGAGGGGCTGATTGCCAGCTATGAGATGGACAATGCCCGGCCCAATGACACTATTCTGACTATTGTTGATCAGTATGAGAAGCCCAACTCGCTTGCTTCCGTCTCCGCCGGCCACGACCACGCCTACCCGACCTTTGACCTGGTGATCAGTCAGGCGGATGACCGGTATGACCTCTACTGGTGCGAGGTAGTGGGAGAGGGCGTGAAAGGTTTGCCGAATAAAAATGAGTCAACCATCACTTTGGCGTCCGCCTCGGCCAGGTGGCCCCTCGTTCCAGTGCTGACCTTTGACCTGAAGGAGGACCCAGCGGACAGAAGCGAGACGACTGCCAGCTGCGAGGTGCACAACTTTGATCCAGCCAAAGCTGGCCGCCCGTTCACGGTAGTCTTTCGCGAGTTTTATCACATCTTCCCGCAAGAGTACCTTGTGGCCACCTTTTCGGTGAATCGTAAGCAAACTTTCAATTTTTAATTTTTAATTTTTACAAAATTTTTAATTTATTTGTTTAATTTTAGCTGCCGCCCACCTGACCACGATTCACTACCGACGGATCGCCTTATTCTGGGGCCGGTGGCCACTACTGGAAGCAACCCCAGCTTTCCCCGCTTTTTTGCCATCAAGAAGGTCACCACCAGCGGTCCTAGCAGCACCTCCTGGTACTGTGAGCTGCAGTACTTTCCCGTAGGAGAAGAGGGTGAAGAGGGCGTTAATAAAAGTGCAGAGCCAAAGTCTATCTTCTCCAACACGATTAAAATTTAATTTGGTTTGGTTTTGTTTGAAGAAAAAATGGCAAAGATACCGTTTTTGTACTGCAAAAAAATGAAAAACAATTTAACAGTTTTTGAATTAAAATAAAAATAAATGCCAATAAGTTTATTATTTTTTTTATTTGAGAAAAGAGATGAGTTTGCAGTTTTGATGTTTGACTCGTATTCAGTGTTTAAAAGTAGAACTTTTTTAAATTTTTGCAAAAAATCGAACAGTTATTTTTGTTGTAAGACTGAATAAAAGCGTCATCACTGGCAGCCAGTGAATCACATCTTTTCTTACTTTCTTAGCGTTTGCTTACGTGTACTTTCAGCCTTTTTCAAACTCAGTGCAAACTCACTCTTTCACTACCACCACCAATTTATCCCTCTTCCCCCAGCCATCAAGACTCTTCAGTGGACTGGTGAAGATGAAGCAGAAGATAATCTTGCCGTCGTTGTCCTTCAGCCTTCTCCTGCTGCTGGGCACTGCTGTCCCGAAGAGTGACCAGGAGGACAGCAAGGCAGCTCTTGCCGCGGTAAGGCTGACGTGTTCTATCTCTCATCTTTTCAACTTACCACTGTTTTCTCTGACCAGGAACTGCTCGGCAAGCTCAAGTCGAGTCAGGTGAAGGTCATGCGGCGGGCACGTCTCCGGTCAGCTGGCCCTCTTCATCAGCGGCTCAGGCAGCAAGACGGACTTCAGTGGCGGCTATCAGGTGACGGTGGGCAGCGACCCGGGCGATGGCCGATTCGATGTGGACAGTGTGGAGAAGCTGGCCGGCAAGTACTCGGGCTTCGGCAAGGCCACCGACAGCATGTTCCTCTGCAGCGACTCGGACAGCAGCAGCAGTCTCATCGCCATGGACAGCCTCAGTGTGGGGGCGTTCAACCTGGCCGAGAACAAGTTGACCCCGTTGCCAATCGTTCCTGGTGCCATGTCTCTTGCTATCAAAGTGGTGAAATCTTTTTTGCATCAAACAAGCCCAAACATTACTTTCAACTCAAATCAAGTGGAAATGTGACTTTATACCACTTTGATAGTAAGACGATTGCATCAGCACAAATTTGCACACCTCTAACCACTTTGGGTCAACTCTGCGCCACTGGTAAGGGTGGTGATGCCAAAATCACCATCTCCTCCTCCTGCTCTGGATCGCCACCTTCGGACATCACCGCCGGCTACGTGGGCGACAGCAAGGCCTACCTCTTCGACGGCAGCAACGCCGTCTACTACTTTGACGCCTCCGTCTTCAAGCAGGGTGGCGGCCAGCAGTCGGTCAAACTGACCAAGGTCCCAAGCTTCCAGGCCTGGTTCACCCTCGCCTCCATCAGCACCCCGGATCCAAACAGTAAATCACCCTTCTTCTGAAAACCTTCTTTTTTCTCACATATTTTTCTCTTTTGTACAGAACTGAAAACCACACTGAAGGCGGCGGCGGCGCTTCCGCCGCTACGACGATTGTCATTATCGTTTTCGTGGTGGTCCTTCTGCTGTGCATCGCCGCTGGCGTCACCGTCTACTGTAAGTACGGCAAGAAGGAAGACGGCGACGACAAGGGGAAAAAGGAGAAGAAGGAGAAGGACTCAAAGAGTGGCAGTCAAAAGTCAGGACAGAAGTCATCCAGCTCACAGGGAGAGAACAAGAAGAAGAAAAACACACCTTCAGCCAAAGGAAGCGGCGGCGGCCGTCCACAGCCGACCAAGAGCACCGTCAAGTCGAGTAAGCAGCAAAACACAAAAAATCACATTTTTTAGAACTTTTCAATCTCACCATTTTTTTCATGCAGAACCCAGCGGCGCCGGAAGCAGCGTGTCCAACCAGGGCGAGGAGGAGGGGGGCGTGTCCTCCAGTTCGGCGGAGGGCGGCTCTTCCAAGGCCAAAACCAAAACCGCCGCTTTGAAGGGCAAACGATCTTCAGTGAGCAATCGAGGCAAAATGGGCGGCGGCGGCGGCAGCAGCTCCAGCAGTCGAGGCCTCAAGAAGACGCTTCCGGGAGGCGGGAAACTGCTGCTGAAGAAGAAGAACAAGATGGGGAAGAACAAGATGCGATCAGGCAAGGCAAAGAAAAGTTTGGGTGGGAAGACGGCCAAGAAGGGGAGTTCGGAGAAGAATCGCTCTCAGTCGAAGAAGACGAGCGGTGCTGGTGGCCGCAGTCAGAGCCGTCGAGGAAGCAGCAGCAAAGGACGTGGACTGCCGCCGGGACTGCAGACCGCCGACCTGAAGGACATGAAGTCGCTGGCCAATCTAGGCCTGGAGTCCACTTCCGCCGCAGCTGCTGCTGCAGAGCCGGAGGAATAGAAGTCCCACTTAAACACTCCCAAACTGCTTGGTAGCAATTTTTGACAACAGCACAGCGCAGCAACAGCAGCAGCAGCAACTTCCACAAAAGTTGCTGCAGGTGGTGGACTTTATTACTATCTTCTTTTTATTTTTCCTCCTCCTTTTCTCCTGGAGCACACATTCTTGTTCAGCAGCAACAGCAATGGCTAATCCTGTTTACTTTTGCAGGCAACTTTCTGCTGCTGCTGCTGGGGAGCTGCAGCTCACTTTCAGATGTTGTTGTAATCAGTTTTTGTCTTGTTTAATTCTTCTTCAACATTTTCCACTACCATTCTTACTAACACCACCACCACCACCACCACCACTGTCGCTGTCGCTTTTTGCTGTAATTTTATTTTTCATTTTTATTTTTATTGTCAACATTAAAAATTTTAAATAAAAACACTGTGCTGCATTTTAGTTTTTCTATGGTATTTTTGACTTTGAAAAAAAATTGTTGCCATGATATAGGGTGCTTTACTGCAATAACAAATTACGCTAATTAGTTTAATTGCTCCTAAAAAAATTAAAAGTTAAAACTGTATATAATTTTGCCTAAATTGTCCTGTTTTGCTGGAGAACTCTGTTTACTTTCTGTAGTTGCATTTTTCAAGTACTAAAAATATTGATAGTTTACCAAAACTGCAGTAAAAACAAAGGTAAAGGCTCTAAACATAAACATGAACTTTCATTTTGCAGAATGTACCTCATTCAAGAAGAGACTTTTTAGTTTTTTTACAATGTAAAAACATGCTGCTTCAGCGCATTTTGCGGCTAGTCATTCACTTTCACTTCAGCCTGACGCTGCTTTGCACCGTTTTTATAAAACACTCCTTTCAAGTTGTGCTTCAAAACACTGAACCAAAACAGGTGATGATGGCCTCAACAAAAGGCTTTTTGCTGGCAATGAGAAAGTTCCTCCTCCACAATCTCACCTTTTCCGAGCAAACCTTCTCAAAGTTGATGATGACCACTGAAAGGCCCTCTCCTCTTTGGAGGGCTTACAAAATTGCCCTGAACGTCTACTCACTCAGCTTCACTCTTCGTCTTTCGTTTATCAGTTTTATCTACCGATTTGGCAGTTCCTCAAACGAGGGTGAACTGCACAAGTTGGCTTACTTTGAGGTGGACCCTTTGGCGGACCCTTCCCTCTGCGGTGCTCCACCTGGACGACCCCAATATGGTGCTGGTGCTGGGAACGATGCCCATCTTCACCCGTCTACATCGACTACCGACTGACCTTTGGCCGGGAGAAGGGGGCGACTACCTGGCGACTGTTGAACGATCTGGTGGTGGTCAACCGAAGACCGATGTTTGCCTCAAGGTTTAAGGATAGTGGTGTTGAAAGTGGTGTTGAAAGTGGTGTTGAAAGTGGTGTCGCACAAAAGCAGCAGCAGCAGCAGCAGAAGCAACAGCACTGGTTGTACAAAAGGTGGTACCAAAAAGTAACTGACGCTCACTTTGGAGTGCTGAAGAGGAAACAGCAACTGCTTCTAAGGTTGAAACTGCGTTCACTACTAAACTGGCAGCTATGTTCAGCAGCCAAACCCGGTCCCGCCTGCTGGTAGTCTCCACCGTCACTGAGCTCCTATTTTCTAGTTTCTTCATTTTTGGAGGTAATGTTTTAATTTTGATTTTCAATATACAAAATGCACTGCAAAGAATGAACTGGTCAACCCTTCTTCTTCTTCTTCTTCTTCTTTTTTTAGGTAGTTCCGCTACTGAGGACGAAGATCAAGCTGATGACGTACTACGAGGTGCTGCACACTGATGATCAGTTTGCCTTCACAGTAGGACCGCTTCGGCAATTTTTCAGGTAAATCTAAGTTTTTTAATTTACAGTTTTTAATTATCTTTTTAAACATCTAGTTCATCCTCATCTACGGCGCCTACTTTATGACTGCGTCGCAGTTGATTTTAAATGTTTGATAAAACAGTTTTTTGTTTGTTTATAAACAGCAGTTTTTATTTGAGCAGCAAATCACAAATGTTTTTATTTTTGGTGTATTTATAAAGATTTCACATTAAAAAATGGCAATAACAAAGAGTGAGTTTTTCAATTTCAGTATAGGAATTTTCCTAAGCACTGTACGACACCTGTTCCACCTTGTACACGCTGTGCTTTTCACCAGCATCATCAACGCCACTAATATTATTATTGCTATCACCAACACAAGTCACCACCTTATTATCACCGTTCTCATCACCTTCATCACCTTCATCACCCTTATTATCATCACCTCCTTCCACTTGATCAACTAGCTCACGGACGTACTTGGTGATCACCTGCGCATTCTTCTCGCTAATCTTTGCGCCAAACGTCTTTTGCCGTGCTCGCGCAAACATCTCCTCAATGGAGAGTGCCGACGCCGGAACGGGCGGCCTGAACTTACGTCGAGTGCCGTAGAGAAAGTCAGGTCGCTGGTCGGCGGCGATGAACTGCTCGATGTTCTCCTCGTCGATGAGGTGAATCGTCTTGTGCTGATAGCCCCGGATGGCCATGATCCACGACTCGACCAGGCGGAGCATCCACCCTAGGGCCCAGGGAAAGCGGTGGATGAGAATGGACTTGACGATGCCCCGGTAGTGGTAGAAGCCGTTGAAGACGAAGCGCACCAGCTCGAAGTTGTAGTTCGTCCACCAGTCAAAGTCCTGAATGTCGATCACCACAGTGGCGCCGGCAAAGTCACCTCGCTCAAACTGCAGGTCGAACTGCTCCATGAGGTACATGAAGCCATTTTTGATCAGCACATCAAACTGCGGCAGCTTTCGGTAGTACTTGACGCGGATGATAAAGAGCTGGTTCCCCTTCTGGTCGACGCCGTCGCAGAGAAAGGGGCCACCTGGTAGAACTCCACGGGGATGACGTCCTCGAGGCGGGTGCGGACGAGGTGGTAGCACTTTCGAAAGTGGAAGGCCTCGATGAAGTACTTCAGCGCCTCGTCAAGTGGCTCGCCAGGCTTTATGCTGAGCAGCAGGCGGCGGAGGAGGACGTCGGGGAGGCGGTGTTTGGGGCGTTCGTCGAGGGGCACCTCCGGCGGGGTGATCCGACTGCGGACGTCCTCCAGGTCAAAGGCAGCTGAAGAGCTGTTGTCACCCTCCTTCTTCTCTTTCTTTAGGTAGTCGTAGATGAGCCGGCGAAGCGCCTCGATCGTCTCAAAGTCGATGGCGGTGTTTCGCAGGTCCATGCTGGTGATTTTTTGTGTGTTGCCGTACAATCTGCCCTGTACAGAGGGATGTTGTACAACTGATCTCTGAAATCAAGATCACTGGTACAGTTGTTGTTGTCGCCGACTGATGACTGAAAGTGTTGTTTATTTGCTGACACTGTTTGGTGTGTGTGTGTGTGTTGCACTTGATGAGGTTGATGAGGTTGATGTGCTTGTTTGCTGGATGGCAATGTTTGCTCTTGAAACTCTGAAGTTTTCTCTCTCACTGTGTTTGGATGCTGCTCTCCATCTCTTTTTCCATCTCAATCTCTTTCTGTTTTCTGTTCTCTGTTCTGTTCTAACCTTTGAACGCTTCGCTGGCTTCACAGTGCAGCAGCAGCTGCTAGCTGATCAACAACAACAACAACAACAACAGCATTAGCAACAGAAAGACAGGCATTTTTTCCCTTTTCCCTTTAACTTTCCTTGATGCCTCTAAAGAGGAGAAGAAAAGGAAAGAAAGAAAGTGAGATAAGCAGAGAGATAAGCACTGGAAGTGCTACAGGACAAAAACACACACACACACAGTTTACTGTACAGTACAACACACTTGTACTCATAAATAATTAGTCGTCCACAGCAGCGACAAGTGGTAATTTGGGTCAGAAGTTCAATAGCTTTCCCCCTTGTGTTCAAGTTATAAGTGAACACTTCAGAAGTATCCTTTTCTTCTATCTGCCACTGCCAATGTTAATTGAACAGTGGCGATTATTAAATGCCGAGCACACACACACAGGCACAGGCACTGCTTGATCGCATCTCAAGTGATATTGATCGCTAAAAGTAGAAGAGAAAAAATGAGGGAAAAATTGAGGGAAAAAAGTGGAAAGTTTTTTGCTGTTTTAAGAAGCGTTTAAGAGCAGTGGTTTAATTGGTAGGCAGCAAAGCTGGCAAATTAACACAGCTTAATTTTCTTTTTGAAGTGAACTTGAAATGCTCGCAGCCACTATTTTCTCTTGTTTAATCTAGTTCAATAAATACAAAACTAGATTGGAAAAAAATTGTAGCAGACATATTTTAATAACTGTCAAAAATTTTTTAATTATTTGACATGTTCTAAAAATCAGTTGATAGCCGCCAGAAAAATACAATTTGACGTAATTTAAGAAAATAGCACATTTTAAATAACAGCAAATAGCTTGCCAATCGCTAGCAGCCACTCTCTATCAGGTGATAGAGGTCAAAGGTGAACATGCCCACGTAATGGCCAACCCGTGATAAGCGGTAGAAAAGGCTTATCAGCGGAAAACGTTTCCTCTCCCTCTCACAACTCGGATAGGCCAGTGCGCACTGAGCTTGACAGCGTTCAGGGCTGGCGGTGGCAAAAGTGGTCGTCCTGGTCGTGGCAATAACTTTCCAGCTTTTTTCAGATCTAATCTTGGATTTAACTTTAGCAGCACCAGTGCCACAAACGGCAACCGCCTCACCGCGGTTGAATGCCTGATAAAAGTGCTCAAGAAGATCTTCTTCATTAGAGGAAGATAATAGGTTTAATGATGGACGACGACTTTGAGCTTGGATAGTCGGCCCGCAGCAAACTGCCGACGCCGTCCAGACAGGCCTGCTCGCAGAAGATACGAGCCGTACAGCCTTTGGAGCCGAGTAAGACTGCTCCCAGCCAGGCCACCGCCTGAAATGCGTACTGTCGATTAGTCTGAATGTCATCACGGTCTGGGCAAAAATATAAAGAGAAAAGGATGTTTTGGTTATTGTTAACTGTTAATTGTGGTGTAAATGAAACTAATTAATTTTATAGTTTGCAAAACTAAAATGCGTTTTTTTAAAAAACAAAAGAACTTTCAGTATTGTCAATTGAACTTACAAGGTCCTTCTAAGGTGCAATACACTGCATATGAATGATTTTTTTCTGGGCAGGTAATGGCGCGAACAAACGTTTTTTGATGATTGTTGGAAAAAATAAGGTCAAATAAAGTTTTCTGCGCAGGTGATGATGATAGTTGAGAGCTAAATTGAAATGTTAAATATTTAACTTTGTTGTGTTTTTGAGCTTACTTTTTATTTTTAGTAATCAAACGTTGCAGTTCACAGTTTCGGCCAGGCAACAACAACGGAAAAAGTTGATTAAATACTACAATGATTAGTGGAACTAAAATTAAGCTAATTAGACTAATGTTATAAATGTGCATTGCACAATGTCACAATCAAAAGCATTAAAAAGAATAAAAACAAATAAATACTGGTATTGTTGTTTATTGTTGATTTCATTGTAAAAATCATTTTTTTAATTTTTAGTGCTGCTAAAAATGTTTTATCAATGACTAGTTTAGTCGGAACTGTTGATAAAAGTTTGTGTGTGCTCACAATGATAAACAATCATTTAGTTTGATATTTCGACTATCATTGAACAATTGTAAACATTTTTTGTTGTTAACAATAAATAGCCTGACACTGTTTTTCAAGTTAACCATATACAAAATAATGAAATACAACAAGGCATGTTTTTATTATTCAAACAAAAACAGCGAAAAATATAAAAAGCATTTAATTGGTTTAAGGAAAAACTAAGTAAATTACTTTACACATTTTTTGCTGTTAACAATAAATAGCATGTATTTGTAATATTTTGATAAAAACTGGAAAAAAGTGTCATAATTTGATAAACTTGATGACCTTTTAGGTTTCTTGCAACTTGAAACTTCTGGTGCAAATGTCAACTAAAACCAAAAAAAATCGTATGACTTTTATAGATTTGCACCCTTGAACCAAAAAGCAAGCACTTAGATTCGCATTTCAATCATAGTTTGAGTTTGAGCAAAGAAAACTTGAAATGGAAGAAATCGTATGATAATCTTATCTTTATGGACAGTGTAGTATCATTACTTAGGTTTGAAGCCAGAACAAAATTTTTCTGTTGATTTAAAAAAATTGAGCTGAAGCCAATTTTTAGTACGCATTAATATTTTTTTCGCCCAGAAGTAGGGGATTATTGTTTTCATTTCTTTTAGTTAGTTTTAAATTTTAAAAATGAAGTTTTACAAAGCAGTTTTAGCACTGTGTGCACTGGCCACTCTTGCCATCGTCTCCTTTTCCATTGAGCTGCCGTCAATGCAAACCAACTGGCAGTCCTGTTCAAGTAAGCTACCAACACACAAATGTAATTTTTAACTAATTTTTAATTTATCATCAACTAGATGAACTGAAATCACCCGCCCTCTCTGACGACCTTGAGGTCTACTGTCCTACCTGTCCGGCGGTGAACGGCACCGAGACCAAGTGCCACCTGAAGAAGGGCACCCCAGTGACGATCATCATTCGCTTTAGTGAGTTTTAATTATTAAAAGCTATCATCTTAAACTTTATCATCAAGCTCATTAACATCAAGCTCATTAACTTATTGTTGTTCCGAAGGACCTCGAGTGAACGTCTCCAACCTCGAGCGAGTGATCATCGCCCGAGTGCCCGCTCCGTTGGGAAAGAAGGTGGAGATGCCCTACGGGCCCCCGTTGAACCCCTGTCCCAATGTGACGTCGGCTGAACCTGGCGAAGGAACCGGAAGTGCCGGCTGCACCGAGGACGGGACGCTGCTGGCCGGCCACTGGTACACCTACGCCTCCACTTTTGACGTGCTGCAGTCATTTCCGGCCGTGGAGGACCTGGAGACGCGCCACCTGCTGCGAGTGAAACACGAGAAGCACCGAAAGCTGCGTCTGTACAAGAAGCACCCGGGCCCCACCGTTTACTGCATCATGGTGCCCAATATTTACGTTAGTGAATAGCTTTTTTTAATTAGTTTAAAAACGGTTTAAATTTTTTTTAATTAATTTAAATTTTATTAATTTTTGCTAAATATAAGCTGCTTTCCTTGTAAAAGTCATTGCTGCTAGTTCAAAAAAAGCCTGTTTGGATAGGGCAATTAGCGTGAACACCTAGTTCATTAATTGCCAGGTTAGTTAGTTAGTTTGTAGATAATTAATTATATATGCAAAATAAATCATAAGTAAAAACTCTTGCTAGAGCTAGATTGTTGCATTATTCTGTGCGTTGACAAAACTGCAAAACAAAAAAAGCAGTAAATCTTGTTAAAAACTAATTTTTGAGAATTTGCCTTTTAACTTTCATTTTTATTTGTAAAATTAGTATTTTTAAATACATTTTCTTTTATTACTGAACATTCAAACATTAGAAAGGCACATTCACTCATTCAGCACAATTAGCATTTGGCTCAATTTACATTGTTTTCTGTTCATTAGTCTCAGAATAAATAACAGGCAACAAACAACCTAAAATACGACATTTTTTCAGCTTCTTTATTTATTATTCATCTCATTTACCTGCCACGACATTTTGTTGTTTTCAAAGTTTTGCTCAAAAAATTTAAAACATTTAAAAAATTATACATTTGTGCAAAACTGAAAAACCAGCAAAAAATGCTGCACACCAAAACGCTGCTTGACCTTGCTCAAGCGGTACGAGAACACTTTCAGGTCGTCTTCAATCAGCTTGATCCGGTTCAGCCATCTCAAAACTTATCAAAGAGTAGAAACAGTGTCAACAGTAAAAACTTGCTCCATGAAAATGTACAGCTAAACGCAAAGTTTTCACCTTATCAACCACAGTGGAACGGCCACTTTGCCTTCGCTTTTGCCGTCTTTGTCTACTCACTGGTGGACGTCAACTTTGGACTGCTGTACGAGGCGACCGGCCAGCTGACGCTGAAGCTGAGTGAACTACAAACCTCGCCGTACATCATCTTCCACCAGGTAGTCCCGCGGGTGCTCTGGGCGGAGACGGACAATCTGCTGCTGCTGAACGCGGCGACGACCACCACTCTCCTGGCGATTCTAGTCTTCAAGTCAAGGTGGCCAGAGAGGGCAAAGCTGTTCCTGAAGGAGCAAGGCGTGATAGTCGTTGATGGGCAAGGTAAGTCCGTCTCAAAACAAAAATCAAAACATTAAACCATTTTAACTTATCTTCTCAACACAGTTCTCTCTGAAGAGGAGTCGAGGGCAATCAGCAAATTTCGCCGTGACTGTCGCCGGCAGATCAAGCTGACGGCCATTGCCTTTCAGATCAACTTTTCCGCCTACACGTACTACTACATCTTCCACGTGAATCGACAGTACGTCCCAGCGGTGAACTTCCACGTCGCCTCCGCCTACACTGTCGCCTTTCAGGCCCACTGGTTCTACGTCATTCTAAGTAATAACACTGTTTTTAAAAATATTTTTAAAAGTTATTTTTAACACTTTTTCAGCCTGCATGAACCTCATGAACTACGTCATCATGAGCAGCAAAAACCTCCGCATCCGCCAGAAGAAGCTGATCGGCGATCTTCACCGGCTGATTTCTGACCTGGATCAACAAAACACTGGAGTGTCAGCAAATCCTCAGCACCAACTGGAGACCAACTGGCGCCGGTATCTGCTCCTGCAGAAGCGGACTCTCCTCAAGATCTGCCACCAAATTCAGGGGACCAGCGCCTTTTGGCGGCCCCTGCTGACCGTCTTCTTTCCGCACTTCATTGCCGTACAGTGCTACCTGTTCTACCTGGCGGTCTTTGCCGGCCACCTGCCACCGTCCAGTACCTACCTCTACAAGCTGATCCTCGGTCAGTTTGTGCCCGCTTTCTTCTTTCTGCTGAATCAGTGCGCCGCCGTCGTTTCCAATAATGAAGCGCTGGAGCGAGCCTGTCGAGTGTACTACGTTAAATTGGCTTTCTCTGGAGCAGCTGCTGATAAGGGGAGGTCGCCTGCGATGGCGGTGAAGCTGTTGAAGGTAATTGTGAATTTTACTTTTTAAAGTGTAAAGTTAAAAATGTGTTTAATTTTTTTGTGTTAGGCTCAAACGCTGCAGTGCTCTCGACGTCTGTACAGCTTCTCCTTTAAGGTGGCCACCAGTTTTCGAATAACTTCAAAGTCTTTTCATGTGGTAACGTTAATTAACATTTGATAGCTATTTTATATTAACCAGATTTTCTTTAAATTAGATTATAATGTACATGACCACCTTCTTTATGGCTGCCTACAAAACTGATAAAGTGATTCATTAGTTAGACTTTTTTTTTCAAAACTATCTAATTTACTGTACAACAAAATTACAAAAAAAAATAAAATTGCACGTTTTAAAAATATGAGGTATTTTCTCATCATGAGAAAAACTTTTGCCGTACTTTATTTAAACTTTATTGCAAACAGTTATAAAATTTTAAATCATTGCGTTGGTAATCATTATCATCATCATAAAAAGTAATCACTCATCAGCAATCAAGTTTATTTGTGGGTTGATTTGTGAATTGATATAAAAAGAGTGCAATTTTGTCATTTAAAAACAACCCAAATAATCAACTTACTTTTCAATTTTAAAAACTAACAAAACAAATAAAATTTTAAAATGGCACTCAAACAGCTTGCTCTCATTTTCCTCCTCATTACAATGCTTGGACTGACAACTGGAACTCCATTGAAGGTTTCCTTACAACATTCCCTAGCTTCAAAGCTTTCCTGTACAACCACCTCTGACTGCCTGCACGTCACCGGTCCCCTGTCGAGCTGCTTCCGAGGCGCCTGCATCTGCCAGATTGGCGCCCGATTTGACCCGGTGAGGAGTCACTGTCAGAAAATCCGCTGCTCCTCAAACGCCGACTGTACGGCGGTGCTCCTCAACACCAGCTGCTCACCGGAAAAACGGGAGTGCCACTGTCGGCTGGGCACGCACGTTGACCAAAGCTCGCAGACCTGTCCCCTTAGTGGCTACCACATTTGAATGCTTTTGTTTATTTAGTCAAAAATGTAAAACTGATGAAAATGAAGATGATGAGATTACTCAAATAAAAAAATGACATTTTAAAGATGTTAACTAAAAACAAACCTTACTGTTTTTTTTATACTCGTCGCTCGACCTTCATCGGCAGCGAGTTGATGGCCAGAATGAGCGAGCCCTTGTTGAAGACCAGCGGAACGGGCGTCTCCGGTGTGGGGCTGAAGCGGAAGAGGGGCACAATCTTCGCCAGGCAGAGCTTAATCTCCTGGTAGCGAATCGCATGCCGACGCCTGCAAAAAGAAAAAAAGAACAGATTAAATTACTCTGTTGCTTATCAAGAAAAATCCCTGTCGACCCGAAACCCACAATTCCTCGGCCCTCCTCCGAAGGGCAGGTAGGTGTAGGGGACCAGCTTGGCCTTGTTCTCCGGCATAAAGCGGTCCGGGTTGTACCGCTCCGGTTCGGGGTAAAAGTCGGCGCAGTGGTGCACGGCGTAGGTGGGCACCTGAATCATCTGGCCTTTCTTCAGGGTAATCCCGCCCAGGTCGTAGGCTCCCCCGGGAACGTCGCCGCCCAGCCGACGGTCCAGTCGGGCAACCGGTGGGTACTTGCGCAGCGCCTCCTTGATTACCGCCTCCAGGTAGGGAATCCTCCCGTTCACCGTCTCGTAGTACTCGTCCTGGTGCTCGGGTCCTTGAAGACCGGCCAGGGAGGATTCCAGCTCCGTTTTGAGGCGTTCCTGGATCTCGGGATTCAGCGCCAGCTCGTAGATGATGTTAGTAATTGTCTGAGGAGAAAAAGGAAAAAATTTAATAAGTTTTTGAAACTAAAATGATGATGATCATTGCATTACCGTTGCTGTCGTCTCAAAACCTAATAGATTTAAAAAGTAAAAAAAATTTAAAAAAATTTTAAAACAAAAAATGTTCAATTTTTCACCTGCTACAAAGAAGATCATACACTGGGCAATGATCTCCAGATCGTTTAACGTTTTCTTGTTGTTGTTCTTCTCGGCGTTTCCGTTTGACTCTGAAGGTGCACTTGTGTTTGTTTCTGTTGATAATACAAAAAAAGGTTAAGCTCAAATGCCATCATCACTTTTTTATCAAGCTCACCTTCCTCCATGGTGGCCGTCAGCTTATCATAGCCGCCGCCCTTCAGCTCATCCTCGTAGACGTACGAGTCAATCAGCAGTTGCACAAGGTCGTTTCGCTTATTTTGGACAACTACTTTAGAACTTCCATTTGAAGTTGAACTTGCCAGCGACTTCCGCTGCTCGACAATGGTCTGCGTCAGATTGCGAAAGTAGTTGAAGCTGTCGGCGGGAAACATCAACCGCAGGTTGAAGAAGTGATTCACCGCCTTGGGCATGGTGAACATGAAGACGAGTTTGAAGAGGCTCGAGCGAAAGAAGTTCATGCCGTGGTAGACGAAGGGGCTCTTCTCACTGCGGTCATCATTGGCGCTCGTTTCCGTGGCGAAGGACGTGGTCGCTATGACGTCGATGGTGAAGCCGGCGATTACCTGTCAAAAAGGATTAAAATTTAGAATTTAGAATAATCCTTTTCAAAAAGCAATCTCACCTCTTTGGTGTCCATCACCGCGCCGCCCTCCTCCTCTCCACCAGCTTATCAAGGTACCGCACCAGACTTTGGACGCACTTGCTCATCATGCCGTTCATGCCGCGAAGCTTTCCCGAGGTGAACGTCGGCGAGGTGATGCTTCGAATCTAACAATTATTTACAAAACATTAAAATAGGTTCAAGGTTATCAAAAAACACCTTCATTACCTTCTTCCAGGCGTCATTCTCCGAGAGAAAGAGGTTCTTATTCCAGATCTCATGGTCAAAGCGCATCTCTCGGCGGTTGATAAAGTAGTGAAAGTCGGAGATGAGCACCTGCTTGATCAGCCTCGGCTCGGCGATGGTCAGCACCGGGGCGAGGCCAATGTAATTGCCGTACA
Organism: Tyrophagus putrescentiae; assembly: GCA_024499935.1. Taxonomy (NCBI): domain Eukaryota; kingdom Metazoa; phylum Arthropoda; class Arachnida; order Sarcoptiformes; family Acaridae; genus Tyrophagus; species Tyrophagus putrescentiae. The sequence goes on along the minus strand of JAMZRA010000006.1, from coordinate 2,433,124 downwards.
CTTTGCCGTACCTTTGCAACCAGATCATCTCCATCTTCGGGCCTGCTCGAAAGAGGTCGACGATGTTGCCAAAGAGGAACCAGGGGGCCGGGCCGGGAACGCCCTTTTGGGCCCAGTAGCCCTGCCGGTGGCGGACGTAGCTATTAAAATGTGGGAATGAAAATGATAGTAAATTTTTAATCAACATTTTAAAAACCACAATTTTAAAAACTTTTAAAAAAATGGCTTACAAGTACAGCCCAAACAAAACCGGTGACAGGTAAAGAAGAACTGTTGACCAGCTCATTCTGAAAAATTTGTTTAATTTTTTTGTGGTGTTCAAGAAAAGTTAAAAACTTCAGTTGCATAAAATCGAGAGCTTTATTTATATAAAAAATCACTTTTTAGGACTTTTTTCAACCTTAAAAAATACATGCACACAAAAAGTGCAGTGGTTTAGCTGATTACGTGCTGTCTTTCAAGTTGCTTATCAATAGACCACCAAAACAAGAGAAAAGTGGTTTGTACATTCGGACAAATGTTGTTCACTTTTGATTCATTTTTTACCAAAATAAACCAGTCTTTTCTTTTTTTAATGTCTGTGTGATTAGCTTGTATTTACAAGGTTTTTTACATTGCCCGCATTTCAATCGCATCATGTGCCAGCCAACCTAAATGATAAACTATTTGTTTTGGCAAAATGTTCTCACCAGACACCAATGAATGGAAAGTGATTGTACTGAAAGGACGTTTTTAATGTTTTTTTGTTAAAAAATTTTATTTAATAAATGGCATTTGATTGTTTAAATGGTTAAAATAATGTTTAAAAATAACCAAAACGGTTTTTAAAACAGTCAAGATTAATTACTTTTCATCTTACAAAAGTTACAATTTTATTTCATTTTTATTTATGAGTGTGTTTAGTGTGCATAACTTTAAAATTTATTGCATTTATGCCAAACTATACCTAGAAACAGTTAACAAATTTAAAAATAAAAAGCATTTAGCATTGACTTACACAAAAGTGAATACCAAGATAATTATTCACGTTAAAATTCTTTAAATTTACTTTATTTACTGATCTGTTTCAAATATAACTCCAAAATGTTTATCAGCGTTAAAAAGTTATCAATGCTGTTCAGCAGAAGCTCAATCAAAAACTATTTCAAAACGCAGGTCGCCTTTCACCGGCTTATTTTTAGCAGGGTATTAGACCCGTTCTTTAGCCAAACTGACGCGTTATCGTTCTCATCCCAATCCCATTCTCTTTATTCTAATTTTCCTCTGCTCACCAACTCTATTTTCATTCCCATCTGGCTCATCTTCGCCTTCCTCACACTGTACTCCTTCTACGGCCTTGATCCGAACTTCACCCTCAGTCGAGACCTCCTATCAGCGGACTACTACATGAACAGTCCGACTATTTACTATCACCAGGCGCACGCCAAGCAGAAACATGGCGTCATCGAGGTGATACTGATCGCCAGCTTCCTCACCATCCACCTCAACTATCTGGCCTTCATTCTGCTGGTCGATTTTGAGGATAAACCCCGGCCAACTTTGGGCAAGCAGTTCAGTGATAAGAGGTGCACTAAAGATACTGATTCGGAACGTCTAAAGAGAGCTCAGGCAAAGGGCAGCCGGGTGCTGCGCTCCAACTTGCGCTTTTTCTATCTCTACTACATTATTTTCACCGGTAAATCAGTGCAAGCAAATGGTCAATTTGTTCTTAACTGCCGAAATGTGCTCTTCTGGGTTGTTCTTCACCCGGTGGGCGTTGCTTACTACGTTTGGAGTAAGTGCTTGGTGCTAATTAAATTTCAAATGTTTTAAAAAAAACTTTAAATTTTTTTAGACACTATGCTGCCAATTAGCGCCGCCGTTTGCGCCAAATTGCTCCAACTGGAACAAAAATCACTGCTGAATAAATTTAAAAACCTAAACGAGTTTAGCCTAAAAACTCATAATTTCAAAATTCTAAGAGAAGAAAACAGAAGAAGAAGATCATCTTCAACTTCTTTAACAGATAGCCTTTCTGAATCCTGGCCTCAGTATCTCCGCTTAAACTTTTCTCTGCTAGAAAACTGTAAAAAAGTAGAATCTTACGCTCGATTCTGGAGCTTTCAAATGAGCGTCGCCTTTGTGGCGCAGATCTTCAAGATGTGTTACGAGGTCTTTGCACTGATGCGCTTTGGTCACTCAATGAACGGCCTGCAAAAGTTCTACTTTATTGTTTACCCAGCCTACTACACTGCGATCATGCTCTGGTATGTGGGGCACTGTACACAGCTGGACCGGGTCAATGAAGAAATTTCCAAACAGTGTTTAAAATATCATAATCGTGAGCTTTCAAAAAGCGGTCCATCTGAAAGCTGCTTAAAACTTCCGCTGACCTGCAAACTAAAAGCGGAGCTCTTTGCCCAAAATGGGCGTCTTGAGGGCTACGTGCTGAAGCTGTTTGCCGGCTATCGGGTCAACTCAAACACCTTGGTTGAGGTAATTTGAGGGTTATTAAAAATTTTAAAACACATTTTTTAAAACACATTTAAACATCTTACCTGCAGGTGATTGGCTACGTGGCGGTGCTTTTTCTTAAAATCGTTGAGCAGAATCAGGAGAATAAGCAGTAAAGAATGTGTTTGATGATGATGATGATGATGATTGAATTCAAAACAAAAAGAAAATATAAAAACAACAAAAACCAAAATAACAGCAACAAAAAAGTGACAACAACAAACTTTTAAACAAGAAAAAAATTGTTCATCTCTTCAAAAGTGCAAATTTTCAAAAAATGTCAAAAAAATGTTTTGTTTTTATTATTTTATTTTACAGCAAAAAAACTTATAATAAATAAACTTTCAACACTGTGTTTGCGCACTTTTCGCTTCCAGAAAACTCTCCCTACAGCGACTCAAAGACGTCAAAGATGTAGGAGATGGGCGTCTCGCGGAGGTTCTTATTCTTCGTCTTGGGCAGCTCCTCGATCAGCTTGCCGCACTTGGCGTCATTGTCCTCGTAGCGGGCGCAGATGAGGTTCATCGAGTCGACCGTGGACTTGTGGATCAGCTCGCCGTAGCCCTCCTTGGCGTCGGCGTCACAGCCCTTGGTCTTGGCCCAGGCTCGTTTCATGCACTTGATCCAGGAGTAGTACTGAAAAGGGGAAAATTAGAACAAAGATAAAAACTTTTAAAATAAATCTCTCTAGAATAATAATCTCGAACCTTGCAGCAGACAATCGGCACGCGGCTCTTCACATTGGCCACCTTCCGGGTGTTGGCCATCTCGTTGATCATCGTGTCCCAGCACTTCTTCGTCTCCGGCTTCGCCTCGTTGCCGCACTTTGCCCAGCGGATAAAGTCCTCGCGCTTTTTGCCATTCTTCGAGCAGAAGGGCTTGTTGACGCGGTCGACGTTGAAGATCTGCAGGTTGAGGAGGGTTTGCGAGGTGCCCGTCAGACAGCGGTCGCCGTAGTCCTTGCTGAACTCCTTGTTGGCGACGATGGCTCTGAAAAAAAAGTTGTCAATTTTTTTTTAATTTTTAAGTTTTAGTTTAGGCTTTAAAAATGAATTACCTGCAGTATTTGGTCAGCTTTTGCTGTGTGGTAGGCAGTTTAACTCGTTCACTGCCAAAGAAACCGTAGGCTCGCACAAAGCTGCCCTCAAAGGCGTCAATAGAGCAGTTGGCCGCTTTGGTGTACTGAGCTGAGCCTTGTTCGGCCGACCACAAAATCACCACCAGAAAAAATGATGCACTCAGGAGCAATCTCATTTTTGAAACAAAAAGTACTTTTTGAGCTTGATATTCACTGCGAAAAACTTGAACGATAACAGGTGCTCTTGCTTTTATATAGACAAAAAGGTGAGAAGGGTTGAGAACTTTTTTAATGGGAAAACAAGAAAATAAGAGGGTACCTCAACAAAAACAGGTTGTTGCTTTTTATGAGTGTGCACCTTTTGAAATGGCGGTGTTATTTTAAAGCAGATTTTATAAGTATCAGCAGCAGCAGCGCAGCAGCATTAAAGGTCAATGTTTACGTGAGGCGATGTGTGGTGCCCGGTGGCAATAATGTTGCTGTCGTTTGGACTTTGTTGCAATGAGTTGAGTGTAGTTGAGAGGGAAACCCGAGGTGAGTGCACAGCAGTGGAAGCACAAAACTAGATTATTTTCATTAGCTCAACTGGAGAAAAGTGAGAGAGAGAGAGAGAGAGAGAACGATTGATTTATTTTCATTATTTAGTGGCGGTGATTACTCGCAGAAGAGAGAGAGAGAGAGAGAAAGAGCAGACAGGAAATAATATATGTGATTAAAACTGAAAATGAACTCACAAAAAATAATATTTGCAGGAAAAACTGGTTGTGTGTGTGTGCGTTTGCGATAACAAAATGCAATACCCTCTTTTAATAGATTTTTTTGTGTTGAAATATTGAAAAAACAGATCACAGTAAAAGTATGCTCAATGCTTATGTTAATAAAACAAGTTAAAAATATTGCATCAAAAAAAGTAGTAGAAACACACTTGATCAGCACTGACAATTAGTAAAGCTAGAAAGCTCAAAAACTAAAAGACTTTCATTTAGCGTGCAGAGTATTTATAATTTGGTAGTCTTTAAAACATTTTTTACTTTTCTTTTAATTATGATGATGCACTTAAAGAAAAAGGTAAAGAAAAAGGTTAATTAATGAGCAGCGTTGCAACCCTCAGTCGTATGCTCAGTCTTTTGTTTTCGTCTGCACCTTTCTTTGTTCTTCTTTTTAACTTTTTTTCCATTACTAATGAGTACTTTGTAAGTTGCTTAGGCTTGTACTGCAAAAAAACAAGTGCAAGTGCTTTTCCACACAAGGATTTACCATACTGAGGAACTCGGTGAAGCAACACTAATTGTTATTGTTCTCTCTAGAAGCTTCACTTTACTTGTTGCTGATGACGTCTTTTTAATCATCATAAGGTAAAGGAAAAACACTAATAACTAGAAAAATAGGCACAATTTACTATTTACAAAAAACTAAACAACAACAAAATTTAAAGTCTAACAAAAAGGACATTTATCACAGCAACCGGCCAGTGTCTCGGTAGATGAGCAGCTTGACCAGGATGAACGCCCCCAGCGAAGTGGAAACAAAGCCAGCCTCAATGAGGAAGAGCATCGTCGGGTGGGCGTTAAAAGTTTGTCCAAGAATAAAAGGAACCACCAGGGAAAGCAGGCCGGCCAAGAAGGAGTAAATGGAGCAGATTCGATTTGACAGGCGAAGGTGGCGCTCGGTGAAGGCCAAAATCGCCGGCCACATTGCGCTCAGGCCGTAACCTGAGACAAAAAGATAGAAAACTTTAGATAAAAAAGATCAAACTTTAAAAACCTTTTTTAGCTCAAACCTAAAATGGCACTGCCCACGGTGATCACCAGTTGACTACTTCGCCCAAGGAAGATGGTCACAAAGCCAATCACCATCGTCAGGTAGTGGTAGCTGATGATGGTGTCCGGCGACAGCTTGGCGGCGATGAAGGTCGTCGTCAGGCGGCCCAGCGTGTAGGTGGCCGAGACGATCGACTGCATGTGCGTGGCCGTCGTGGCGTCCAGACCTATCTCCAGGTACTGGTACATGGTGGTGCTGAAGTTGAACCAGCCCAGCTCGATGGTGCTGTAGGCAGCTAGGCAAATGCCACAAAGAGCGACTTTGAGGAGACGATTGGGAACGGTGGATTCGTCGACTACCTCTTCCACCTTTTCTAGGACCACTTTTTCAGGCTTTTCACACTCAAAGTTTTCATTTGAAGCAGTCGAAGAGGCTTCTCCCATTGGCCGGTAGCGGCAGAAGAGAAAGAGCAGCAGCAGAGAGGTGGTGACTAAATAAATAAAAATATAAAAATAAAAATCTGACTTAAAAAAAGTTAAAAAGTTGGTACTCACTGGCAAGGGGCAACACCCCGGTGACAATAAAAGGCACCGTCAGCGAGTGCACCCGATCGGCGGCGGTGATATTCCGCCCGGTTTGCCCGTCAAAGGTCTTCTCCCCCTGAACAAAAGGTCCAGCGAGGAGCGGCGCGAGCACCGTACCGCCGCCGTACATGAACTGCATGAACTGCAGCGGGCCGGCGTTGCCCACCGGGAAGATCTCCACCATCCAAAAACCGCTGCAAAAAATTATTTTTTAAAATTAAAATCCAATTAAAAAGTTTTAACCCTATATCTCCTACCTCGCCGCGTCCCAAGCGCCGCTGGCGATGCCGCAAAGCACAAATGCCGCTAGGGTGATCCAAAACTGCCTATAGTGGGGCGTCAGCGCCGAGGTGACGCCCATGATGAGAATGAAGACGGCCAGGGCGAGCTGCCGATTGATCCACCGGTAGAGCCAGCCGAAAAGTGAGCCCAGCAGGTAGCCCACCTGGACGGCCACGGTGAAGTAGGAGCTGGTGTTGATGGAGACGCCGTAGATGAAGCGCAGGTCCACCTGGACGGCGCCGAGGATGTTGGCGACGATTCCCTAACAGTAAATAAAAAAAGTACTTTCAGTAAATAGTTAAATTACTCAATAAAATAAAAGTGATAGTTTTGTTTACATAGGCAAAGTGCGTCGCCAGAATGATGCTTGCGTAGAAGATGTTCCGCTTGTTGTCCATCAGCTGTTGCTTGAGCTTTGATGCCATTTTTGTGTTTAATAAGTTTTCTACTTAGTACTTAAAAAAGAGGAAGCTCATTTGTGTTCACAGATTTTGGTGCTAATTTTTTGTTTATATGCAAAATATGTTTTATGAGTTTTGCTGATGATCAACTCTGACTGACTGACTGACTGACCAAGAAAAGGTTTCCTAAACACACGTTGCATTGTGTGTTTGTTAAACCAAAATGATACACAAAGTACACAAAATGCGCGCACAAATTGCACTTATTCTTCTTTCCTTTTTTTCTCACAATGATTTGATAAATCTCAACGACATCATCCTCATCCTCATCAGCAGCAGCATCACATTTTTAAACGTGATTAAGTTTTTTGGGGCTTTCAAGTGATAATCTCTCATTAATGAAAATGTCATTGAGAGATGTGTGTGGGGTAAGTGTAAATGTAAATAAAATGTGCTGGTAATCAGTTACTATCAAAAAGTTGAGTAATTGACAGTGCACACAGTACAGGTGACTGTAACCAATGGGTCACTGAAACGTGAGATTAAAAGCAAATCAAAACATTCTTATTGTAAAAACTAAACGACGTCATCTTTAGCTGATTCAGCTTTTATTTGCTGCCTTTGAGAAACCCATATTTAGGGCATTCTTCTTTATGAGGATTTTCTTTATTATGACATTGTTAATAATTTAATAAAAGAAAATAAAACACTGAATATTAGTAATCCTTCTTTTTTTCTGGACACTAATACTGTGTACTCACTTGAGATGCACTTGTCAAAACAAAAACATATTTTTTGAGAAAATACATGTAATTCTCTTTTTCGCGTATTTAAACAACTTCTTTTTGCACATCAAACAAAACTAAAAATACCTTTCACTAATACACTTTTTTTCTAAGCACACAAAAAAACATTTCAGCAACAACTGACTGCCTCCTTTACACGTCGGCGCACTTTCTGAAAGTCATTCTAAAAAAGAGTAAAAGTTACAAAAATTAAATCACACTTTAATTATTTTTTCACTTTTGTTCACTTTACCTTGAAAGCTCGACTCATAAAGCTGTACACGAAGGGATTAACTTTGGGAAACAGCAAAACAGAAGAAAAAACATTTTTTTAATGATGTTTTTAAGCAAACAAGCAAAAAATTTTACGAAAAAAAAGGCTTACCAAAGCTGTTGGCCATGGCCAGCCAGTGACAGGCAATGTAGGAGTAGAGGGTAAGGTAGAAGGTCTGCTGGCTGCAGAAGGCGATCACCCGAAAGTGTCGCAGCAGCTGAAAGAGCTTCACCGGCGTCCAGCAGAGGGCGTACAGCAGCAGCACGGTGATGAGCATTTTTACCGTCTACACAAAAAATGAAGAAAAAAAATTTAAACAGGTTTTAAAACGATTGTTTTTTTATCTACCCTTGATCGTTGGTCAATTGCGATGGAGGAGCTCTGAGTTGCGTAGGAGAAGCTGGCAAAGGCTGGCTGCTGCTGCTTGGAGGAGTAGTTGAACAGCGTTGAGGAGCTCTGAAGCGGCAGCTCCTGATCGAGGTTTTTCTAGGCAGCAAAAAGGTTGAAATAAAGTAAAATTTGAACTTTTTATCATCCCTTATCATCCCTTATCATCGTTTTACCCTTTCCACGAAAATCCACGCACACCGGTGACTGTCGGGCGAGGTGAACTGCCGAGCAATGAAGTGAGTACTGCTTCCATTATTAACTTTATTTTCATTCCCTCTTCTCCAGTTTGAGGACAATGGCCGCATAGGCGGCGCTCATGATCAGCAGCGGCAGCAGGTAGGTGAGGACCAGGTTGCCAAACAGAAAAAAGTTCAGCCAAAACCGTGGATCAGCTCCCTCTTCTCCGTTGATAAACACCGTACACTGCTGGTAAAGTGACCCGTCCACCCGGAAGCTGGTGACCGAGGTGTGGACGGCGGGCACTGCTGCATACGCGGCTCCAACCGCCCAAACAGCCCCCAGCAGGCGGCGATTGTGCGTCTTGATCCAGCTGGCCGGCGGGGAGAGCGGGTGCAGCGTTAGAAAGTACCTGGAAAAGTTTTTTAATTGAAAGTTTAAAAACTTATTAAAACAAAAAACATAATTACCGCTCCACGCTGATCAGCGTCAGCGTCGCGGAGGTGACCGCTGCGCTGAGCAGCTGGCCGTACTGCGCCAGCGGACAGAGAAAGTGGGCGTACGGCCACCGGCCCAGCACCAGGTTTGCATAGGAGAAGGGCATGCTGGTGAGGGCGAGGCTGATGTCGGAGACCGCCAAGCTGTTCAGGCAGTTGCGGATGTTCCGAAAGGGCGTCGAGGTTACTGCCACTGGTGGTGACAATGAAAACGCTGAACGCTTCGACCTTTTGGCCGATCTTGAACTTCTTTTCAGCCAATTTCTACCGCCGCCGGTGCAGTGGACGACGATGACCAGGACGTTGCCGGCGATGGAGGCAAAGGAGGTGGCCCAGTAGAGGGCGCCAAGCAGGAGCTGAAGCTCGACCTGGGGCACCGGCTCCACGGTTGGTGGGTGGTAGCAGTTGCTGGTGGTGGTGGTGGTGTTTGATGACATGATAAGCAGTTTGGTGGTAATTTCAAACAAGAAATTACGATACGGGGAATAACCTTTGAAAAAAACCTTTGTCAAAACTGAGGTGACAAGAGTGGCAAATAATAATGAGGTGACAACGAGGAAAAAACCGTTTAGCCCTTGGCTGATCAGGTGGTGATGATGCGGTTTCTGTTTGCTGGTCTGCAGACTGGTGAGATTGCCACCAGACCGCTGGTATTAAAGCTTCTTTTAAGGGCAAATTCTTCCTCCTCTGCATTATCTCCATTTTCTGGTCTTCTGGTCTAGAGCAAAGAGGATGTGAAAATAAAAATGAAATTGAGAGTAGGTTTTCCCGGAAAAGGAGCCGACACTCAATGAGTGTTCTTGAAAGTGAGATCAAATGGAATCAGCCAAATGAGTGAAAGTGGAGGCAGCAATTCAGTAGTGCTATATAATTGAGGCAGTGTTTTCTACTCAAATAAAAAATGGCAGTACTAGAAGTAGGTTGTTTTTGTATTAAACAGCAAGGCACATCTTGTACCAAATGTGCAACACTGGCAAATTGGCGGTTAATCTTGAAACTGGCAAAGGAACTTACAAATAAAAGAAAGATGCTCTATAGGTCATTTATTTTTTGTTTTTTCATATTTATATCTTGTTTTACTCAAATTTTTTTCCACTAAAAATAATTAAAATTAGCAACTAAACAAATAATCAAAATTACATTTTACAAAATTGCATAAATTTGGCCACACTAGACTACAAAAGGTGTTGCCACAAAGGCCACAATACATGTGTTTAATTTTTAAACTGGTTTGTACCTAAAATGACCAACACAAAATAATAACCCTTTTGACATTAAAATTGCATTTGTCATTGTGCCTATTTTTGGATTATAAATTCTTAAAAATGGCAAAATAATGATATTTCCCAGCAGATAAAAAATAAATGTAAATAGCAATTAACTTGTTTTGCTAAAACAAATGTACTGATGTTGTTTTATGTTTTATCTTTTGAATTTTTAAACCAACATATTTTTAAAATTGAGCTTTCAAAATGCACTTTTACAAATAAAAACATAATTTAAAAGATTTTTCAAAATTAACTCAAATGACACATTAAACTCAAAAGCATAAAATAAATAATTCAGTATTTTAGGACACAAAATAGGCAATTCAAAAACAATGTGTCACATTGGCGGTCAACTTTTCACTCTTATCGTTTATTTAAAAACACAATTTTAATCTTGATAATGTGTGTTCAGTTATCATTTGTTAATTAGCTATTAGGTTCGCCTGCTAATTTTGGTGATAAATAATAATGGTGGCAACCTCAAAGTTCACATTTTGGTCAATATCGTTTGCCAGACAATGGAAAGTATTTGCACTGACCATCTGTGGGTTAGCGGGGCTTATTACGTAAATCAAGTGCAGCAGTTATGTTTTGCCAATACATTTAGTAGATTTGCTCAATAGCAGAGAAAAAGAGAGAGAGAAAGAAAACTAAAACAAAGCACCAAATGCCAAGTTTTATTGAATGAGGCCGTTAAATCGCATCAGGACAATGTATAAAACTGCCTAGTAACTAGTGCTAGTCAACCAACTTTTTTGTTATTTAATTAGTGTAACAAAAAAATTTTTATCGGCAAAAAAAGTTTTTATAATAATAACATTATTCAAATTTAGTTCAATGATGATGACTTCACAAAATGACTTTAGCCTAACTACTACCACTACTGTCGCCCTTACATTTGCATATTTCTCCCTCATCATCTTCATTGGACAAACCGGTAAGAAAAAAAGAAGAAAAAAGAGGCTGTTACACTGTTGCCAATTTGTTTCCTCTGAATCAGTTTTTTAGCTCATTTGTACATAGCAAATACACACACTTTTTTTTAAAACATGATGAAAACTGAAACCAAACTGAATTTTTAATATTTTTCACTTTTTTAATCTATTTATATAAGCGGCCAACGAGAACAAGCAGGACGACTGGAGCTACTACGGTAGGAATGAATTTATAAATATAATAAAATCTTTCAAATGCAAATTCATGTTTATTTAAAAAAAATTTTAAACATAATTTACATTTTTTATATTCTTTTTTTTGTAGATCAGGAACGGTGGCCCGAAGAGTGGCCTGAGTGCGGCGGACGGCAGCAGAGTCCGGTCAACATTGACACTCGCCTGGCGGCCTACTACAACTATTACGCTCTAGGATCACCTAAAAGCTCGCCAGTTCAATTCACCAGCTACGACCTTCCGCTGGAGGGCTTTACCATCCGCAACAATGGCCACACGATAGCCTTCAGCTATGGGAAAAGCCTACAACCCTCAGAACCTCGACCAGCCATCACCGGCTCTCTGCTCAAGTGGAACGCCTTTGTCCTCTCTGGTTTTCACTTTCACTGGGGACAGAGGACCGGTTACGGGGGCTCGGAGCACACCTTCAACGGGCTGCCCTATGATATGGAGGTAATTTTTGTAAAGTTTTATTTTGAAAAAAATTACAATTTTGTTTTTAGGTCCACCTGGTGCACTACAACGCCGACGAGTACCGCTCCTTTGACGAGGCCATCGCCGACCACAACGGCGGGGGCGTGACCGTGCTCTCCCTCCTCTTCAAGGTGTCACCCTACGCAAATCGACAGCTGGAGCAGATTACCGAGCTGGTGGCTCGCTACTCGGAACGCTTCACCAATCAGACGGTGTCCATCAGAGAGCCACTGTACCTCGACGACCTTCTTCCGGCGGAACTTACGCAGAAAACTCCTTCCTCTTTCTCAAAGGTGAACCTCTTCGCCTATCGAGGCTCCCTGACGACGCCCCCCTGCACTGAGGGCGTCACCTGGCTGGTGGCCGACGTGGTGAACACCATTGGCTATGAACAGGTAAACTGAAAAAATTTTAAATAAAAACTTTTTACATTTTTTAAAAAACAATTTAGATCGAAGTCTGGCGCCGACTGCGAGACACTCGAGGTCGCCTGCTGGGCGACAACTTTCGAGAGCTGCAGCCGCTCAACCGACGCCTGGTGACGGCGTTTAGAGTTTAGAAAAACACTGTTTTAAAATGGTGAAAGTTTGCTGTTCATTAGAGAAAAATGCAATTTTATTTGTGAGTTCAATAAAAAAAGTCTAATTTTTAAAATTAAAACTGTCAAAAAATCATCTCAATTTGAGAGTCAGCAAAAAAAAGTTAAAAATGAGTAAAAGAAGTGAGCAGTAGTTTTCAACTAACTGACTGAATAAATAAATAATAAAAAATCACTCTGCCGACCAAGTTTCACTTGCATTTCCCAAGCTCAAAAAGGAAATGCTCGGCACTGCTGCTGTAGTGCTGGAAATGAGTCACTTGAAGTAGAGCTTCTCACTCTCGATCTGCTTGCGCACCTTCGTCAGGTCCTCCGTCCAGTCCATGTCCAGGTAGAAGGACTGCTTCTCATTGCCGTAGCACTCATCGAGGAAGAAGGTGTTGCCGTTCTTCTTGGTGCTGAAGAGGCTCGCTGCAAAAAAAACGGAAAAAATGAATACTTTATCATTACATTTTTCACCCCAAGTTCCACTTACTCAAACACTTCTTCGGGTAGAGCGTACTGTGAATGCTAAAGTAGACCCGGTCATCTCCGAGGTCAATCTGCGGCGCGTGCACGCGAATGAAGAACCGCATGTTCCGGTCCAGCGTACAGGGGACGAACTCCACCAGGCAGTCTTCGGCGAAGGAGGTACAGGCGAGGCAGGGCCAGGTGCCGCCGTGTTCCGCCAGCTGCTGCCCGATGGTCCACACCTTGTTGTGGACGCGAACCGACTGGCTGAACTTGTTCTGATTGCAGGAAGCGGGCTTCGGGCTGAAGTCGTTCTTGTCGGTGGCCCAGTCCGAGTCGATGCAGTCGTCGGAGGCGCGGATGCGAATCTGCCGCCCGAAGATGGCCCGATCGGAGAGCAGCTGGTTGATTCGGTCGGTGAAGGGCACGGTGAGAATCTTTGTGCCCAGCGCCTGCACGAAGATGCCCGGGTCCTCGGCTGAAACGATAGAAACAATAGCAGTGGAAGCTAGCAAGAGCATGCAGACAAGTTTGAGTGCCATGTTTTGAAATGTTTTATTTAATTTTTGAGTTGAGCTGATGATGATTTGGCTGATGATGATGATGATGATGATGATGATTTTGCCTGCTGAGAGGCGACTGCTATTTATACCAAGGCGGCATTTGTTTTGATGTTGTTTGTTTGTCAGTTTGCTAACTTTTTTTTGGCTTCTGATTTTAGCCTGTGATTGGGTTCTCAGTTTTTTTTGAAACGATGCTTTTAGCTAGTATCTATCATTATCTATTATTTAGTAATTAATAATCACCAAACAACATCACTGCTAGCTTCCTTCAGTTTTCTGCTGTTCCTGCTGTTTGTATAGTTCAAGCTGGACTTCCCTTCTTCTTTCAGTTTCTTGTAATTGTTTGAGTTGATTTTCCGTTTTAATTTGAAATTGATTTTTATCTTGTCCATTTTATTGTGGTTTGTTAGTCAGTTTGCAGTAAATTTTGTTGTTTTTTATGTTGATAAACTTTTGAGTTGATCAGGTGAATGGACTTTATGTTTGCTTGCTGCATATCAATGGCAACATTTGCTACCATTTTTGTGTTTATCACAAGTAGACAAAATTTTAACGTATTTTTATATTACTTTTTTTCAATTTTCAATTTTTTAATACTGCAACAAAACAAATTTATTAAAAAAATTTATTGCAACTCACGCAAATTCTTAATGATTAAAGTGCAATACAAAAACAAAAAAAACAGTGCAAATTAAAAATAAACACCTGTCTCAAACTTCTTCCGCTGCCATTAAAGGTTAATTGCAGCATTTATTACTGCACTTTTGTAGGTTATTGGTTTGGTTTTGGTAATCGTCAGAAAATGTATCGAGTGCAAAAATAAATAAAATTACTTGAAAAAGGTGCATTAGTGCATAGTAAAGTGCAGAAATAGTACAGTGAGTAAGTTTTTAAATTTAGCAAGACACTTTTTTATATTTATATTTACTTTGTCGACAACAAAAACCGTTAGATTCACCATATAATCAAATGTATTTTCCTAAATTCAATATTATTTTAACAAAAAATCAGTAGCACTAAACAAACAGTATGAATGTCGCGATGTGTGTTTTAATTTGCCTCTGCTTGTTATCTGCATTAAAAAGTATTTTTGTTTTATTTGTAGTTTAAAACTTTTTTGTATTTAATGTTTAATTTTTTTAATTTTTGCATAACAATTACTCATTTTTTCTAAACATTTTTTTTCCAGTGCAAGGTACATTTGCTTTAGAGCATTCCTCCCTACAGTTGAGGCGGAATTTTTCCAACTTAACAGCTGAAGGCAAAAGTCAACTACTGTTGCAAATGAAAAATTTTATTTTAATGGTAATTTTATTTAGTTAATCAGTATTTTTTGCCTCTGTTTATCAGTTTGAAAACTGACATTTGTTTTTAATTAAACTACATTTTTTGCTTTACTTTCTTAAGAAAATAGAACATCGAAAACTCTTCAACCCCTTTGTGCTTAGAAAAAAGAAAACTTAAACAGCTACTAGCTAGTTAATTAAAAAAAACCTGTTGTTTTTGCAATGGTTTAAAGATGCAAACACTTTTTGATTGTAATAAAGTATCGTCGCAAGTTGCTCTGAAATAAAAAAATAATTAATTTTAAACTTTTAAATTGCCAGAAAAAAAACGGTTGTTACCCGAAACCGCCTACTCATAAAGCTGTAGATGATTGGGTTAACTAAAAGTGAAAAAAAAATTAGTTTTATAATAAATGTAATAAATAAAAAAGTACTACAAATAAACTTCTTTTTTCCATTCTCCTACCAAAACTGTTGGCCATGGCCAGCCAGTGGCAGGCAATGTAGGAGCTGAGGAGGGCGTAGAAGCCCACCTGGCTGCAGTAGCTGATCACCCGAAAGTGCCGCAGCAGCTGAAAGAGCTTCACCGGGCCCCAGCAGAGGGCGTACAGCAGCAGCACCGTCCACATCATCTTGATAGTCTGCCGAATAAATTTAAATAAATAAAATTTTAAACAAAATTTAAAATTAAATGTCTGTTTCCTCTTTGTTTTTCCAGCTACCCTTGACCGTTGGGCAATGGCCGCCTTGCGCTGCGCCCTGGTCAGCGAGTTGAAGCTGTTCTGGCGCCGCCTGAGGCGGTGCATGATGGCCACATAGCTGGCGCTGAGAATGGTCAGCGGCAGGAGGAAGGTGAGGAGGAAGTTGGCGAGGATGAAGAGGCGACTCTTCAGGGAGTGGTCCTCGTGGACGCACTGCACGTAGATGCGCTCGCCCAGGCGGAAGAGGCTGCTGTAGGTGGCGTCCAGGGGAATGGCGGCGTAGGCGGCGCCGAGGACCCAGGTCAAGGTGAGCAGCTTCCCGCCGTGAGACTTGATCCACTCGCTGGCGGCGGACAGCGGGTGCAGCGTCACCAGGTACCTAACGGTGGTGATGATGAGGAGGATGGTGATGATAAGGAAGATGAACAATGAACAATAAAACTTGCTAGCAAAATGAAACACATTCTCCGACTAATCCGATCTCAAAATAGTCAAAGTCTGAAGGCTTTTTTTTATTTATTTTACTCTCAGTTTGTGCCTGATTAGCAGTTTGTCTTCAGCAACCCAACAGGGGAAAAAGCAAATTTTTTGTTTTGTTTTTGTTTTGTTTTTGAGTTGTCTGTTTTGTCTGTGTTGCACACTGAACCCAAATGCTGCAGCTAAGCGGAGATAAACCAAAAAAAATGTCAATTTTGGTACAGCACATTTTTTCCTCATTAAGCATTAAGCATGGCACATACAAAGAGATTTGATTTGCTAAATCAGGCTAAAACAGTACTGGCTAAAAAGCGTCTCTTGACGCAATTATGCGAATAATAAAGTCAAATCAAAGTAAAAGGAATTTAGTTTTCTGTGCAACATCACGTTTTAATTAAAATGCGAGCGCCTGAAAAATAAATCAAACAGACAAACAGACAAACAGAGAGAGAGAGAGAGAGGAGAACAATCAGAATCACAAATATTGATTTTTCTTTGAAAAAACAACCTCAGCAGAGTCAAAAAGAGTACAACGCGCATACAATAAAAGCATTCGTTTGCTAAAAAACATTGGTGTTTTCCTTGACAAAAATTCCATCTTTTTTATTACACACTTAAACACTGGCAACAAGCAAACAAAAAAAATTACCGCTCAATTCCAATAATGGTCAACGTGGTTGAGGTGACAAAGGCGGAAACCAGTTGACTGTACTGCGCCAGCGGGCACAGCCAGGGCGGATAGGTCCTGAATAGGACAATAAAAATTGTATTTTTCAATTTTTAAACAATTAAAAAATTATTTTAAAAATAATTTTAAATCTTTTAAAAACAACGCCCACCAGTGACCGAGAACAATGTTGGAGTAGGTGAAATTGGTGCTCGTACAGGCGAGCATAATATCTGAGACGGCTAAATTGTTGAGGTACTTGGCGATGCTGTACTGTCGATTGGAAGGAGGAGGAGCAGGTGGCGCTCTTTTCCGCCGCTGATAAACTTTATTTGAAGCAGACTTTGAAGCTGCTAAAGAACTGTTGTTTTTTAGTTGATGGTAATTTCCACAGGAGTACACAAAGAGGACCAGCAGATTTCCGGTGACGGAGAAGGCCGAGGTGAAGGTGTACAGGTAGAAGAGTGCCTGCTGGACGGCGGCAAAGGGAACCGGCTCCAGGTTGGTGGTGGTGAAACAGCTTGAGCTGTTGCTGCTGCTGCTGTTATTGGACATGATTTTGTGTGCTGATGATTTGTGTCGTACACTAAAAAGCACTTTGAATACCTCAAATATTCAAGAGAAATTGCAAAAACTAAATGCTCATTTTAGTTTGTCTGATCAACAAAAACGAACCCGATTTGAGAGCAGGCAAATCCATTTCTTTCTCTCTCTCTCTCTCTCTCTCTCTCTCTTTATATACCCTCATCCTTACTCTGCTACACTTTGATTAAACTCTTTTCTGCCCACACACACCCACACACACTCACGCTGACTGCTTAGTTTTTTCTATATACGAGCTCCAAGAAAAAAATTAAATTTGTTTCTCAACCCAATTTGCTTTTTTCAAAGTCTAAAAGTGAGCATCTATTTTGAGTATTCACGGCATTCACGTTTTGGCGTTTAGATTTTGCTTTTCCAGTTTAGGTTAAATTTTTCTTTTGCCAAAAAAACAAAAAATATTGTCTGCTGTTGTCGATTCTGCTAGGAAAAAAAAGTTCAATTTTAGCCTGGTTAGCATTAAAAATGTCAAACTATTTTTACACATATTTTCATTTTTTTCATAAACAAGATGGAGTTATTCTGGGAATTTACAAACAAATTCGTTATTCTGCATGGCACAAAATAACATATTTTCATAAAACGAGAGAAAAAGAAAAAAATGCAAAACAGCCTTTTGTTTTTTAACGTGAAAAAAGTAACAAAATTAGAAACAAATAACACGAAAAAATAAAATTACAAAATTTAAATCTAGCAATAAAAAACAAAAACATTTCAAATTTTTAAAAGCTTAAAAAAGTGCGCTGATGTGATTTGTACTCAGCAAACACTACCCATCAAATACTATTTTCACCATTTTCATCATCGTCAAAGTGTTCTAAAGTGCTTTGAGTCGTACTTTCTTCTTCAGCAGTATTCACTACTTGCGTCGTCGCCGGTATCCACCCATCATGCCGCCCATCATTCCGCCCATCATTCCCATTCCCCCGCCATATCCGCCATACCCGCCATGACCCCCGCCCCCTGGAAAGAACAGCGGTATCACCTGGGTCTTGTGATGGTAGTGCCCCCCACCGCCACCACCACCGCCACCCATTGGAATCGGTATAGGAAAGGGGACTGGCTCAAGTTGGGTGTTAGTTAATGAGAATCAAGTTATACAAAATTAATTATCTTTTTTTTAATTAAATCACATTGTAATAAAAAAGATTACTTACTGTAACTGGCGTGGCCGCCGCCGCCGTGGCCACCGCCTCCTCCGCCCCCGCCTCCCTGGCCGATGATGATAATGTCTCCTTTGTCCTCTTTTGCAGAGGCACTGCCTGTGATGAGGTACAGTGATAAGATGAAGGTGAAGAAGATAAAGGAAAAAGTGATAACTGAAGAGTTCATTTTTGCTGTGTTGTGGTTGTTGTTGTTGGCTGTTGCTAGAAGATTCAAACAACTCTGAACACACCCAGGTAAAAATAATATATCTTGCTCTTTATATAAACGCGCAGAAAAAAAACTGTTCAAGCTTGTTAAAATGTTTTCGTCCTCTTAGGTTATCATTTCTCAACCTGACTGTTTCTCTTTTCGCTTTTTTTGCCAGTAACCCGTTTGTCCGTTCATTCAGTCAGCGAAATGTGTGATTTACCCGGAATTGCCCGACTTGTTTTCCAGTTCTGGAGCAGAGAATGGGAAAGTGCAATGAAACGTGGCGAAATGAATTTTTAATTACCTAATGGCATTCTAGCGTGAGCGTGGTTGTGCCTGTTTTAATTTTGCCTCTGTCAATGCGGGTAATCAAATGAGAAAAACTATGCACACAGTGACTGCACTGCACTGCTAAAAAAATTAGCATATTTAAAAAGACTGAACTGACACTTTTTGGCTGTCTTTCACTTTAGCTCAAAAGACTTCTTCTTTTCTCTCTTCCTGGTGAGGTAATTTACTTTGTCAGCCAAACAGAAACAAAAATTTGACGTGCGCAAATTTAAAAATTGAGCACTGCAAATTAAGTTATCGTTTGTCGTATTCACTTTTTTTTGTAGAAAAGTGTCACACTTTTCTACTGCACAGCAACAGTTTCCCATTTTTTATTTTTAACTCATAAAATTTGCTCATTTTAAACTATGGGTCTACCCAGCCAGGCCCCAGTCCTGCTGC